>HG738137.1:28001755-28345163 GCA_000499405.2 Onchocerca volvulus
TCATCTACCGGATCTTCCGCCGAAAGTGCTATACTTGAAAAACATATTACACCCATTACTAGCATTTCAAAATATTTCGTTGAAACCACCGAATGCACCAATACACGAATTCTGGAAATTGAAATTCAATGCTCGAAGGAAAAATTAAAAATCCTAAAATTTTCGGAAAATTAACAAGCATTAGAACGTTTTATAATTGAGCATTAATTATTATGAAATTTGCTTAATTTGATCAGATTAATGATTTCAAAAAAAAATTTAGCAAATTAAAATTGCAAATATTGAATCAATGCGTGAAAATATATTAAATTGAAATTAATGCTATAAGAAAAATTGTTCAGAAAATTCAGAAGCATTGGAAAATGATATAATCAAATATTAATTGTCATAAAATTTGTTTGACATTAAAAATTAATAGTTTTAAATAAAATCTGGTAAAATAAAAAATCATAAAAATAGTTGAAATGATAAGATAAACTTACGGATTTGTTGGTGAAAAGATAAACATAGAAGAAAATGGTACCATAGGTTTTGGACCGCCAAATGGACTCTCTACTTCCTCATATTCTTCTAAAATACTTATTTTAATATAATTATTAATCATTTTATCTTTAAAATCAATATTAATTGCCATACTTTTTAAATATGAGTATTAATTACTGTATCTTTGAAATATCTAAAATCTTTTTTTATTTTTTCTTTAAATTTTTTTTATAAATATTAATTAGTAGCATTCATTTTCAAAAAATAATAATACAGGCATTAATATCATATATGGTATGCAATTTTGATGAAACTTATAAATAAAATAGAAATTTTGGAGCTAAATTGAGTAATTAATTAAATTTGAATAATTATGACTAGTGTAGAAAAAAAACTGGTACCATCTAATATTTCACGTTGTATATCCATCAAATTACCATCCCTTTTACTTCCTTCAATATCGATGGCGCATTGTTCGCTATCCTGCAATCTCCAAGATTACAGTAAACCTTCAATGTTACAATATGACGGCATTACGGTATGACTATTTTACGGTATGACTGTTTTGCCGTTTTTTTTTTTTTGATCATTTATGACTAAAAATCTTCTTATACAATATTTTATATCTCTATGATATACATTATAGAAATATAATGTGAATCATTTACGCATGTGCAAAATTAAATTTAATTATAATATGAAATGTCCAGTTTACGTGAGCTATTTGCATCGACGTTAATTAGCCTAATTAATAAATTTGATAAAGTGTTACGTGTTCATCAAGACTTTCCGATTCATCCGGCAACTCAGCGGCACGTTCATCCGCTTCTTCAGCTGCCGTTAATTCTTGCGCATTTGCTAAATTGTCGACGGCAATAGCCAAGAATACATTTAACAAAGTATCTGTAAAATGGATAAATTTGAATTTATTCACGTCATTTACGTGAAATTATTCAAATATCCTAATCTTAATTACTACTTTTTAAGATAATAATTATTATTGTATTAAAATTTACAAATTTTAATTTAAACTCCAAAAATTTGCAGTTTTAAATTTCAAATTTATTATACTTACAATTGCCAAAAAGTACGAGAACAATGAAGTATATGCAATATACCATACCACCACCATATATACCACCCTGTGATTCAATTGCTAAATACATCACTTCATTCCAATCCTCTCCTGTTAATATCTGAAATAATTAAAATTCCTTTTCAATTAATTAAGTTAATCGAATCCTTATCAATTACTTACTTGATACTTTGCATATTTATATATTTATTTATTCATTAACAGGCATACATATGAGAACAACTCTTCGCTTTTAAGTTTTTAATAAATTTAATAGTAGCTAGTAATTAAGCATAAAAATTGATTGATAATTTGAGATTTTAAAATTGCTATTAAAAAGTTTGCGAATTAAAAAAAAATTAATTGTAACTACATTAAAAATTTCATTAAAAATTTTAAAACTATTTAGATTTCAAATTAATAATTTATATCAGTCATTATAAGTAATATTTACTGCCCCAAAAAATATGCTATTATTCAATTCAATTTTGATATTTTAAGTTTCTTATCTTTGGCTAATTCATTGTAAATCATCTAATTCAATTGATAATGGGATATTAATGAATTTGTCACTTTTCTTCGAAAACTAATTTAATTTTTCGATTAATGATTGGTTAATTAGGAGTAAATGAAAATTAAGCTACACTAAAAGAAATGCTAATTATCTAGTTATATTGTTTAAACACTAGATCTAATTACAATTAAATTCTATTAAAATTGTCCACACATTTAAGATATTGACCTGGAAGACTGTAATTAAGGCAACTGGAAATGTATCAAAATGAGTGTATGGATGTCCGGTTGGAAAGTTAAATCTGAAAAATAATTTGATAACAAATTATTTAGTTTTTAAAAATTTCGAAAACTTTTTTTGAAGCTTATTATTTAAAGCAAAAAATTTCAAAATTTAATAAAATATTGGAAATGTTTATATTATCGTCAATTATAACATTTCGCTGCAACTACTGGTAAATAAAAAGCAATTATTTTGATCTCTTAATCAAAATCACATATTTTCATTTCTTGATCAAAATCATATGCTTAGCCTCTTGATTAAAATCATGTGCTTTATCTCATGATCAAGATCACATGTTTTCATCTTTTGATCAACTTCATGTTATGTGCTTTACTTCTTGGTCAAGATCACGTGCCTTTCATCACCTGATCAAGATCATGTGCATTATCTTCTGGTTAAGATCACATGTTTTTATCACCTGATCAAAATCATGCGCTTCTTCTCTTGATCAGGATCACGCGCTTTTATCAGTTGATCAAGATCATGTGCTCTCATCTCTTGATCAACAACGATCACATGCTTTATCTACTGATGATGCATTTTATTTTTTCGCCAAGATCACGCGCTTTTTGAAATATACTTCATTCATTGATCAAGATCATGCATTTCATTTCCTGATCGGATCATGTCCTTGTTGATTCAATCAATATTTCTCCCACTTTTTTTTCCCGAAGATATAGGATGATCAGAAATATTCATTTAATCGCCATTTTCGATTCTTTCTTTATCATATCAATAATAAAAAAAAAAGTTTTAATAAGCAGTAAACAACTTACTTTCCACCGAACAATTGCATACCCAATAAGGCAAAAATAAGAATAAATAAGAAGAGGAGGAACAATAGTGAAAGAATAGAACGCATTGAATTCATAAGTGAACGTACAAGGTTACGTAATGATACCCAATACCTGAACAAATAAGTAATGGTCCCATATTTCCTGAACAAATAAGTAATGTTACCCATCATTACTTGGACAACTAAGTAACGCTACCTACTAGTACCTGGAAAAATAAGTATTGACACCTAATACTGAACAAATAAGTAGTAATACATTATATTATAATTTTAATGTGCAAATGTCTTTCTTCCTGTGAAAAAACAAAATTTTGTAATATCTTCGAGATGTTTGTCTAATTGCACCTAAACAAATAAGTAATGTTATCTAGTACCTGAATAAGTAAGTAAGTAATATTTGATCCATTCAACAATTATTATTAGAAAAAATTTTCTAAGATATTAGAAGATTTTGTTTTTCCATAGAAAGATAGGCATTTGCAAATTAAGGTTACATCGGGTTATAATTTGATTATATTTTCTAAAAACCGAAAATACGCGAGGGCAAAACACGTGGAAATACGTGAAAAAAACACGTGAATACATGAGTAATCTTTTAAGCGTTAAGTACGATTATATATCATATCATACCTTCTTACTTATCAATGATTATCGTTCATGTATCAAAAAATGCTTTAATACTGTTTTTCTCGAATAATACTTTCATTTCCTATTCTTATTCTCGAATTTTCCTTTTTTTCGCTTATTCAGGCTTAATATTTTTAAACTTCTTAAAAATCTAATTCTAAAGAAAAAGCAAAATATTTATGACAATAATACGTACGAAGTGAGCTTGAAGATGCGCAAAAGTCGCAAGGCTCGAAGTACCGAAATACCGAAAGAGCCACCTTTCAGTTCACTCCAAATTATTTCAAAAGCACTGCCGACAATGACAATACAGTCGAAACGATTAAATTTTGATGCGAAATAAACACGATGACCCATTGCGAATAGTTTCATTAGCATTTCACATATAAATATCCCGGAAAATACAAATTCCGCATACACTGGAATTTAATTTAATTAAGATACATTTGTGCTAATTAATCCAGTAATTTCAATTTTAATTAAGATATTTGTCCAATTAATCCAATAACTTCAACTTAGATCGACATTTTCGCCGGATTTAAATATCATTTTTTTTTTCTTTTTTTTTTTTTATGAAAATTGATGCATGCAAGGGATTGAAATATATTTAATAAGCATTTTTAATAAATAATCTATTAGTCCGAATATTTTATTTCAGATCAAGATAAATTTTACTTTGAACTAATTTTGAAAGCAATTTTAATCCATTAATTAAGAAATTTTTTTAAATTTACCATGCAAGAAACGAGAAATAAAGTTCAAATCAAAATTGATTTTTATTATTCTTATTGAAAAAAGTTTTTCATGGTAAAGTTTTTTTTTGTATGAATTTTCTATAACATTGCTAATTATTATATCGTAAAAGTTCTAAAGAAATTACCGAAAATGAATTTTTCGGATTTACTGAGATACAAATATGTAAATAAAATAAGAATCTAAAAATAACATACTTTGAAATTCGGTAAACCATTCCGGTTGTCCGTAATGCTCTGAGGCAACACACACAGTATTGAGAAAGACTAATGTTATAACCGACCAATAAAATACTTGACTTTTTACTATAACTCGCATTTTAACCCTTCAAAATTGAAATTTTCATTAAGAAAATTCAAATTTAAAATTTAAATTAGAAGTACCATGATGCAGTAGAATACATCTTAAATACAATAGAAATCAATTTGCTTCTAAAAATACAAACTTGAAATTCTGAATAATTAATTAATTACACTCCTATATCAATAATTTTAAAAGGTTTTCGTCTCCATAAGTTCGAATTACTATGCTATTTCTATTTGAAAATAATTTTTTCTAGTTCTTTATCATATCTTATGTAATTCGTTGTTTATTTTTTTACTGATATGAGAATAATAAATTGGGTAATTTTCGTAATAGTAAATAATAGTTTGATCGCAGTCTTGATCATTTAGAATCATAATTTTCTCACAATATTTATCGAAGTGTTTTTTTAAATTATTTAAAATTCTGTCTGAAAAAGTTTTGCATTTTAATTCAATCAAAATTAAAACCTGATATGTCGCATCTTCTTACAAATCGATTGGCAAAAAGTTCGCTTTGCTTTTCTACCTTAATAGATTTTTTCAATTTTTTTTTTTTTAAATATAAATTTCCGTGATTCTAATAGTTTAAATGTATATTCATTAGTTCTATACGGTAAATCATGCAATTTAGTAAATATACTGTAATTTGAAAAGTTTGTAAGACAAGTATCCGCACATATAGGTAACTAATTTTCTTTTTTTCATTTCATAAAACTTATTGAAAGATTAAAAAATACAACAAACATCCACGACATCTAATCGAACGGAATATGTTTAACAATGAACTGCTACAGTATCCTCATTTTTTGAACTACTGTAGTATCCTGAACTATTTACAGTATCCTTACTTTCTTGATAATCTTCTTCAAATTCTTCTTCTTCCTCAATATCCTCTTCCGTTTCGGTGCTCTGCCGCTTATTTGCTTGCTTCAATTTCTTTGCTGCAGTTCGTCGCCGTGCTACAAAAACAGTAAATGATACGTATAAGATGCGATATATTCATTAAAACGGTATATTCGCTACCATGTGTTATACGATATATTAGACTTGCAATACTGTATATTCTGGTATATAATATACGATATATTCGTTGTTTCTTTTTTCTTGGTCTTATCTTATTTTTTTTCGCACTTACCTGTTCATATTTCATACTTATTGATAATAAAGTTGAAAATTTTAATTTATGCTGAATTTGGATATAATCACTAACACGTGATATTGATATGAAATGAATGCAATGATAAAATTATATCAGAAATGTTTAGTTACAAAATATGTTATACCGTAATTTTAACTTATTTTTCATTTTTTTTCTCAATAGTTTTATTAAATCGTGTAACATTCATTTTCTACAAACCTTCCATAATCGCTGCTTTTTCTTCTTCGGTTGTTCGTTCTTCCTTCAGAATCACTTCTTCAGCAGTTAAAATCCATTCTAGATAACCGTTCAATTCACGTTCAATTTGTTGTTGCCTACGTAATTTCAGGAATTCCCGACGATTCTCAACTCTTTCACGTTCTTTTGCAAATTCACTGCAATTAAAGATTCGTTTTTTTTTTTTTTTTTTTTTCAAAAATTCATATACACATAAGTTGTGTATTACTTGAATAATTCAAAAAGAAAAAATTGTTTTCGTATAAATGTCAAACATGAATTGAAAAAACTTCTATAGTATCTATTAAAAGAATTAGCTATTTTTTGCTTTAAAAGATATGAACATTATCACTATTTCATTCTTTTTTTCAAAATTCCCAATATATATGTAGCCAATTCCTCACAACCAAGAATATTTTTTACGTGATATCTTGGTTTGACGTAATGCAACAGTGATGAAATTTGTGACGTAACAGTTGATAGATGGACGAATGATATGGAAGTTTATTTTTAAAACTAATGTAAAAAATTAACGGCATTTTTGATTTTTTTTCCTTTTTTTTGTGTATCTTGTTTATGATAGTAAACATGAAAAGATATGCCAGTGAATTTGGGCTGTTTCATCAAATTTATGTAATATCAAAATTAATTTCAAAGTTTTTAGTAATATCAAAGTTTCATCAAAATTATGTATTATAAAGTCATTTTGATAAGCAGAATTGGTGTTATTTTAATAGTTAAGTTAAAGTATAAGTTAAACTTTAAATTAAAGTATAAGTTTTCAATTCAAACGTCATTCATTTTCAAGACCAGGTGATTTTTACGTGAATCTAAATCAGCAAAATAATAAGTATAAATCAGACGAAATATCAAAGATACATAATGCTTTAAGAAAAGAAATGAATCTTAGGACACGTGTATGACGTAATAAGACTTACAATATTCAAATGGTATTAGTAATAAACCTCAGACAATTCCAAATTAATCAATAGTTTTTTTAGTTGAAATTTAATTTTCCAGTTTAATTAATGTGAAAATTGCAAAAAATTCAGTATGATTAAATGAAATATAAGTTTATAAAAAAGGTTCGATTTACCCGGACAAGACACCAAGCACCAAATTGAGCATAAAAAAAGAACCAAGAACAATTAGAGGTATGAAATAAGCCCAATTGTATGTACTACCAATTGAATCATTTGTCTGAAAACAATTCATTTTTTTCATTAAAATTTAATTTTTGAATTTTGAAGTAAAAACTCTAAAATCATCAAACAAAAAAAAACTTTAGTTTAATTACTTGAATGTTGGGCGAGACAAAATTGAATTTTCATTTATAGATTTACAAGTTCATTTCATTAATTTTTTTCAAAGTATTACTATTAGTTTGGAATTAAGTTTTTCAGTGTCATGGTAAAATAATTATTGCAATGTTCTAATGATAGACATTCGTAGGAATTTTTTTCTGAAATTCAATGAATTATTATTGACTATACAGAAATTTAAATTTATGCATAGATGATCAATTTATTTTGAATTTTAATTTGAGATGAAACTGAAATTAAAAAAAAATTTCGCACTATCAATATAGGATCGCTGGTATTTTATCGATTATTTTTCATCCCATCAAATACAGATTACAATTAAAGATGAATTTGAATAATTATTGTAAAATTGCAAAAAAAGAAAATCGTTTCCATAATTAAGTACTTTTTTGATATCTAAAGCGACCTTTGACCTTTGAAATTTAAATAATTATTTTCTTTCTGCAAATATATTTTAAAAATAGAATGTAACATATAATTATTATATTCGAAATTATTATTATAATTATAAAGCAAAAAATAAAACAACTAACATAATACATGACAGTAGTCCATCCTTCCATAGTAATACATTGAAATACAGTAATCATGGCAAATGCAATATTATCAAACGAAGTAATACCATAATTGGGCCCAATCCATTGAGTAAGGCATACTGTACCATTGACCTCACAATTATATGCACCCGTTGTTGATGATTTGTTCGAGCTACAATTAATGTTTCTCAATACTAGTAATTAATATTTTCTTCATCTTTTATGAGAGCAAAGATCAAATTTTGTACGAATAAAAATTTTTAATTAAAAACTAACCATGGAAATGGTCGTTCACTAAGATTTTCAATTTCACCGTGCACATTGTAACATGCGGAATGGAAAATACCGGAATAAAATTCTAATCCAATAATTGCAAATATAACGATAGCAAAAAGAACTAATAAGCCGATTTGTAACAATGGTGCCATTGCATACAGTATTGATTTTAATACTACTTGTAAACCTGTTTGATTAACAGTAATTAACAATAAAACCATTTTGTTAATTTAATGACACAATAAGTAAATGATAAAAATTGATAAAAATTTAAAATTATTTGACACCTGTTTAATCAACAATAATTAAAATTCTATGTCATATAAAAAAAATGACAAAAGTTTAAAACTATTTGAAACCTGTTCGATCAATAATAATTAAAACCGATTTTTGCTAATTTCAAATATTATATTGGATAAAAATTTGAAACTATGATTGAAATTTTAGGAATAATTATTAAGGGTAGAGAAAAAAAGAAGAAAATTGTAATGATCGAAATTAATGATGAAAATCTGAAACTTGCAATTAAAACCTTTGGAATTTTGAAATTATAATGACTGATAACAATAACAAGGATTTGAAATTATGAGTAAAAATTTTAGAAATTTAAAAACTAAAATCATGACACATTGAAATTATAAATATTCAAAATTTAATGCAAAATAAATGAAAATTATGTTATAATACTATGATTGTTTCTTATGAAAGCAGAAATGCTCATTTCCTTACTGTAATTTAATTTAATTATAATTAGATTATCTATGATTATATTCTAGGTACGGTATTACTTGGTATGCCGGAGACAAGTTTGAGTGGCCTGAGGACTCGAACAGCCCGAAGTGTCCTCAAATCGACCGAACCTCGACCTTCGCCATCCGACGATGTAAAAGGCATCATCGTTACTGCACTAAAATTTTACTTCGATATTAAAATATTGTCATGAAAAGGAAAAAAAAGCTCAAAAAATTAGCTAAATTGATAAGTTATGAAATGATATGATCATTCTTGATCATTCTTTTGTCCCGACTATTTTTGTCGATTTGTTATAATAACTCTCAAAATTTGAAGAAAAAGAAAAAAAAATTGGATGATTGTTTAATTATGACAAATAATTTGCATAACTGAATAATCAAATTTTTATTTAAAAGTGATTAAAAGAAAGGGAAAAGTAAATTAATAGACATATTTAGCCTGCATAATTAGTAATTAAATTTATTTAAAATGGTAAAAAAAGCAAAAAACAGATGACTAACTAACCCTGAAGCAACAACAATAAAATCCATAATGTTCCATCCTGAGCGAAGGTATGATCCTTTATGAAGAACAAATCCAAATGCTATCACTTTCAACAAAAATTCAAAACAAAAAATGCCCATAAAATATGGCTCTGTATATTCCTGCAAAAAATTAGTTCCAATAAAGTTTAAACACGAAATTAATTGCAATAATTAGTTACAATGCTCCTTTTTTTTTGATAAAAAATGGAATTATCACAAACCTAAATAAAGTTGAGACTGTTTTAACAATTCAGATATCACAAATTGGAAATAATAAACACAGTTTCCAAGTTTTAAAGATGTAATTGATAATTGGCATTTTGATAAAATTTGATGATGATTATAATAAGCTTCTAACAAATGAAATTTTTATTCGGACATAAATTTGAAATGATAATTATTTTGATAGAAATTTGAAAAAATTGATCGAAATTTCAGGAATTTCAAATTACAATCATGAGATTTATTCGGCAATATGAAATTATAATCAATTTATTTGTAAATTCAAATTATAAAAGCATTTAGACAAAAAAACCAAACAAATAATTAATAAATCGAATTTGGGATAAAAATCAAATTTTTTAGTGAAAATTTTGGGATATTCCATCAACATTTTTTTTTTAAATTAAAATCAAATTGCCGTTTTCATGGAATGAATAAAAAACGAAAAAAAAATGTAACGAAAAGGGAAGAAAGAAACAGAAACATAAAAAAAAATTTGTTTTTCTAAAAAAAAAATTCAAATTATTTCATAGAAGCGATAAAATAAAAAAGAAAAATTTATTTTTTCTTTAATTCAAAAATTATTTTACCTATCTAATAGTAATATATTTAATCATCTCCTGATAATATAATTTGCAAAGCAAATTATTCCAAAAAAAGCTAAAAATTTTCATTTTTTAAAAAAAAATTTAATTTCAAATTTAAAATGATGCATTTCGAACAATATTTGCCATTCAATCTCAAAAATCATTAAACAATCGTTTTGCTTTTTATTTAATGTTTCGTGAAATGAAAAAATCAATTTAGTTCTATGTACCAAAAAAAAAAAAAAAAGGAAAAAAAATTTCAAGCATAAACAACAATTAATGGAAAAAGAAATTGAAATATAAAAATAAACTTTTCTTTTCCAAAATGATGAAAATTTTATTTTTTCGTTTTTTTAAGTGAGAATATCAAATGTATTTCATGTTAAAAGATAATTAATTGGCCAAAGTTGGACAAATTTTTTGTAATATTATATCAGAAATAAAAGACGGAAAATGAATATTTTAAAAAATTTTGAAAAGAAGAAAAAAATGATGAATTTACGATAATATATGTGAAGAATTGAAAAAAATTTTTAAATATCATTCTATATTATTGACATAAAATTTCATGAGATTAAAGTAGAATATTTATTATTATAAATAATTAAATAAGTGGATTACTGAATGAATTATAAATGGAATTAAATATTCAGAAAAAGATTAAACTAATCATTCTTGCTCTAGATTGTTAATTTGATAGCCCAACTGAAAATGCGTTTAAAAAATATAGAAGTTAGTACTAGTTTAAAAAGTTTACTTGAATTTTTGAAGTTAAATTTTGGAATGGAAATGAAATTATATGATATTAGAATTATTTGGATCATATAAAAGTTTTCATTTAATGTTTCAAAATTTACGTAATATGCTCGTAAAAAACGTGTAACGTGCATCATAAAAAATATCAACTCAACGTATTACGTGTATCATAAAAATATTAATTTATCAAATTATTAAAATTTTATTGCATTCAATCCTTCATATGTAACTTTAACAAATATATAATTTTTACAACTTTACAGTTGTTCATATATGACTTTACAGCTTTATAGATCTTTGAAATCTTTAAAAACAACTTTTTGTTATTTTTTAACATATTTTGAGGCATTTTCAGGATATCAAATCGATAGATTCTGAAAATCTCTCTTCCTCTTTCATCACAAACTTATATGCTAATAAAACGGATATGTTTGTAAATCCGGACACATATTTTTGTTTGTTTTGAATAATTTATCATCAATCCATCATCTTTTCGGTAACAAATCTCGAAATCTTGCCTTTTCCAAACATCTTTTCAATCCCGCAAAGCAAAAATTATTTTCCTAAGATATATTCCCGCGAGAATAAAATTTCTCGCAATTTTTTTTTCTTCCATAATTTAAGAATATTCATGTATATTTGAAATATTCAGGTTCAAAATATTCTTGAAAATGAGAAGTATTTTAATGCTTTATTAGTATGTGATAAATATTTTACAAATAAAATTGAGACAAAAAATTGTAAAAATTTTAATAAAAAAAATTAAGGAAAAATTTCCATGCATCAGATTTTAAGAAAAAATTTTGTTATTTCTAAAACTATTTCAAAAAATGAAATGTGCCATAACTATTGCTATATTAAATGAATCAAAAGGAAAAAAAATCTCTAATAGTAGGCAAAGTTTTTTTTTTCAAATTTTTTTTGAAACAAAAGTTATTGCAATGGCTAAATCGTAATCGGAAAGAAGTAAAAGAAATTGATAAATATAGCATCGAAAAAAAAAATGAAATGAAAAAAAGAAAAATCACAACAAATTCAAGAAATGATTAAAATTAAAAAAAAAGATATGAAAAAAATTTGTCAGAATAAAAGTTAAACTTAAGCTTTAAGATTTATCGGAGTGAAAGTTAAACTTAAAATTTAAAATTTATCAAAATAAAAATTTTTCTATTTCAAAAATTTTTGCGAAATTAAAACAGTTTAAAAAAAATTTTCCAAATCATTATCAGAAATATGAGTATACAATAAAAGAATATGATAATAATTTGATTCAGTTGCTTTCTATTATACATGATTTTTAATTTAAATAAGAATTACAATAAACATCAATTTATATCATATTGTTGAAATTTATTAACAAATCGCACATGATCTTAAAAATTAATAATATAATTGAATATAATTGATATCGATCATATTTTAATGATACAACATTAAAGTTAGAAAATATAAGAAAAAAACTAAAAAATTAAAAAAACTATGTTTCTAAAATTAATTTTGAAAAATTTTATTTTTTAGTGAAAAATGGAACGAAATCCAACAAAAAAAAAATATTACCATTCTATATTTCTAGTATTTTTAATTTTCAAAGGATCAAATATCATTCCTATTTTCTGCTGCTAAAAAGGAAAAAAAAAAAGCGAAAAGTTCATATTACATTATTTTATAAATCTTCTTTTTTTCTTCATATTTATATTCACATTTAAAACAATTAAGGGAATTAATATCGAAAATGAAAATGATTCCTTTTGCAATATTTTTCTTTCGATTTTATTATTTTAATTTAATAATTATGCAAATAAACCTTTTTTAATATTATTTTTCCATTTTATTATTTATATCTAATAATTATGCAAACTATGCATAAGTTATTGGATTCTTCACATCCTTTAGCTAAATATATTATATCCTATTTATTTTTTTAAAACTTTTTATCCTTTTATACATTTCATTTCATTATTTCGCAATGATGAAAAATTGAGAAAAGAGAAAATATTGAAACAATTATCAGCAATTAAAGAAAGAAATAACTAATCAGCGAAATAATCTAAAAAATTGTTTACTCATTTGAACAAAAAAAAGTTATTTATTCATGAAAACGTTTTTTCGCCTATTGATGAAGAAAATTTTCATATGACACACTAATAAAAGATTTATTCTCTTTTTCTTTTCCATTTAAAAACAATTTTTAATCAAAAATTCATTCATGAAATGAAAAAAAAAAAACAAACAACATGAAAGTTGAAAGAACTTTTTTTTCCTTTTTGCTATTAAAAATTTATTATTAATTAGCAAAAATTTATACGTTAGTATCATTTTTTTCTTGTCAAAAATCTCATAATATAGAAAAGAATTGGAAAATATGAAAAAGCTAAAATATCAATTAATTAATTCATCAGTTTCATTTTATGCTTACTAATAATTTAGATCTTTATTTGCAATCATTATTGGCCAAAAGGTGGAAATTTTAAATAAATAAAACTTAGAAAAAATTACTGACAATATTTATTTAAAAATGCCAATAATCGATAATAGTTATTTTAATATTACAGTATCAATATAATAGGAAAAAAAAAATTAAAAAAAGAATGAAAAAATAAACAATCTGTTGAGTAATTTTGATATTACCAGATATAGAATATATCAGGAAAAAATACACAAATAATTAAAAAAAAAAATTAATCAAGAAGATATATTTAAACATTGAGAGATTTACATATAGTTTGCTAGAATATTATAACTTTACCATTTCTTTATTTGATAATTGCTCATGCATTGATCTAATTAATCACTGATTTAATTAATCACTGATCTAAATTAATCACAATTGGTCATTTTTTATTTAAAACAATTAATTCAGGAAATTTCTCGAAAAAATTTCTACTAACCAACATTTCCGCAAGTGGTTTTTTATCATTTTTTGGCAAATGTTGTTCCAGGGCAAGTACCACACAATTCCCGATAATCGTAAGTAGGATGAAATATTCGAAAGGTCCCCATTCGATGATTGCTTTTGCATTCCGTCGAATAATATTATCCTCGCTAAAGATGAATAATGATGTTGGACCCTAAAAAGTTTTCAAAATTAAAAATTTAATTAAAAATGTAATTAATAGTTACCAAGAAATTTTATCATGTATAAACTTTCTGGCCATATTGAAAACTGGCCAAATAGCAGCTTTATCAATAGGCTTGCAAGCGTGAGCCTAATATAAGCTTGTTAAATTATTTCATGTTGAAATACAATCATTGATAAAAAGCATTAAATTGTTTAAATGTTTTAATTTTAGATAATTTAAATCTTTTAATTTTAGACAGTAATAATACATTCTATACAATATGCATCTTTTTTGGTTTATTTTAAATTTCACGAAGGAAGTCTAGCCTTTTTCTTCCGACAAATATTTTAAACCGAAATTATTAATTTATTGATTGATAATTTATCAAGAAATTTGTCTCGAATGTTGCTAATTTTATCAAATTAATCTAAGTTTGTTTTTTCGATTCCGCTAGATCAACAAGTCTTGTTTTCAATAAGTTTTATCAGTTTTAAGTTCTATTTCTGACACGCTTATTTCATTGTCAAATTTTTAAGTAAATATAAAATGAAATTAATTTGGAAGAATTCTCTGCATATCATTGATATTTTTTTTTTTTCATAAATTAGAAAAGTGGAAAGATTTATTCGTCAAAATTAAATAATTAATTTTAATTTTTAATTAATTTTTAATAATTAATTTTTTTCTTACCTTTCGTTATTACTTTCTATGAAGTTTTAAACACCTGCATCTATTTACGGTCATAAATTAATTTTATCTCAATAAACTGTTAAAATTCAATTCAAAAAAAAAAAAAAAAAGTGCAATATAACCAAAACAAAAGCCTAGGATTAAAACAAGCAACAAGGTTATTTGTAATATTTGACTACGATAATTTTTTTTTTTACTACATTCAACAGTATGTTAAAATAAAAATTAAAATATTTCATTAGCAATTTTCAAAATATTTTACCCCATCAGAAAAAAAAAAAAAATTATTTCAAACCATTGCACCATCCCTTCACAATCACTTTTTCCTTATTTTGATCAAAATTTTTGTTTTTTATTCAGAGCGAAAAATTTGAATAAAGAAAATTCCTCCCATATACTTGAAAAATTGGCAATAATTGGAAAATTTTTGAAAAAATGGATTTCATTGTTTTGTTTTTTTCTGATCATGCAATGATATGCTTATTTAACAGTTTTAGTCGTCGAATTCAGTTCATTAAAATTTTCAAACTCAAGTTGGTATGAAATTTGATCATGAGAAAAGCAAATCTTTCGTTTTTTTCATCTAAAAATAATAGAATCAAACAATGAAAAAAAAAAAGCAAATTTCCATTTATTTGAAATGAAAAGTAAGTTAATTCGATATTTTAATCTTTCATTATATTAATTTCATTACTAAAGCTGAATACATCATTTCTTAAAATTTCATCTATTAATAGCGCAAATTTCAGCGGAAGGAAGATTTAAATTTCAATCAAGAATGTTGCGAACTGTTATTGATTTTTAGATGAAAAAAAAAATTCGAATGAATCGATAATGCTGAAAATTCAAATAAATAAATAATGCTAACAATTGTGAATCCGAATTATGAAGTGTCAAAAAAAAAATGTTGTTTATTTTCATTCTTTTTATTCCAAAATAACTGTTCAAGAGAAATGTGAAATTTTCAAAAGTAAAAAAAAAGAAGAATTTCTGAAAATAAATTTTAACTTTTTATTTACTATTGCTTTAAATATTATTGCTATACATATATGATTTATATGTTTACAATTTGCATATGTTTATGTTATAAATTAGCTTGTTTACAACTTATTATGTAAACTATTTCAGTGCTATCGATTTTTAGACGAAAGGAAAAGTGAAAATTTTGGTAAATCAATAATGCTATTATTTTGTACTTCTAAATTCAAGTTATAAATAGTAATTCAGTAAGAAAAAAAAATGGATGAAAGATAAGAATAAAAGGCACAATAAAAACAAAGTTGACATTTGAAATTCTACTTCTTTTTTTTAAATTATTAACTTAGAAAAAAGTATATAATAATAGATATGATAAAGATGATAATATATATGATAATATATATGTGGATAATTCTGATTATTTTTGTGATAATGATACTGAGATAGTGTGATATCTTTGTGACATTCTACAATCTTATTATGACAGATTTTGTGATAATAAAATCTTCAACATTTGTTTTTCTCAAAAAAAAGAAAATTGACGAAAATAATAGAAATTAATTTGTCTTCTATTTAAGAAAAAAGAAAAGCAAGTGATGAAAAGTGATGTTTAGGGTATTTAAATTATTATAATTTCAACATCCATCAAAATAAATTAGTATTATTATCATTACTACCATCTATAATTAAGCAATTGCTAATATCTAATTAATTATGCCGTAAATTCGTGTTTTTTTTTCTTCTTCTCATTTCCTCTTTCATATATCACTTTTAAAATTTAAAATTTTTGTAAATAAATGAAAAAATTTTCAAAAAAAGAAAACTAACTTTTTCTTTCCTTGTTGACATAATCGGTGGTCGTCGTCCAGTAGTTCCAAAGCCAAAGCCATCATCTGCTTGAATTTGTTCTTTTTTCGCTTCTTCAGTAGCCAACCTAGCAATTTCATCAATGCCAAGTGTCATCATCGATTTTTCTTTTTTGCTTTGATTTCTTTCTACTTTCTAATAAATTCAATTTGCTATAATAAAATTAATTCGAAAAAAAGTTTTTCCGAGCAAAATTGCATTTCTGCAAGGTTTTATTCCTTCCTCCTTTTCCTGATTCTAAATGAAGATAAAAGAAAAACAATTATGTGTTGTGCATTGAAGGAAAAGTATTTTTTAAAAAAAATTTAGAAACATGCATAAACTGCTTTGGAGAAATAAGCAAAAATTATTTGAAGCAAAAATACTAAATATGAAATTGAAAAAAAATTTAAAATAATTAATCCAACTATAAAAAATATGGCAAAAAAATTCAAAATAGAAAATGAATCATATTCAAAGTTCTACTCAATTTCAATTTCATACATTTGCCTCCTAATGCTTAGATTTAAAGAAAAAATATATATATATATATTTATGTGTAAAAATAAGTAAACTACTGAAACAAACCAATATGTATGAAACAAAAAAAAAATTTTTCTAAATAATTTGAGAATGAAAATATGTTACTAGAATTCGAAAGAATTTAAAATAATATAAAGATGGAAATTATGTAAAGAAAAATTCATAATAGAAATAAATATTGATCAAAGTTTTACTTAATTCCAATTTATTTAATTCCAAATCCAAAATATTTCTACTAATGCCTAGAGAAGAAAATTAATAAGTAAATAAGAAAAAAAAAACGGAAGAAAGAAAAAGGGATTAAATGATTTGTGGATTAAAAGTCTTATTTTCAAAATGCTAAAATGCTTTGGTATCAAATGACAATATAAAAAATAAGCATTCAGGAATGATGAGTTAAATGATAATAATAGTGATCATAATAATAATAATAATAATAATAATAATAATAATAATAATAATAATAATAATAATAATAATAATAATAATAATAATAATAATAATAAACTATTATTATTATAAGTATAAGTATAATAATAATAATATAATCATCTAGATAATTAAAAAAATTTGGTGAGGTAAAAAATATGGAAAAAATGTACGATATTAGACTAGTCGATAAGCTGTTGAATAAAATATAATTAAAAACTGAAAGACGGAAATAAGTAAATAATTCGCATATCTAAGGTCTTTAAACATTAATATACAATTTTTCTTTTCTTTTCACTTTAAATTTCTTATTTTGCTATATGAAAAATAAGAAAGTGGAATAAGCAAAAGCTGTAGGAATAGTTAAGTGAAATTTATTATGCTTTTTTTTTTTTTTTGCGAAATAATGCAGGCGATTAAATGGTACTTGCGGTAATGGACGATTACTTCGAAGCCCTTTCCTTTCCTTTTCATTCATTGATGAATGACATGAATAGTAATAGAATAATAATAATATTATTATTTAATTAATAATAATAGTAATATAAATTAAAAATAAAAATAATAATGATAATAATGACAAATGATAGTGTTATTAACATTAATAATAATAAGGCATTATTTTGCTAAATTAAGCTTAAAATTCTTGTTAAAAATAATCTTGATCAATTCTGAGCTTGCTTGATTAAATTTTTTGAAATTTAAGAATCCTTTCAAAAATTTGATCACAAAGATTATGCTTGCAATCAGAAATGTTCTGAAGCTATCCAACATATGAAGTTAAATCATAAATCATACAGAGCTAAATATTGATAATGACAAGTTAACTTTAGTATTTCGTATTCATAAATGAAGAAATATGAAAGTAATTTCTGTAAAAAATTTAGTAGACAAAATTTCTATGATAACTGACCTATTGAAATGGTAAATAGCAACCAAGTTGGAATTGATAATAGAAAAAGCTAAGAAATACACAATGGAATGGATCGCAATAGTAGTTGGCGGAACTAACTTACAAAAAGCTTGACTTACAAAAACTTGGCTTGACAAAAAAAAACAAACTTGACTTGATAAAAAAAAATAAGCTTGACAAAAAATTGGAATAGATGAATATGAAGGAAGAAGATGTGTACATATGTGTATGTATGTATACCTTATATTTATATCTGTGTGTGTGTGTGTGTGTGTGTGTGTGTGTCTGTGTGTGTATGTGTGTTTATCTGTGTACGACAGATAAGCCTGCACTCAGTGGAAGGATAAGCTTAGGCTTTAGGCCTGGATTAGAGTAATGCTAAACTTGAAGCCTAGCTGGGCTGGGCTAACTTAACAAAACTGAAATAGCAATAAGAAAATCTCAGCTAATCTAACAAAATTAATATGTAATGATATACATGCATCTTTTCAAATGAGAGAAATGAAGATGAATTTTATGAATTTAAAAATTTAATTTCGAGTAAAAATTCAAATAAATTATTGATTAACAAATACGAGCAAAGAGAAATAAACAAGTCAGGTCTAATAAATTTGATTATTTGATTAAATCTGAAAATTCTTTATACTGCAAAAATTGATATATAGTATGATAACTTTTTTTTTTAGAAAAAAGAGTTTCTAGTAAAGATTTCTGGAATTATTTATTGAGATTAATCAAATAAAATTCGAAATGAAATTGAAATCAAATTTGAAATGTATTTTTGAAATGAAAGTTGACACAAAGACAAAAAAAAAAAAAAAAAAGAAAAGATTCCCGCGAATGAAATAATCTAACTGGAAAAAAAGTGAGTAAAAAGATGATGTTGAATTTTTTTCAATTTTTTTCTTTTTTTAATAATCAATATAACTTTTTCTTTTAAATTTCTTCATTTTCTCTTTTTCTTTTTCTCTCTTTTCATTCATTTTTTTGTTTTTCTTTGCTTTCTTTAGTTTAAATTAGTAAATAGCATAATATGATAAAAGAAACAAATTGTGTATTTAGATTTTATGCAATACATTTTTAAGAAATAATATCCCAAACGGATCAAAACTATTACTTAATTTCTTGAACTTTTGAAACAAAAGAGATAACGTTTCTCGATTATTTGCAATGATCGAATAATTTCTAATGCAAGTGATACAATCAAAAATTATTAAGCGTTAATATTCATTCCTTTCAAATTAATTTATTCCAACTAATTAAGCATAACATTCATTCATTTCAATTAATTAATTATAATATTCATACTTTTCAACTTTTAATTAAATTTCACAATGCGTTCTGACAATTTCAAATTGCATACATTTCCTCTTTTTCTTTTCTTTTAATTTTTACTTTTAATTTCAATTTTTAAAAATCGCCTCAGTTTTTTGCCAATTCTTCATTTAATTCCAAAATCATTAGTCAATTTATTTCAATATCATTAGTCAACGTTTGCACAACCAAACTAATCACTGATGCAATAATTAAAATGACACTATAATATAATGATATTTTTCATATACTGATATGATAATGTATTGTATTATTTTATTACTGCTAATTAAAAGTTGCATAATTTTAGATGAAAAAATTAAGATTTTCTTATTATTCGTTATAGATTAATTCATTTCATGCAAATAATCATTTTCATTTAACACAAGAAATTAATTAATTTTTGGATATTCTCAAATTAGAAAGTTTTTCTTTTTCCGCATATAAATTAAATAAAAGCAAGAACTAGAAATTTTGGATACAAATTAAATTTTTCTCTTTTTTCTTGACTACGAGAGAAAAAACTTGAATCATTTATTCTTGTATTTCATTTAGTCAAGAGGAAGCATTTATATGCCATACATTAAATAAAAGTAATTTTAATTCAAAAAATGACAAATATCTATGATCGACAAAGATATTTACGCTTGTTTTCACCTTTTTTTTTTTTTAGAAAATGAAATTTTGAATGTTCTATAAGTTAATTGTTGGGATGAAAAGCAACTAATGCGAAAGATTTGGCCTAGATGAAAGAATATCCAAAAATACTATTAGATTTTTATTTTCCTTTCTTTTTTTTCCGAATTTTGATTTTCAATTCAATTTTCTTTTTTTGTCTAAATGAAATGATAATGCATGGCAAATGTCCCTTTTTTTTATATTCAAAAAATGAAACTAGAATTTTCGGTATATTTTGGAAGCAACGATTAGTAGAAGTTCATCTTTTTCAACCATTAACAATTATTAAATGGATAGATTGTTTCTTGTCATAATTTAAATTTAAGAAATTTCGAAACATGTAATTCGCGTCTGCACTGTATATCTTCTATCAAATTCAGGAAATCCTGGAAGTTATACGGATGATGTATATTTTTCAGGATCAACTAATCAAAAAGTGAAATAAAATTGAATAAAAAATATTGCCAGCAATAAGAAATATTGTTCCCTAACTATTTTTACTTATTAAAATCTTAATTCAAGACAAAAAAAATTGATATTAGTAATCAGAAAAAATAACAAAGGCTAAATGATATATAACACATACCTTAATTTATATATCAAAGTTAAAATATGTGACATACGCATCCTTTAACTTCTGTAACTTCTATTACGTACGCCATTTCTTTCACGTAAAAGGAACAATTGAATTATTAATTGTAATAATATTGTTAGGATGTCAGTAAAAGTACTGTAACTCAGAGATAATATTTGAAACAAAACTTCTTGAAAATTATAATATAAAACATTGTCGAAAATTATTTTCTCATTCTGCATTTCCTCAAATGATATATCAATGACATTTAAATGAAACATTTACTGGCTAATTTTAAAATTCATTAATTTTTGAATTCAACCAAACACATCTAAAATTTTTTATTGAAATAACTGCAGCTTTATTTCGGTATTTGATTATTGATTAATTTACTGTAAGGAAAAAATTACCCAGTAGATAGCAACCATAGATAGGAATAGTAGAGTAATTCAAAATAAAGCAATTGCTCCATTAATTTCTTCCCACAATAATTGATGATAGATTTGAATAATGAAACAATTTTAAATTTACGTTAAAATTAACCAGGATTTAGGGTAAAATCTTAGAATAAAATTTAAAAAATTTTGTCAAAAAAGTTTTGTCTCTAATAAAAAAGTTTATATTTTTCGAGTCACAAGTTCAGGACAAAATTTTGTAAAATTTAAAAATTTCACTAAAATCTTAACATTTATGTTTTTAGAATTTAACTAGGTAGAAAAAAAAAAGAGCGAAAGAAGAAAATTTGCAAATACCATAAAGGAAAATGAAAAGAACTAAGTGCTTGTTTTTTTTATTCATGACAGCTAATTTTATCAATTCAATTTACATGGTCGATAAATTTCCTAACTATATTATTGAAAGTTTGGCGAAAAATTTCCGCAGTGTTTTCCAAGAATTACCAAAAAATTAATGCATAAAAGCTTAATTTATTACAGTGGCAATTTACCATGACGAAGTCCAAATTTTTCTATGAGCATAAATTTTCTTTTGCAAAGAAAATTCAATTAAAAAGAAAAATCTTTCCTATAATTGAATATCTTCATGAATAAAAGTAACATAGCAAAATGAAAAAAAAAAAGGAAAAAAGAAGAAATGTTAACTTAAATCATAATGGACTATTCATCTGATCATTTATTGCTGGTTATATTATAATTATCGATTTTTTCATATTAATTGTTGGCCTTCTAAGTGAATCAAATCAATGGCCCATTAAAATTAATGGTGTTTGAGCGGAAGATTTTACGTTTTGTTCGTTCTCCAACAATTCTGTTCATTGAAAATAGCCATAAATCCTGGAGCAGAACTTCTTGAAATACACACATTTAATGTCTATGCTTCATTCAAGCAAGTAAAGACGTCATATTCATTGGAAATTTGAAAATAAGTTAAAGACAATTCCTCTAATCATTCGCTTCACCGAATATAACAGCTTCATTACTCAGTAAGGTCGGGTCTTCTTTCCCCGCTTTGTTCGCTAAATCCGTTCCATTTCTAAATAACATTCTGGCTCATTTTTTCCTGCGAAAAAGAGTCCGGACTGAAAGACTGAATTTGAGCAAACACTGGTATATATGTTTATGTTATCATATTGGTCACGCAGTACAAATTATTCATAAAATCAATTTGGGAATAAGTAATTTAACTGATTTTATTATAAAAATTTGTGACAGCGGCCAAATACGATTACCTCAAGCATGTATACATTATTGGAAAAGACATTAATAAATCATACGTTGAAAGAATCGTATTTTGCCATCATCATAAATGTTTATGATAAAATTAGTTAGGCTGTTTATTTCAGTATTTTTTTTTTTTTTTGTCAGAAAGCTGCAGCATGGTAACATGGGCATATCGATGTTTCGCTCAATTTCAGTTCCTCAATTCAGGCTCTTTTTTTTGCAGAAGAAAAGGGCCAAAATGTTATTTTGGAATGTAAAATATTGACAATTAATAGGAAAGAATCGATAATTCATTGTAACGTGTAGCAAAGTTTTACTATCAAATGTTACATTGACAGTGGAATTGTGTTTTGGTGAATTTATTTTATTTCATAATTTTAAAATACAATAAATATAATTGTATTCAGTCGTTAATCACATTTAATGTGATCGATAATTTAAGGAAAAGAAATTGTTAAATTTATTCAAATTCAAAAAGAAAAAATCAATTAAAAGAATCGAAAAATTAAGTAAACCAAAAAACGATTTTAATAGCCTTACAGTGTATCATCCCATTTCATGATCTTTTGACTTCGTTTTGTTGATGAAATAAAAAATATTAAATAATTAACGATACTGATTAATTGTAAATATAATATTTTTTTATCCAATAGGTTTATTTTTTCGAGAAAATTCAATCATCCAAAATTTTTTCCGTTATTAATTTTCGGAAAAAATACCAAATAAACATCTATTTGCTTTTTATCTCTATTTTTTCCTTGATCTTTATCATTTAATCCTTTTAACAATATTACGATATCGTTATCGAAAAGTGGTAAAATGCAAGCAATTTTTTAATAAACAAAAATAATTCCAAAAAAAAGCTGCGAAAGTAAAATATGAAATTACAATGATTCCTCATCAATGAATTTCTACAAACCTTATTTTCAATTTTCTCGATTATATGTTGCGATGGTGCTCATTTAGAAGATTTCAATATCTTTTTCCTTTCTCCTGTTTGAAATTTTCCCCAAAAAATACAAGAAATTAAAGCGAAAAGAGGAAACGAATTTGAATGAAAACGAAAAACCGAATCATATTTCCAGAAGATTGCATCATTTTTCTCATTCATTTTCCTGTTCTTGAATGCATCAATTGTACTCGGAAGAAAAACTATTGTTGTGAAAGAATTGGAGAAGAAAAAAATCAATATTTCATATATTAACATATAGCATTACATATATATTTATAAATACATATACTCAAAGTATTCTTTCATGCATCGTGTATCAGCATTTCTTTATTATTTGCGAAATTTGCAAAAGATTCTTTCTATTAACAGAAATTTATCAGAGCATTGATAATACGATTTTCTGAATTTGCTGCATATATTGCACGATCGGAAATTAGCATTGTAAATCAAGGAAGCGTAAATTGAATTGTTAATTTTCATTAATTAGTAGATAAGCATAAATGCAGTAGATTTTCGGATTTAATTTGAAAAGATACAAAACAGAATATATATTAAAAAATGTTTTCCAACTAAATGAAATGATAATTTTTTAGAAAAAAATAAGAAAATTAATATTCGTGTATTTTAAAGAAATATCTTTTTACGTGCTATTAGAGTTATGTATTGATAATAGAAATAATATTTTACTTATTTTAAAAAAGTATGCTTTTACATACTGATAAAAAAATATAATGCTTATTTGTTCCTTAATTTAAGAAAAAAAAAACTGAAATCTGAGATTTTATTGAAATTCTTAAAAATATTCGTACAGAAAATTAAAGCAGCAATTATACACATCTTACGTCTAGTTCATATGTGAAATCAACTTGAATCATTTTATTTTGTCATAACACTGTTACATATCATTTATGGTCAGGATTTGAAATTTGCGTTATTCTCTTAATTCTGTAGTTTTTTCTTATCTAGAATAAGGGGTGCTTTTAAATGTTCGAAAATATGTGATGATTTATTTCAAATTAAGTTTATTAATAAAATATTGGAAGCATTATGGTAGCAATATTAAAGCGAGAAGGAAGGTTATAAAAGAAAGAAAATTTTCAAGTTGATAGTTATTCATCAAAAATTTTAAAGTTATTCATAAATGAATCTTCTTAAAGATAACATTTTAAATATTTATGAAGATCAAAAAAAAAAAAAAAAACTAAGCTATAAAATAAAAAAATCATATTAAATTAAAAATACTTCAATTTAGCAGCCATAGAAAATTTAAAAAAAAAAAAAAAAAAACAAACAAATTTCTGAATTCTGTATAATAAGCATGAAAATAAAAATGAAAAATAGAACGCCATGACTAAACTGAAAATAAGAGAAAGGACGAAACGTTAAAAAATAGGAAGATGAAGATTAGAAACAGGAAAAAAGTAAAAAGAACATTGGTGATATGATAATTGATAAGGAAGGAAGATAACAGTACAGAAATGATTCTGTCATTCTGCGATTCGATAAGACAAGTAAATGATAGATACTGCTTTGAAAAAAGTATAAAAATGCATACGTAAAGTAAAATTCAAAATTATCATTCTGAAGAAAAAGCAAGGTTGATAAGATTCTACAGTTTGATATGATAGATAAATGATAGAAGAGAATAAAAAATATGATAAGATATCAGGTTGATTATTTGAATTTGAAAAATGATGAGAAAAAAATACAAAGCAACTTTGTTAGGCATATAGATAGCATACGAATTATATAAGAAAAATGGAATAGATCTTTTGTCATTCATAGTATATCGAATGAAAAATAAGGAAGATAAAATGAGAAAATAAAGGAAAAATGAGAATAAGATAAGTTTTATTTTAAAAAGTTGAAAAAATAAAAAAGTTTCAAAATTAAAAAAGATTGAAATAAACTTTGATAAGACAAAAAGAAATGTAAGAACCGTTAGTTGCAGTGCATTAATAATTTTGCAACGCTAAAATTATCAGCAATAAATTGCTGCTCATTCTATTTTTAACAACTAAAAAACTATTACTAATGAATATTTTACATTTCCATTTCCTAATTGTTTCGAAAATTTTTGAAATTTTGCCAAGAAAATTAATTATAGTTCATCACATTTGATTAGTTAGGTATAATTCAAAAATATTTACATGCAAAAATGCTTCAAATATTTCAGCGATTATAAAATCATGTTAAGAAAAATTTCTTCAAATAAATGGTTTGAATAAATTGCAACTTTAATAATTTCAAACTTTTTAATTTCATAATAATCAAAAACTTTCTTGAATAAATAGAAAAATTTCAAATTTTAGAACTTTTAACTTTTATAACATTCAGAAAATAAATGTTAATGTTAATTTTATTTAATATTATTATTACAATGCTTCTTTATGCAGTTTAAAAACAAGAATCAATAGAGAGTGAAATATAGTGCGGAAAAAAAATTCAATTTTCGTCGCAACGAAAAATAAGAAATGAAATGAACATTGTATTAACTTTGACCTTGATTTGTGTGATCCATCTCATTTCAACGATGATAAATAGTACTTTTACAATATCAAATTAATAATTTGATATTTTCATGCTAATTTATATTTGCTTAATTAGATTATTACAGAATAAACATAAGATAAAATGGATAAATTTTTAGTTAGCAAAAATAATGATAATAAATATCAATTCAAAACATTTGAACACTAAAATAAGTTGAATTTGAAGCGTATTTTATTCAAACAATTCATTCATGAAAAAAAAAAAAAAAAAACGGAAATTTATGGCAAAGAACAATTATTAGTTTAAATAAATGGAAAATTACGGAAGGAAACGATTAAATAATGTTGTGTTTGTTTGTTTGCTATTATCTTAATGATTTTTCATTTTCCTGAACATTGTATGTGTTTTAAAGAAAGGCCTGAAAGTAATTTTATCCTAATTTTTTCTTTTTTTTCTTTCTTTCACAATTGCAGACTAATTTTATGACGAAAAGACGGAAAGTTCATATTTGCTACTTCATTTTCCATTTATTTATATTTATTTTATTTATTAATACCTTTTTCACTTTTTTATTCGATTTTTTAAATTTTGATTTCATTAATTATATTATCATTCCTTTACTTTTAATAAGATTTAAGTCATTTTTTCACTCTATTTGCCTTCTTTTTTTTTCATAGTTTTGAAATGATATTTTTGATTTTTCGAAATGTCTAATTTCTCTTCGAAATCAACAAGCTTGATCAAAAGAAAAATGATTGCTAATCAATCATAAAACTAAATAGATATATAGATTGTAGGAATAATTTGGTGTATATATGGAAAATTAAACGAAATTCAACAAAGGTAAAATTTGGTTATCTTATAATAAATTTTCTTTATATTTTAAAAGAACATGTACTTTACCTTAAAAAATGGCTTGAAATATTCGAAGTACATATACAAATCTACTTTTATTTTAAATAACTTTTTATATTTTCTAGAAAATTTTAACATCAAATTGAAAAAATATGTACTTTGAATGAAACATTCTCAGAATCGGATAATATCCTTGAAATTTGAAGTAGCAAGTATTTGTCAGAAGAACAATAGTACAGTATGAGCGGGAGCTACAGTAGCAACAATTACTGCGGTGATTTTAGGAACGATTACTGTAGCTGGTAGTAGAAAAACTGAGTTATGTGAAAATGTCAAACGATGATAAATGAAGAAATACTTCAAACGAAAATGAAATAGATTTGGTAAAAATGAAATAACCCTAAAGCATTTAAAAAAAAAACAAACGATGACAATAGTTGACTTGTCATTGAGACTAAAAAAAAAAAAAATAGACATTGAAAAATAGAAATTATTCGTTTTTCAATTTCGATTCTTCCCATTTTCATTCTCTTGATATTTTGTATTATGGTGAACGAAGTGTCAAATCCCTCGGGAAATCTTGCGGGATATCGAATAAAAAAATATTCTTCAAATCCTATTTTAACCGTTCATTTCCTTCCTTTCTCTTTTTTTGTTTTGTTTGTCATCTTTATCATTAGTTATTTTAGCTAATCCTATTAATCCTATAATCACTGATAACATTCACTTTCTATTTTCCTGCTCCGTCAAACTTCATTTTAATGACAACATTTATAAACAATAATTATGAGAATAATTTTCAGTATAAATAAAACAAAATTTCGGCTTTAAGACTAATTAATATATCGATTCACGCTTTTTTTTTAAAGTAATCATTTCCTTTCTTTCCTTCTTTTTTTTTCTCTGATACTTATTTTTTTGATTATTCGAAAATATTACTTTATCATGCACTATCACTCCAGTTTTTTCCCATTTTTCTTTTCTTTTGACATTTGTTCAAATTAACGAAATGTATCTCAAAAAGAAAATGACAATATGGTCCAACACTGTCAACCAAAAATGTCATCAAATCTCTTTAACAATATCATGACAAATAATCTAAAGAACAAAAGAAAATAAAAAGGGAAAAATTAGTTTCATATTTATTATTGCAAATGATCATTTATGGATTATAATAAGCATTTTAGCGTTATTATAAGTTGAAATTTAATAGTTTTTTTTTTTGTTCTGTCTTTTAAAATTCAAATTTTAATAACACATTAACAATTTCATTTTGTTTAAAAGCGCTCAAATTGTTAATGCAGTAATTATCAAACAAAATATAATATTCGAAATCATCAAAAATTAAAAGTGTCAATTTTTCGATATGCAGAATACTTATTAAAGACTATTTATTTCATAATAGATATGGGAAGAAAAAAAAAAAGAAAAATGAATGAATTTTCCCAGTAGAATTTCAGATTTAAATAAACGATAATATTATTTGCAATGTAATTTATAAACGCTGAAATTTCGCAATTAAAATTCTTATATTTCCGTAAAAGAAAAATCTCGCAATTAAAATTATTATATTTCGATAAATTTAAGAAATGTTTTTAATGCTTCTATATTTTTCCGGAAAAAGAACAAGGCTATTTACCGAAATCTTTCGGTAGATTTCATACTTCAAATGAGCAATTTAGCGCTACATTTCGCAATTAGAAAAATTGCGGTTGAAAAATCAAAATTAAGATCGAAAAAGAGATGAAATTCAGCAAAGGATATATGTACATATATATGGTTGAAGAAAGACAGGAAGTAATATGCAAGTAAAATATATTTAAATTTTTCTTTTCCTACTTTTTTTTTTCGCAAAAATTAGCCGTTTCGATCATAGAATTTGGGGTCATAGAATATGAATTTAAATAAATGAATGAAAAGTAAAGGAAGAAAGAAAAATTGATCAAAAAATAAGTCAAAATGAATTATTCAATTTTTCTATGTATTTTGTTTTCTTGAATCATTTTAATTTATATTTTTCTTTTTCGTATATTTCATAATAATAATTGATTTAATCTTCACAAATTTTAAATAATGTTAATGAGCTAATTGAAAATTATTCAAAATTGAATGTAATGAATGTAAATACGCAAAAATTTTGAATATCACAGATAAAGATTTGTAAAGAAAAATTGATTATTAAATGATGACAACAAATTTTGATGTTTTCAATTATTAATAGATTGAAAATTTGCAGGAGAATTTCAAGCGGAATTCATCAAAATCGGAAAAAACAACTAAAGATAAGAAATAAAATAATAAAATTTCAAAATGGGAAATGAAATTTTTTGTAGTTGTTTCTCATTAATTTTTACTTTAATTTTTAATTTTTTTTTAGCTGTTTTCATAAAATAATTAAACTCCAAACTTTCTCGATTATTTTCGTTAATATTAATGGATATAGTTTTCATTTTAAAGCACAAAATTCTAATCAGATAGAAGAAAATATATGTTGATAATAATATAAATGATTCAAATTATGAGTTATTTCTCGAAAATATAACATTCTAATATTCTATATTCAATTATAATAACTCTTACATTTGATATTTGCTCTATAAATAAGCTAATTTTTATTCTCCAGAAAGAAAAAAGTCGATTATATTAAGTTCAGTTGATTACAATTTGAATCGATCCAAAAATTTTGTTCAAATTCTCTTTTTTCAAAATGTGCGAAAAAAATCAATAAAAGTATTGGTTTATGATAAAATATTGAAATATAGTAAAATTTTCGATAATCAAATTTTAAAAGATCCAAATAATCAAATATTTGAGCAATATACATATGCAGTAATAATTAGTTGGTAAGACTAATTTAATACTAATTATAATTTGCAAAAATTTAAAAAAACTCAGTAGAAAATAAAGAATTTTTAATTATAAAAATTTTAATTAAAAATAAGTTTCATTTCTTGATAAACAAACTTACTGCGATGGATTTGCGGCTTCTTTGATCTTTGCCATTAATAGGGCGCATGTTTTAACATCGCTCACATCGACAACTCTGAAATTTTTAAAGTTTTTAATTTCTCATTTTTTCTTCTTCCACGGATTTAAAATCTAATGTTTTGTTAATTTGTTTTGGCAAATAAAAATTAATTTAAATATTACACTGAAATTAAAGGAATAGTTAACATAGAAAAAAAGCAGGAAATCAAGAAAAATTTTCCACAAAGATAAATAAAAATTTTGAAAATCTAAATGTTTCGGAAAATTTTGCGTCTTTAAAATTTTTTCCCAAAAAAAAAGGAAGAAAAAGAGGGATTAAAACGGAAATCTTTTCCTAGCCTTTTTTTAATAATTTATAAAATTTACTCTCTACTAAAAGCAATAATATTTCATTTAAATGCCATAAAAGCTACTTATTTATTTAATTCATCGATTAAAGCTAATGAATTAAAAATTAAAATTCAGGAAAATTTACAAAATGTTCGTAAAAAAGGACAAAAAAAAAAAAAGAAAAATAAATTGCACTAGAATATAAATGCACTCAATTCTGATTACTTCTCGAGGAGAAAAAAGAGAGTAAAGTTTTTTCAATTATTAAAATTTCAGTCAAGATAAAAATAATTTCTATCATTTCTAGAATATTCCGACTCATTTTCTTTCTTTTTTTTTTGATTGAAGGCTTTAAAATAAAATAAAAAAATTGTTTTCTTAAGCATTATTATTGATTGATAAATACACCATTTTTTCCAACATTAATTTCTGATAATCTTAAATTCCTTCGCTGATCATAACAATCATGCTGAAATGATACCTGTCTCATTCCTGATTGAAAAAAAAGAAGGATATCTAATTTGGAAAAAAAAACAATTTTTCTTCAAGTATTGAAGTCTGGATTAAAGGGAATTATTTCACAAGCAACTTTTTTTTCAAATATGAATAAGATATTCCAAAAAAAAAAAAAAAAAAAAAAAAAAAAGAGGAAACGATCAAAAAAACGGTTCAGAAAGCAAATTTAAAAAAAAAAAGAACTCCGATAAATATGAAAAATGTAAAAATGAAGATGGAAAACCTGAAATTACTGCAAAGTTGGATTGATAAATTAGAAAAAAGAAAAAAAAGGAAAGCAAATGATGAAGAAGGCTTATTGCTTTTTTGCTAACATTTTCTTCGAGAAAAAGTGCAATATGCAAAATGCATAAAAATGCTCGAAAAAATAAAATAAAGGTTGCTTTAAAGAGAAATCTATTGGAACATACACACACACACACATACATACGCATATATAAAAAATGTATTTAATGCAATCATTTTGCCTTTTAAAATGCATTTTATTCGTTTGATGACAAATGACAAGAAAGCGTGAAATTGTGACATAACGCTACTAATTTCTCTTTTTTCTTCCTTTTTTTTTCAACTTATTAATATTAAAAAATTTTGCATTTTCGCCACATTTCGCTTTTCTTTAACTCTCATAATAATGAAAGTTTTAAACGGAAATTTTTTATTGTAATATGATATGATATTTGATAATTATTTATTACTAATGAGAGAATAATGTTTTTCCGAATGTTAATGATTATTCTTGCCATGAATATTATTTGGCGATATGTATGAAAAGAAAAAAAATAGGAAATTATATAAAAATAACTGAAATATATGAATTAAACAAAAAATATTAGCAAATGAAGTAAATTTGTCAAGTTAATAAAAGTAACTAAAATCACAATACGAAAATTTAGAAATAAAAGAGTATATTTTAGCTTTAAGAAAAATTATATAAATATAAAATGAAATATATAAATAAAAAAAAATAATATAAATATATAAAAGCAAATCTTGTCAAGTAAATAAGACAGTTAGACAATAAAAAAAATTAAAGATTAAATAAGTAGTTAAAGGATTGTGATTTATGCTAAATAGATATGTCAAAAATATTAATACGGATGAAATGACGGGCTAAAAAAGAAGTAAGAAATTTAAGAAGTAAAGTTTAGAAGGAAAAAATAATAATGAAAATGGAAAGATAAACAAGGAAAGAAATTTTGACAGCTAAATGTCAAAAAATTAGTTAAGAAAAAATTGAAAAAATGGAAAAAATTGTTTGATGCTTATATTTTTGATCAAAAATAGTTTTATTCCGAAATTAAAAATTTTCAAATTCAAATTAAATTAAAAATTAATCTTTCTGGATAAAAAATGAAAAAGATGTAACTGAAGAATAAACTAAATTAAAATGCAAACGAATAAGTACAACTTAATAGATGGAAAAATAATTAGAGATGGAAAAAACAAATAAATAAAAGAAAATAAACAAACAAATAAATCGAGCAAATCTTTTCAATTAATATGCGAAATAGCTATTATTGATGAATTCTAATAAATGAAATTCATTTTCATTTCAAGTTTTTCATTAATATTTCTAAATTTATGAAATGGAAAAATACCGAATATCATTCAAATTCAAATTTTTTTTTATTTTCTGGTCTGTTATTTAATTTATTTTTTAAATGTAATGACAGAAATCGTTAGTTTTGTATGAATGAATAATTTGGCTCTTAATTTTTTCGGTTAAAATCGATAATAAGATTGGAAAAAATGACACTGCTTCTAAACTCATATCCGAAATATCGCTATAAATCATGTTGTAAAACTATGACATATTGAAGCAGAAAATGATAAAAATGATAATAGTAAGAATAATAATGAAAGACATTATGATAAATGCTGAAAATAATTGAAAAATATCAATGAAAATATGATTAAAATGATCTTTGTAACAATAAAAGAAAAATATGACGGTAATTAATTAGATAAGTTATTACGATAAAGGAATATTAATAGCAACAGACGATTATAACTAATGATAAAAATGATGATAATCTACGAATTGATAATATTAGTTGATGCTTGATAAGGATAATGAAAGATATTTGAATTGAGTAACTTCAAATCCATTAAATGATCAAAATAAAATAAAAAGATGAATTCAAATTGAAAATGAATTGACATATTTAAAATAATATCTGCTTAATCAAGAAATAATACCAATTTTTGCTTTATAAAAATTTTTTGCTTTATATCATACATGCATTTGTCAAGTAAATATAATCCTACCATAAATTATTTTATTGCTTTTTGTTTTACTTTTGACGACTCATTAATTATTATTTTTTTTTTCCAAATTTAATTAAGACCAATTAAAACGGTATTAAATAAAATCAGTTATAATAAGATGGAAATAATTTGTAAATGCAAGTTATTTGGACTCGAATTGCTTTTTTACATTTTTCATTATTAATTTCTGGAATAGTATGAAACAAAAAGAAAAAAGAAAAAAACTCAACTGAAACTAAAAATAAATTTCGAGAGGTTTCGCTTAATTAAAATTACAAGTTTGCGAAACTTTATTTTTGTATTTTTTGATCAATGATCAATGATTAGAAGCTTCTTCTTAATGGCCAATTATCGAATGGAGCAAAAAGATTCATTTCTTTGATGATTGACAATTTGTTTGATTTGTATAAAATTTATGAAGCGAATTGAAACGATGGAAAAGTTTGATAAGTGGATGTATTCGTCTAAAAGCGATAATCAAGAAATTTGAAGTGTTGTTTTCGTTTATTTTTATAAAATATTGGTTATTAATGCCTCTTAGGCTGATTAATATGCATTTAGACCGAGTAAAATAATAAGTTGAAAATTTCAGTCCAAAAGAGCAATTAAATTTTCAGCTATTTATCAAGTTTTTCTTTTCTCTTTTCTTCAAATTTTTTTTTATATTTTTCATTTTGTTCTTCACTTTTTTTTCGTATCCGAATGATTATTCGATAAATATCTTCAAACATTAATAACATTCATAACATTATCATGATTATAGTTATCATTGTTATCAGTAGCATCATTGCAATCATCATGATAGTAATAGCAATGATAATGATAACGATAATGTAAATAAAGAACAATCTTTATATTGATTTTCATTAAGTCAATATTGATATTGTTTTGCATAATTATTATTTCAGTGTAAATTATTCGAAATTTTTGATATGTAAGACAAAATCATAAAATATTTGGGAATTTAAAAATTAAAGTAGTTAAAGAAAATGAAAAGTTTCGTTTCAGAATTTTTTTTAAAATTACTATCAAAATAATTTTAAAAAATTTGTATTTCTCACTGAATTATTATGATTTCAATTTCATTTTAAACTAGAAATTCTTTATTCTATTATTCATAAAATGATTAAACAGGAAAATATTACCGAATACGTGGCATATTTGATACAATATGAGCAAACTGAATAAACTTAACGGTCAAACTTGAAAAAAAACTTAATACAATATAAAGACATACTTTTTCGTATAATATAAGATAAAATAAAGAAAACAATACTTGATCATTAATAAAGTTTCCAAAATTAATCGATAATTCGATTACAAATACTAATAATTATTTAAATGATTTCTAATAATATATAATACTATAAAATTAGAAAAATGACATATTAAAAGGATTAGAAAAAGTATAATATCAAACTTGTTATCATATTTTATTTCTTGATTTATCGTAATAAATTGTAATTGACTTTAAGTTTAAAATTTAAATATTTTTTTTCAATATTAATGAGTTCCTTAAGTTTTTTTTCCATTTGCTTTTCTTGCTTTTTTTTTTGATAAAAATGTTTTTAGTTAGATTATTATTTAATGTCTTTATTTATCATTTCATTACCTTTTTTTATCATTTAATTTAAAACTTATAAAAAAATCATTAACCTGTAAACATCATAGTAGTAGCAATTGCTGTTGTCATCGTTGTCATCATTGACGACGATCGGACGAAAGAGCAGATCAGATGGTTTAACAGTTAACGATTTCTTTTTATCAGATGATTTGGTAGTAAATAAATTATGATTGTGCTTTATCAATGATGGATTAATTTCATTAATTGTTGGTACCAGAGTAACATAAGATGATGTTAGAGATGATAATGCTGATGATGTTGATCGGATAATTTGTTGCATGGTGATTTAATGGTACCCTAAGGAATGCGATGGAAAAAGAAAGGAGGAAAAATGAAGGAAAAAATTGATTTTGAGTTGAAAAAAAGGTGAAGAAAAAAGAAGGAAGGAATTTTTGATTAATAGAACAATTTTACTTTCATCCTGAAAATAAACATATAACATTCTTTTTTCTTTTTTTTTCTTGTTTGTTTGTTTGCGACCCGACCAAAATAGTCGCAAGCGATTTAAATGAATGAATACATCACTTGAGAATGCAAATTTTCATGAAAAACAATGAATTCATAAATTCATTTTCAAAATACATTCCATCACAAACAAATCATTCAGTGGCATAATGAAGTAAATAAGGATTACATAAAGATTTTAATCGGAAATATTCTAATTAAGTATATTTATTAGTGATTTAATTTTAAATTTTGATCAATTATATAAATGAAAATTTTTATCACAAACTATCAAACAAATCATTAAATTAATGAAGAATTACAATAAATTTGGAGAAAAAATTAGTTGGAAATAATCTATTAATTTAAATACACCCATTAAAGATTTGATTTTAAGTTTTAATCCCTGACTTGTTTAAAATGAAAATTTCGATTACAAAGTATTTAAATTATTAAACATCAAGATATATACAAAAATTTAACTTCAAATTTAAGCTAAATCGTGCTTAATTTTATGCTTGCGTTGAATTTAATTGATGAAATTTTAATCAATATTTTATTTGAAATAGTTAAGGATTTATTATTATTTTGCTAAATGCACAAAGATATTGTTGTTAACTTAGGAAGAGATATGAAATGATAAATATCAAAGTAAGATAAGGTATGCTGCTTAAATCTTAAGAGAATAAGCATAATCAAAGGTCATGATTCACCAAAAAAAAAAAAAAAAAAAAAAAAGGTCACAGACTTCAGAAACTGTGTTTTCGAAAACATTAAATGCCGAATCAGTGGATGATCTAAACTTCTAACGTTTCTTATTTCGGATAACGCTAGAAAAAAGTTGCGTTCAATTTCGAAAAAATTGGCTATTTTTCGAATTTAATTCATAATTTTGTCTGGGCATTATCCGAAATACGATATATAAAAAGATATATTGCAACGAATATCGGCCTTAGATTCAATTCTTTTCAATAATAACATTACAGATACGAATGACTTTTATTCAGGGATACGGAAGGCGTAGAGGAAAAGATTTAGAAAGTTAAATAATTAAATTTCAATGAAAAACTGTAAAAATGAATTGCGAATCGATGGTCATTTGGAAAAATTAAATTTTTAGCCGAAAATTATGCAACAAAAATTCTAATAATTCAACAAGAAATTAACAATTTATATATGGCAGCATATATATAGTAAAAATAAATGTTAAACATTAAAATTAAAGTAGTTGTAATTGCACGCATTGAATTTATATTGTCACATAAATTTTTATGTTCTTAGTTCTTTCCTACTTCATGATCTTAATACTTTCCGATTTTGTGATCATACTGTTTTTTAATTTTACTATTTCGCGATATTATGATTTACTACATTTTGATTTTGCAATTTGATTGCTTTTATCTTTATATGAATACCTAGTAAATCTATCTATCCTTACCTTTACAATTGATGTTTACGATTAATGAAAATCATGCATGAAAATATAAAATTATCAATGCATGAACAGTTGAAATTGGAACGAAGTAGATATGTTAAACAAATAAAAATAGTTCAAATGAAGAAATTGTAATGACCTAATACGATTCAATAAATAATGGATAAATTCAGGCCCAGAATTCATCATAAGGTAACAAAAAAAAATCCATGCATTACAAAAGAGATTCAAGCTGAAAACTCAAACCAGATTATAAAATAATATGTAGGTCAAAGATCGAGAACAAATTATGAAATAATATATTATTTCATAATTTTTCAAAGGTCAAGAACAAATTATGAAATATGACAGAATAAAATAAGTAAAAGTATACAAAGTAGTAATCGTTTCGCACTAAAAGCACAACATACCACTAACAAAATGTCAGGAATAACAATGAAGTTACCAAAAAAAATTATGCGCCATTTTCTTTTGCTTCGCTAACTTTTCGAAAAAAAGCGAAATAGCTAAAGTCAAGTTTTAGCAACGAATAAGATAAGCATCAAATAAGTTGGAATATAACCCTTGGGACATGCAAAACTTGCAAAAGTCCTATCCACATCATATTTTAATGCCAAGCCTCCTTTTTTGTTCTCTTTTCTCCTTTGTTTTTTCTTTTTTGGCTCAATAAAATCAGAAAGAAATGTATACATAAACATCGTTTTTGAAAGAAGTATCTTCAAATTTTTAAGTAAACATTATTATGACTTCAGATTCATCCATAAAAATCCATTTTTCGATTTTCTTTTTCCTTCATATTTTAATTTTAGTTGGGTTAAAAAAAAGAAAGGTCAAAAGGTCATATCTCATAACTTAATTTCAAATAAAAAAAAAATAATCTCGCTTATAAGCATATATACGTATATATATATGGCCAAATAGTTTGATAAAATGTACATAATTTTATTTTATGTGATATTTTAAATGAAATGATATACACAGACAGACCAGCCCACGCATCTACATATTCTTGCCCTTTATAAGATATATTTAAATGAAATTAAAATAAATTTGAAAAAAAGAAAAGAAAAGAGGAAGCAAAAAAAGAATTGAAAAGACATGAAAATAGAAAAGAATGTTAGGGAACAAATGAGTTAACAAAGAAAAAAAAAGAAGAAAAGTTATAAAAAAGATGGAAAAATTAGACAAATTAAAGTATAATTTCATAACTACTAGAACTCTCAATTACAACTCAGATTATTTCTTAATTACTGGATGTTTTCATAATTATTGAAATTTCGAATTATAATCATAATGCATAATCGTATGATATAATCATCTTTAATTTTTTGAAGGAATGTTTCTTAATGAAAATTTCTGAAGAATTATTTATGAACAATTTCTAGTATTTCGGAAAATAAAAACAGAAAATAAGAAAAGAATGAATACAGTTTGATCAACATCCTTGAAAACTTTTTGAAACCTTGATTGAGATCGTCATTATTTCAATCAAATATGTAAATATCGATCAAATTTTAGATTTTTGACCAGAATTACTTTTTAGTGATTTAAAAATCAAAAATTCAAAAGCAAAAAAAAAAAATGCAATGCAAATAAATGGAATTATTTTTACGTCATATATAGGCGCACTCTGCAAGACTAAAATATATTTAATCAATAAATATATTGCACTTTTGTTACGCAAGTTTTGTTAAGTTGAAATAACTTTATGAGCCCACTATTGATTAGTTTCTTTCTTCTGGTTCGATAGAATTTCCTATCTCAAAAACTTTGTATCAAATTGAGTTAGAGATAAGTTATCATTTTGATTTAAATTAAGTTCCATGATAATTTAAAAAATTCCATCCAACTTTTTTTTATTTGTATAATTTTCGCAGAAAATTTTTTTTTCTTATATGAAAATTAAAAAAAAAATTGAAAATATGAAAAAATTTAATAGAAAAAAAAGATATAAAAGTTATGGATATTCAAAAGATTAATAATACGAATTCGATGGAATCATTTTATAATCTGAGATTCATCAATGATTTTAATCATTGATAGATGATGAGAAAATATCAGAATAAAGAGTAGCATCAATTATGTAATGTTTAAAGATAGCATTATTGATTGAGAAAATTTTCAATGAAAAAATAAGCAAAAAGGCAGGAAAAAAAAGGAATGAAATGGTTGAATTAGCTGAAATTACTGTTGATATAAGTGCTTCTTATCATGCAAATGTTAGGTAAACCATGAAAATGTGAGATATAATTCTACTTGAATAATTGTTTATTTCTAATTTCAAAATAGATCATAAAAATGGCTTTGTCAAAATAAGCCATAACAATCTTCTAAAATAAGCCTCACCAAAATTGCCCTCATGACCTTTTTACCAAAAATTACATTTCAAAAAAAAAAGAGGAGAAATTGTATCGGAAATTTTGACATTAATCAAATATATCATATTTAATATCGTATTTTGTATATCAATTTATGCTATTACCGGAGATTCTTTGAGAGTTCAGAAATGGAAACTGAGAAATTTTAAATTAACAATTTACTTATATCGTTCAAAACTTAAAAATTTCAATAAAAGTTTCAATAAAATAAAATTTTTTGCAAATTTTGAGAAGAACAAATAGGAGGACTAATTTAACAAATTGATATTACCAAAATAATTGATTAATAGTTGAAAGAATAAGTTTTCATAATTACCTGAACAATTTTCGTAGTCGTTTGCATAATAACTCGAACAATTTGTTTGTAAAAGTTACCTAAGTAAATCTTTGGTTAAATAAAAGATATCACCGAATTGCACCACGTAATATAGTACCACGTATATCATCATACATAGTATCACGGAATTGAAAGCATGTGAAAAGTTATGGGATGTTTGAGGAGTAATCTCATGAAAGATCAAAAAGATTAAGTGATAAGTGGCTGGACTTCAAATATCTTATCATAATTGCCGAAAAGTGTCAAACTGTCCAAAAATTGCTGATGGAGGCACAAATTGAGCCATTGGAACTATTGATCAGGATTATGCGCATAAAAATCATTTTCCGGAAGCCGGAATTTTATTTCCTGTTGTTATCTCACAACTGTGTAACGTATGCTAATTGCGTTCTATCCATTGCTTGATGCAATTAATATTTAAATATTGAAAATGAAATACTAAAATATCAGGTAAAAAGAGAAAATATATTTAAAAAAAAGTTGGCAGAAAAACTTCTGCAAAATTTCTTCAAATTCATTTTTAAAAAACAAAACTTGAATTTTAATAAATTAGAAGAAAAAAAAAAGAAAATTTCGTAATTCAAGGAATTTAAGACATAAATATATTTGGCTTAGTTTTTTAACAAAAAATATTTGAAAGAAGAATTAAGAAAATGAAAATCTAAGAAGAGGAAGGAGGAGGAAAGATGAGATTGTTATGGGCTAGTCAGTTCTTAAGTATAAAAAAAAAAAAAAAAAACCTTTAAAAATTATTTGTTGAACAAGGAAGACTCAATATCTTCTTGGCTTCTCTGCAACCTGTCTCTTCTCATTTTCTCTTTTTTTTTCAAAAAAGCTTTTTCTACAATCAATTGTTTATATATATATATATATGTCTTCATTTCTCCACTTTTTTCTCAAACTTATTCAAGCATAACAATTGAAACAAAAAAAAGTAAGAAAGAAAGAACGAAAAGAAAATTCAAATTTTACCAGAAAATTTTTCTTTACTTACACCTTCAAAATTATTCAAAAAGTAGTAAAAGCTATTTTAATCAATCATTAAGTTATAGAATGTTAATTAATCATTAAATTACGAAATGACAAAAAAAAATTTGGTCAAGTTATTAGTTGAATTAATTTATAAATGATTATATGATTTCTTGAATTATCCAATTACGAGACAAATGATTACGATTAGACAATACATGTGTGGAAATCTATGATTAATAAATATAGTGATGAATAATTATGAATAAATAGATTAAATAGAAATAAATAGCGAATGTAGAACGAATTGATTATTAATATAAATTTCGTTAAAAAGTTTGAAAAAACCACTCATTCGAAAAACAGTGGTGATTAATAATGATAATGAGTATCAAGAAAAATTGTTTGATGATTATCGATAACAGTTATGATTTCATTACATAATAATAATTGTCATAATAATGATTTGCTCGGAGATTTTTTTTTTGAAAAATTTAATTAGAGAATAATTAATAAATGAAATAAAGATAACCAGTGAAAACGAAACTTACTAATGATCTAAATTTTTTCCAATAATTAAAAAAATTCCACATTTATTTATTCAAAATTATTAACGATAATGATCTATTTTGGAAGATTTAGGTCAAGAATAATCGGTAAAATTAAAAATTAGGTTATGATTTTTATTAGTTAATTAAAGACACGATGTTGCTCTAATGTTCGAATTTTATCATTTTTTTAAAATGGAAACGAACCGTCGACGATAACCGATGAATTTACTTGGGACATCATCATTTTCATTTGAAAATTGTCCTGTATTATCATTTTCCATCAAAAGTGCCATTTTACCATCCCTCTTCTTCTTTGCTAACTATAATTAATTAATTTATCAATTTCTAATCTACTTACCATTTTTATCATACAATCATTGCAAATAATTTTCTGCATATTCTAAACAAAACGAAAACGAAAACTCAAATTAATCAAATTTCTTTCCATACAAATTGTACACAAAATATGCATAACTATCAATTGAAATAAATAAATCAAACGAAGAAAAATGATTGAATTTTATTTTGTTTCAAAAATTTCAAACTATTTATAGAAAAATTAATATTTTATTTGTTAGTTATTATCAAAAATGATTTCTTCATGAAATAGAATAATTTGCAAGTAGATTAATTTGTGGAAAATTAATCGAACCCACTCATTCATTTTTTTTTTAAGACAGTTGTATAATATATTAGAATGCTTGCTAATTTAAAAGTTTTTGATCTACGGATGAAACTGTGGAAAAGTGTATCATTCTAATATAATTGCTACTTGAAAAGAATAGAACGTAAACAAGAAAAATATAAATTATTTTCTTTTCCCTTTTTCGAAACTTTAAATTTTCATTTTCTTCATTTCAGATTTTGAAAGTTTAGAATTTTTCTTTTTTAAAATTTCATTAATATTGATTAATAATTCTTCTGTTCACATCACTGAATAAATAAATTTTAATATCGAAATTAATATCCATATAAATAAAAATGTAAATGCTTCTTGTTACAAATGATAAATCTCCAGAAGTTCTCCTCCGATTGTTTTCAAATTTTGATGCAATCTTTCGTTCAAATAGGTGTGTGTTTTATATAGACATACTTACCTTTTTACGTGTCACGTCCGTGACAATTAAAAATAATTGAAGGGCGGAATTTTCGACTCCGCCTGCATCACGCCTTCATGAGCGGACTCAATTTTCTGACTCCACCTCGCACCATGCTTTCATAAGCGGACAGAATTTATTCACCACGCCTACTTTCTACATTGAGTGCTACTACTTCCTCCAACTACTCAAGTTCTTCATCGATTGATTTGAAATTTTCATACCGCGTTGCATTCGAAAAAGCGCGTGTTTTTAAATAAATAAGGCCAGTAATTTAAACTTTCCACTTGTTTTTTTGCTTTATGAGAGTTGTAATTCGTTTACTTTTTGATTTATGAGAAATGTAATTGCGTTACAGAAATGTCGAGATCATGACAGTGTAATGAAATGTTTCCTTCAAGCAATTTGTGAATTATCTCTTCTAATATTAGGTCGTGTATTGGATTGTCTCTTTGTCGTAAATGTCCAATGTTCGTTTTGACACACGTTTCAAATGCTAACCTATTGATTTGAATTTTTGACTTAACGTAACATTCGAATAGGCACATTGTTTTTATATAGATACATCTACTTTTTTTACACGTCAGACCCGTGACAAAGAAAATAAGTGAGCGGACTGAATCTATCAACCACGTTTACTTTCTGCAAAATGAACATCGTCTGCAATAAGTGAGCTGACTGAATCTATCAACCACGTTTACTTTCTGCAAAATGAACATCGTCTGCAATAAGTGAGCGGACTGAATCTATCAACCACGTTTACTTTCTGCAAAATGAACATAGTCTGCAATCCTGGAAGAACCTTTCAAAGGTGAAGCTATCCTTATTCTTCGCATTCCTATGATTCCAACGGAAAAGCCATTCCAGTTAAAGAAATTTCCAATACGATTGGTGTTTGCATTCATTATTAACAAAGCTCAGGATCAATCTTTGGAATTGTGCGATTTAGTTCTAGAGACCGATTGCTTCTCATATGGACAATTATATGTTCTAGAGTCTGCAAACCAGACAATCTCTATATCTACACAGACAATGATAAACAGTGATCAGTTTGTCTGGACATTCTCTGATAATTTGTTACTGTTTGTTACGAAGAATCATTCTCCATCAATCACTAAAACCTTTCCCAAGAGCATTCATCTCTGTCACAAAAGACTCAAAAACTTCTTCACACCTGTTGCTGATCTGGCCGAATCATGATAGCAAGAATCAATCTCCAATCCAAACCAAACTACAAATCACGTTATTAAATATATGTTTTTTCCTCAACAGTAACCAAATCGAGCGACAACACGCGTATATATAAAACATGCGCGTATTCGAATGCAATGTTCTGTCAAAATTTCAAAGCAGTAAGTATGGACTTTCTAATATCTAACATTTTTAATTAATATAGATAAGACATGTGTTTAAGAACTTTCGGAGATTTAAGATTTTAAAGAAATAAACATTGACATTTTTATTTATATCGACTAGCTGGAGCCGGCCACGCGGAGCTCCAACTAGTGTTTTTAATATTAACATTCTAATTAATATTTTCGCCATATTTTTTTCGCCCATTTATTTGTTCTATAACTTCTCGAGATTATTCAAAAATTAAAGTTAAATTTATATTCTATTGGCATATTGAATGTTTCTTATGCCATTTGGAGAATTGACACTAATTTATTTCCATTTTTGCTTTTTTAAAAAAAAAGTAAGTATTGTTGAATAAGTGAATCAATAATTATTTCGGGTTGCTTATTAGCTAAAATAAATTTTAATTAAAAAAATTTTTTTCTGCTTACTTTTCTCCAAGCATTAGTTTCTTTTATTTTTCAATATAAAAATTACGAATTATACCAAATACGAATCGCCAACCTCAAGTATAACAGTAGGAAAATCGAGTGAAGGCATTGCCTCACTCTTTGACCCCTTTATTGGGGTTAGCTGTTCTCGTCGTACTATTGCATAGTTTTTTTGTTCTTGTTGTAAATTCGGTTGATTCGGTCGTCGATTACTATCTTGTCCATATTGTGCTAAAATATAGTAATTAAAATAAAAAAAAAAAGGAAAATTTCAAAAATTTTTAATAATGAGGAAAGAACCGGAGGGAAAAGACAAAATTACTAATTGTTTAGGATAATTTGGAAAAATAAAATTAATTTAGCATAATTTAGAAAGGCGATATTAAATAAAAAAGTCGATTAAATAGAAATCAAAGAAAAAAACAAATAAAAATTAAAAATAACTTCAACATATTATTTTCATTTTATTTTTACATTAACTTTCTTAAAAATGCAGCATAAAAAAAACGGAATTTTAGCGACAAAAATAATGCATCATTTTCTTTCCGCTCAAACGAAAAGTTTTAACTATCGATCGGCATGAAGAGGGAAAAAAGTGATTGGGTGATCGTTAAGCCATTAAATTTATGGAATTTCAAAAAAGCTTATCTTCTTAAGTCTTTTTTCATGATGTATGTCAAATTTTCAATCATTTTAAATCCTTTCTTTTTTTTTTTTTTTGATACAGCTATTTGAAAAATGAATAAAACAGAGAAAAAGAAGATGAGGAAGATGGATTAAGGAAAAAAAAATCAACCACAAGATTGTGTAATATATATTTTAAAATGTTATTACAATAATAGTTTTAAAATTTTTTGAATAAAACGAAAAATTCATTTTTATCAATTTCCATAGTTTTATTATTTCCCTCCGAAACAAATACTTTTTATTTATTTATTTGATGATTGGAAATAATAAGAGAATAGTAGAAAGGCTATTATTATAACGTAGTTATAGTCAAAGTTGATTATCATTGTATCAGATCGTGTTGATATTATCGTTCCATATTGCAATGAAGAATTTTGGAACATTTATGAAAATTGCTATTAAAATTGCTCAAATATCAAATTATTCAATTGAAATACTTTTTTTCCTTCCACTATCATTATTTTTAATTTTTAAAAAGTTCGAATTTTATTTCAAATTATTTTTTCGAGATCAAGAAAGTGAAGCAAATTTCGATTCTTTGCATGTTAAGTTCAACAATCAAATATGGATTTGTTTAAAATTAATAATAATTTAATTTAGTTGATTGAATTAATGCAATGAATAACAAATTAATGCCTTTAAAAAAAATTGATTAAGGAACTCAATATCATTATACTTAATAAAGGATATTTGATTAATAATAATTCAGTTCAATTAATGTGATAATTAATAAGCCAATGTTTTAATAAGAATTAATTCGGAAATGTCAATACCAATTAATTAACTGAGAAATAACAATATCTATGAAACTTAGTAAGTAATATTTAGTAATATGATTGAATAATTGAAGAATCGAGTAAATAAAAGAAATCTTACTACATTTTATACCGGATTCAATTGTTCGAATTCCCGACTTTTGGCGTTGTCCTGCGCTGCTTGACTTCACTAAAATCATAATCGTTGAATAAATAAAAAGCTCAAAATTTCTAATTAAGGCCGTAATTATTTCATTAGTAATTTTAATAAGTATTTTTTGACATTTATTAATAATAAAAATTTCGTTGAAAGAAAAAGAGATAATTTAATTTCTTTTGAAATTTACCAGTAATCAGTAATTCTCAAAAATTATTCTGATGTAAAACTTTTTCTATTCTATTCATTTCCATTATTAATTCTATTTTTTTGCATATGGAATTTATGAAAAGCTCAAATATATAATTCCTTTTTTTCTCAATTTTTAATTATTTGAAATTCAATTAGTTATGGCTTAGAAGAAATCAAATAAAAATTCGTTGTTGGTATCTTATTTTTAGAATCTTTTCTATTCTATAAAGTATAAAATTTTATTAAAAGTTTAGAGTTGGAAGTATGAATTATATCTAATGAATATTGAAATGAATTAGAATGAAAAAATAGAAAAATAAAACAGTAATTTCATTACATCTTTTTAAATTTGATGTGAAAAGTTTCAAAAGAGCTTATTTCAATATTGTTCCTTAAAATCAATGAAAATATATACATGTTGTTTCATCAAAGAAAAAAAAAAGGCGAACTCAATTTTTGATTGATAAAAAAACGAAACATATGCAGGTAAGATCAATAGTAGGAAGAGTTATTAGAGTCAAATTCTAAATTGAGCCTATTAGCCAAGTAAGAAGCCTAGCAGTCAGGCTTGTCCAATGTTCGATAATGTGGAAATGCATCGAAAGAAAAGCTAACTAATGACTTGTGCAATACAAATTTTATGCTATTAAAGAATAAGTGGCAAAAGGAATGGATATTAAAAAAGTAAAATAAAAAAACCAATATGAACATTGATCGATTGAATTTTCAAAAAAATGAAAAGATTTAGGAATCATTCAACCGCGTCAAATTACCTTGCAAATAAGAAAGTCTATAAATTTAGGTTGAATGAAATTGGAAACTTCTTTTCCCTTTATATGAGGATGATTATTTTAGCAGAAATGAATTATTTATTCATTTATTTTAAAAATAAGCAAGAATATAATTAAACTGAATTTGAATTTGAAATTCATTTCAACTTCTCAAATACATATTAATCTGAGGTATTGAATCTAAATTTAATTATTCAAAAATAACTTTTAAATTTAGAATGACTGGAATTTTCTAGTTTATCAAACACAATATTGATTACATTGTATTTGTTCGTTTCTGTTTTAGCATTTTATCGAAATTTTCGATGTTGTTTGTTTATTTATTTAACATTAACAATTGTTTGTTTACTAAAAAGAAACACAAAGTTATTTTTTTTTTTTTTTTTGGATGAAAGAAAGAAAGAGAGTATAGAAAACTTTGGAAGAGCAAATTGCATGAAAAAGATTAAGATAAAATTCCTGGAATTTCCAATTTTCTGTTTTTGCATGAAATAGTTTGGCAATAAATAAATGTAACATAAATTCTGTGAGATAAAAAAAACACCATGAAAACTTCTTGAGACAGACAGAATTTGCAAATTGATTTGAAATTTGAAAATAACCGCCTGATCGATTATTTTATAAGTTAATTGAAGAATTTTATGCAGAAAAGAGCATTAAAAAATAATTTCAAGAAATAAATGATAAAATTTCAAAAAGACAGTTTTATGATTTTTACTCTATTTAGTTTGTATTTTTTTAAATTAAGATCTTTTTTTCATTAAGTTTGTACTTTTGAAGATTCGAATTTTTCTTAGTCAAATTTTTTATTCTCAAAAATTTTAATTATTGCTCCGTTGAATTATTTGCTCTCTAAATTTAAAGTGTAAAAATTTGAAACGGAATTAGATATAAACGTGATTTTGCTGTCATATGATATTTTTAAGGTACTTAGCTTTTAATCTGTTTTATTAATTATTTGATTAAATAGAATTTTGAAATAAAAAATTATTTTGAGCTATTGGCTCAAATAATTAGGATTATTTTAATACAATCAATTATTGAATTTTATAGAAAACAGATCACTATCAAATTGTTTTATTAGTCAATCAATCAATTACGCTAATAAGTTTTATCGCCAACCTTTTTCTATGACATCAATGAATATAATCAAGATTGCAACTTCTAGTTGAAATTACTGAAATTTCGAGCAAAACTAGTAATCAAACATTTTTTAATCAATTATGGAATAGTAATTGATACTATTATCGATTGATGCCAACCATAAATTACGCATATTTATTACAATTATCAATTCAGTTTAAAATTTGAATTAAATTTGGCAAAATTTCGAACAAGAAGTTATTTTTCAAATGATAATGAAAATATCTAATGTTGCTATTATCACTTGATATTTTCTTTAACTTTGGGAGCAAAAAATAAAAATAAATGATTTATAGGAAAGATTGCAAGGCGGAAATATGGCATATTATACAGCAAAAGTATCTTTAATTCACACTTAGATTATTTATTGGGTTACATGAACAGTTTGTGAAGTTCGCAACATGCAAAAGCGTAAAACACGCAAACAGCATGCATTTGATTCATACAGAGGATGATAGCATGCATTGCAAGTAATGCATGAATTTACACGCAGAAAAACAATATTTTATGCAAATTTCATGCAGTTGTGATAACTGATAACGGATTATCATTACCAATAAGGATTATTATAATTTATCATAAGTACTGTAACTGCATATAATAATAATAATTGTAATTTTAATTTAAAATTGATTTATGATTGATTCAAAAGATGTCTTTTAATGACAGCAAAACTGCTGCCACGATGATGCTTCTTCTTTCTCTCTTTCATTTTTTTTTATCATATCATATTTTAAAAAAAATTTTTTGAAAAAAAAAAAAGAAGAAGAAATGAAGCAGTAGTTTGAATGTAAACATTATTTTAGAAAAATCAATAAAACCTTAAAAAAAAAAGAGAAAAACACAGTTTGTGGGCGAAACACATCTGCAAAGGCCATTATTAAATAAACTTGCCATTACTTTGACGTAAAAATGTAAAGCGAAAAAAGGTTTGCAAAATTGGATAATTGCATTGTGCTTCAATGTATGTCAAGAATAACAAATAGGAAAAGTATTACGAAGAATTTAATTATTTTCATTGTTACTAAGCAAATTTTCAATCAATAATTTTTTAAACAAAGAATCCATAAGATATTCCAAAATGTTCAAATTTTATACTATTTTTTAAAACAAAATGAAGCTTTTTCCTAAAAAAAAAGGAAAAAAAAGAAGAAAATGGTATAGAATTTTTTCTTTTTTGTCAAAGTAAAATTATTTTTGAAAAACAGATTAATCAAAATTATGTGATGGATAGTAACAGCAATTTAACCAAAAATAATAGCAGGACCAATTAATAACAATAATAATAATAATAATAACAATAATAATCTAAATTTTATTTACTATCGATTATGCTTTACTTGAAAAAAAAAAAAATTCGATAGGAAAGTAAAATGGACAAGTGAAATATCACATAAACTAAAAGAATTTTTTGAATTCTCAACCATCAAAAAGTTTAAAATTTACCACTGATAGGAAACAATCTATTAATAAGAAAAAATGCTAATTAGCTTACTAATGCTAATTAGATCTCACAGAATTATAATAATAAGCAAGATGGAGGAAAAAAACGATTCAGAAAAAGCAAAAGTTTCGTTGAAGTAAAATGATTTTTCCATTCTAACATCGATTTTATGAAGTGATTGTTCATAATGAGCCGCTCAAAAAGAAAAAAAAGTGCTCCATTTCGTAGTTGAAAATTCAAACTTCAATTCCAACTTTGCCACTTAGATACTTTTTCTTATGTCATCACTCATCATTCTCGAAAAATTGATTAAGCAGATTTGACGCCTAATGAGCATATTATACAGAATATTTTTTTCAAATCGAAAAAATTTACAACTTGTCTTTTTTTTCTCGTCAATTTTTACTTTACTACGAAAAAATGAATGTTATATTTAATATCGTTTCAAAAAACCTTTCAAAAAAATTTCTAAACTTCTACATCTAATTATTGACTTTAAAAGTTTTCCAACAAAAAATTTTTTCAAATTTATTGCAATTTCTACCTTCCCATGAAAAAATTAGTTAGATCTAATATTATTTCAAGATTTTTTCAAATAGTTTCCAACTTATTTACATATCTGATTCTGACGTAAAGATTTCCCAAAAAAAAAATTCGAAATTAATTGCATATTCGATTTTAAATTTCAATAATCTTTCAAAAATTTTTGAATTTATTACCAATTTGATATTGATTTTAAGACTTTTCAAAAAATTCTGCACTTATCTCAATATTTGATTTTGATTTCAGGATTTCTCAAGGAAAAAAAAATTCTCAATTTAATACTTCTTAGATTTTGATTTTAAGATTAAAAAAAAAAAAAAAAATTTCAAACCATATTTTATTCCGGAAAATTTTCAATTTGCAACATTTTTTTTTCGCCTTCTCAATTCTATCAGTTCCTTTCCATTCACTCAATTAAAGTGCTCTTTTTTTCTTTTTTTTACAATTATTCCTGAATTCTTTTCAAAATATTTGCTTTCATTATCATAATGAAAGAAAAGTTCGTTTTCAATGTACGTTGTTCTATATTATTTATACAACTAAATGCCTTTTTTTTTTTTTGATGAATTACTTATATTAGCATACATTTGTAATGAATTATTTTTTCATACAATAAATATGTTTTGTTTATTTTCCCATAAAGCTCCTTTTTTTCAATTTTGATAAAAAGTACACATCACCGACAACAATCAGTACTTTCTTGTTTATTAAAGTTTCATTTATTAAAAAATATTTGATTTATTAAAGAGACAATGAAAATTTTGAATTTTTTCAAAGTTTAGACGCAATCAAAAGAGAAGATGAACAATCACTGATACTCGAAATTAATTTGATCTATTAGCTTAAGTTTAAATATTTTCTTCTAATAGAAGAAGAGAAAAAAATTTAGAAATTGCAGCAAATCTAAGCTGAAAATTGCATTTTTAATTTCTTTTTTCCCATTTCTTAGAAGAAAACATTCAGACTGACACTGATGACTCAAAGTGATTTATCATATCAGTGATTTATTTTCTCTTTTAAATCGTCCCTAATTTCTTAAAAATCAAAATTTTGATTGTATTTTACAAAATTTGCTTATTTAACAATTAAATACTTTTTAATAGATGAAGTAAGTGACTAGTCCTTATCGTTATCAATTATAAGTGGAATGAAAATAAGCAAACAAAAAAAAGTGTCAGAATAATTAAAATAATTTATTTGGAAATCAAAGAAAATAAAACATAACTTGAAAATGTCAACACAAAGATTTGCTCTGATCATACAATTATGAAAATATTCTGAATTTTACCAAATAGCGATTATTACCTAAATTTTAAAAAAAGTATGATTAGGAGTAATATGATGAAAATCAATCTATTGTAGTGATAAGGAAGATTATAATCTTTGGTAAACATTTTAATCAAGTAATTTTATTGCTCCCAGGAAGTAACTCATTTTATAAATTTTTTCCAAAAAGTATCAAATCAAAAAAACAAAAAGAAAAAGGAGGCATATAAAATGGTAATAACAATCTTTCTTTTCATAAATTTCAAAAAAAAAATATAAATTTTTTAGAAAATAAATTTAAATAAGTGAAATAAATTTTTTTTTCCAAGTTTCAAAAAAAAAAAATTCGACGAATATCATGAATATATAAAATGATATCAAGGTTCATATATTCAATCACGACATTCAGTTTTAATTTTCATCCTAAATTATGAATATTTTAGCAGCAAATAGACAATTAAAATTATTAACAACTTACTTTTCAATTATTTTATCGAGAATTTTTAGTTTTTCTCCCATAAATTACTCATTAATTGTTGTAGTTATTCAAGATGTATAAGTGAAAATAATGACTAAATTTCAGGAAATTAAAATAATGGAGAAATTAGTTAAGAAAAATTAAAAATGTTTAAATAGCTAAAATCAGAATATAATTATGCTATAAGAAATGAAAAAAAATGGCTGTTTATCTGGCGAAATAGGACCAGGAATAATGGATAAATGAATGCATCAAAGTTGTGATTCCTAAGTTCTAAGTTTTTTTTCTGGATTTTTGATAAAGCTAATTTTATAAAAAAGGAATGGAGAAGAAAGGAGAAAAAAACACATAAAGTTGATTTATTGATTAGCAAAGAATTTTAAAGTTAATTTTATTCGTATTCTTTTCATTCATGACTAATTCTTTCATTCTCTTTTCCTTCCTTTCCTTCCTGCAAAACATTTTCTTTAATTTTTTTTTTTTTTATTTTTATTTCTTCTCAAATAACACAACCAAATTACTATTGTTTACTTCGAAAAAAGTGCAGCAAATTTGTTTTGCTGCTGATTGACATTTTGCCAAATTGTTAATTAATTGCAATTCAATAATGTAAATAATGCATGCAAGAAATTCTTCGTCTCATTTAATTTACATAATGTCTTCTATTTATCCTTATTTATCGAAAATAATAATCAAGTTTCAGTATTGAAAGAATGATAAAATTTCTTTCTTTGTTAATTATAATCAATGTTAATCTTAATTAATTTTTCGTTGTTGCAAGAATAGGAATGTTGCACGCATCATTTTAAAATTTTATAATTACGATAATGATAAGATAGTGGGGGGTGATAATTTTGAAGCATTGATTTAAATTGAATGAAGCGTGTTCGACTTTCATAATGAATTATAATTAGCATTAATTAGTATGCATGATTTTTTTCTGCAACTTTTACTATAATTTTCGAAATTGGCAAGGATAATTGTCCGATTCATTAAAGTTTTTTATCATCTTTAACATCATACGATAATTGATAAATAATTTTCCAACTAAGAAGATAGGTTGAAATTAGAAATTAAAATAAAAAGTCATTGATAAAATTAAGATTAATGATCAAATTTTCTCTGAAAACGAAATAGAATCAGATATTAATTGAGATATTTCAAGTATTGAAAACAAAATGAATTGTTTTATTCATTTCGGTTTTTATTCTATAATCATAATTTAGGGACAGAATTTTCATTTGTATGCTATATTATTTAAATTAATTATTCGATTAATTTTAGAATTTGATCATTTCTCATAAAACACAAATTTGATCAATCTTTATTAGATAAAAAATAATAAATCAAATTGATAACATAACTTAATTCTGCATGCTATATTATTTGAATTATTCAGATAATTATTTAAGTAATATAATATATAGAAGCAAGGCATATTGTATGAATCGATAACTTAAAAAATCTAATTGTTATTCACAAAATATGAATTTGACTGATCGTTATAAAAATTGCAAAATTATAAATAAAAAAATAAGTAAATAATTTATCAAAACGTTACCTTTACAAGTTTCTCCATGAGGACGGCCAATTTTTCGTGTCTTACCAGAATAATCTACTGAATATTTAGCTTTAGCAAATACAGCTGAACGTCCAACTACCATCTCGAAAATCAGAAATTAAATAATTATTATCTGTCAATAAAAATTTGGAATAAATTTTCTAAAATGTTCTTATCAGATAAATAAAAAACGATAGCAATGATATCATTGTTTGTGCATAAATATAATCTGTTTAATTGATAATTTCATTGGTATGACACTGTCGGTAGACAAAGTTAATCTAGAAAAATGCTGAAGTTTGTTTTTTTTTTTTTTTTTTTTTAAAGTAATTCAAATTTCAAATATTTTCATCAATCAGCAGCTTCGTATCAATGAAATTATCAATTAAATAACTCGTAACAATTAAACATTTTTAATCAAATTCAATTCAATTCTTCTAATTTCAAATTTTCAAAACATTAGTCATATATATACATGTATATACTAAGATAAATAACAATAATTTTATATCAGTGAAATCATCAATTAAATAACCTGTAACAATTAAACATTTAACAAAAAGTTACAATGATTAAATATTTTCAGTCAAATTTAATTTAATTCCTTTTTAATTTCAGATTTACGAAACATTAAGCATATGTATTTATGTTAAGATGAATAACAAATAAGATGAAATTTTCAGGCCAAAAACAATATATAATTAATCAATTGGCTTTTTTTTTTTTTTTTTTTTCATCAATCAGCAGCTTCGTTTTAAAAAAAATTCAGGATAACATACAGAAAAATTAGAAATTGGTGGTATACTTTTTTTTTTTAGAAGTAATTTATTAATTGGAAATAATTTCAAGCAAATTACCGATTATTCAATTAATTTATTAGTAACTTATTCCCACTCAAAAGAGTACGGCACAGAAAATAAAAAATATAAAATTTTTCAGCTAAAATAAAAAATAATTGTCACAGTTTTATGAATATATTAGTTTCAAATTCGATTTTTCTTTTCAAATATTCATGAATTTATATGCATATCTGTTTATCACGTCATTTAAATACTTGTCAATTATTTTTTCTATAATAAATATTAAACTTCAATTTGATATATTTTAAACTTCGAGTATATGAAGTTGAAAAGTGAAGAACTCATGAATGTTATCTATAGATAATAACTTATTATATTTATAATTAATAAATGCTAATATAAAAAAGTTTTCACTGCTCAAACTTGCAAGAAATTTATGCCCATTACTTAATAAATGCTAAATTTAAAATTTTATTCAAATTTGTCCAAAATTTGAGCACAAACCTTTCATTTTTTTCATAATTTTTTCGCCGCAAAATATTTATGAATGATCAGAATTGAAAAAAAATTAAAAAATTGATCAAAAAATGTTTACTCTATTAGTAATAATTGCAATAAATTTCTGACTATTCAAATTCTGGCGGAAATAATTAATTGCTATTATCAAATCTTAATTAAAAACACTTAGTTTCGCAGGATATAATTTGTTAATAATGAATGGATTTTGAAATTTGATCGAATTTGTTTTTCAAAAACATCAAATGAACCATTTTTGAAAATTTTTTAATAAAATGATTTTAGCACTTTTTCTTTTTTCCTTTTTTTTTTGAAATTTTAAAGTTTCGAAAGATTGCAATTTGTAATTCTGTTACCAGCATATATTAGACTTTTTTCTTGAAAATATTGACCAGTAGTAATCGGTAAAATAAAAATTATTATGATTAATAATATTTTTGCTAAATCGCACAACAAATATTTGAATTGAGCTAATTATAAGCAATTTAGAATTGGATGTATATTTTAAATTACCAAATTAAGAAGATCAAAAATCATCTATAAATAATTAGATTAAGTATAGAAATTCATAAAATTTTGCATATAGTTAGCATAAATCATGTTCTTTTTGTTTGAATTGTTATTACTATTATTTTCATACAATATTTACAAACTAAATTTAAAAAAAATTAAAAATAAAAATGGTAAAAGTGCAAAAATTGAAATTTTTGTCAAAAAAATTGAAGTTTTCAAATGTTTAAAATACTTAAAAAAACTGTATCAAATCAGAGTAAAAATAAAAAAAATTTTTCCAAAATTTTTATCAGTTTATAAATGAAGAAGAGTTTGAAATTTTTATCTCATCCAAATATGAATTAAGAAATTGCTCGAAAACTGAAACTTACCCCAAATTGAAAACAAAATTTAGACTAATCAAGGAACAAAAATTTTTATTCCCTCCAAATTGAATCAAAAAAAAAAAATAGTTTGGCAGAAATTGAATCTTTCACAGATTTGAAATAAAAAATCAAAAAAAAAAAATTTACAAGGATTGAAATTTTTATTTCGCCAAAAAAATAAATCAAATTCTGCAAGAATTGAAACTTTCCCTAATCAAAAAAAAAAAAAAAAATAGATTTATGCAAGAATTGAAATTTTATCTTTTCTAAATATGAATTAAAAAATTTTTGCGAAAATTGAAATTTTTTTTTTTTTTGGTATTTTTATACTTTATATTTTACCCTTTTTCGGGTATCAGTTTAGAATTAAAAAAAAAAAAATCGTAAAAAAATTTCGCAAAAATTAAAAATTTTATTACATCAAAAAAAAATTTATTAGTATTAACAGAATAAAGGGAAAAAAAAAATTAGCAAATAAAAAAGAGATTGTCAAATCGACTTGCGACAACAACCACATATCATTGAGCGATTGTTTTGGATGGTTTCGAATCTCGATTAAGAAGACTTAAGTGTTTGCGTTTTCCTGGCTTTTCATTCAATTCTTTGCGACAAATTAGTCAGATATCATCAAGCTGAAAGTAATTGAATTGCTTGCCAAATAGCTTTATCAACTCATCTAATTCCAATTCTTCGTTTTTTCTTCCTTCCTTCTTTGGTTTCTTTTATATCGCTTTAAACCGACAAATAAATATTTTGAATGATTTGTTAGTAACTCTCAAAATTAAACAACAATATTGTATTTAATATAAATTTCATTACCCTTTGAAACTATTAATAATTAATTTATTTACATCGAAATGCATTAAATAATACAAGCATCATTAAATGGAATCATTATGTTAATAGAGTAATAAATAGTATATGATAAGAAAAAAATTGCTCAATTTATTTTGCAATTAATCAGTAAGTATTAAATTTAATTTTGATATGATATTTGAAATTAAAGAAAAAATGGGAATGCAATAAATGATGCATAAATAAATGGGAAAAAAATTATGAATGGAAAAAATGTTGGATTGTGACTGTAATTATAATAATCATTATTACTTAGTTTAATTGCTCAATTTAATTAATTACTGTTTTTATTTCTTTTTTTCGAATCAAATTTTTCTTCGTAATATTTATTTTAATAATTCAATGTCCAAATTTTCTATTACTGATTTGAAAACATAAAATGTTTGATATGAAATAAAATCTAAAAAAAAAGGAATAGAAATTATAAGTTTGTATTATCATAAAGTAAGTAATTTTTATGAAAAATTTTGAAAAGTTTTCATTTTTATTTTCGTTACCGTAAATAAAAAAAAAATTTTATGAAGATAAATTTTTAAATAAATTTCTAAATTTCAAACCTGCTAGTTTTTTTTTGAGTCGAATAACTTTATTTATATAATATTTTAACAACTCGTCAGCTTTTTACCATAACTTTTATAATATATATTTCTAAATAATTATTTATAAAAAAGAAAAAAATAAGATATCAAAGAAGGAAGTTGAAATTTAAGAATGAATAAGATGGAAATTTCAGAATAAGAATGAAAAATTAATGTGGCTTTATATTTCGATAATTTTCAGGTCATATTTAAGCTTCATTGAAATTTTAATAAAATTATACTCAAAATTTTTAATATTTGTTATCAAATTCCTGCAACACCACAAAATGCAATCTTTGTAATAGAAGAGAAATTAAAGTCTTAATTAAAATATTTAAACTTTCAAATTTGACATTCTCTTACATCATAATGTTATAATGAATGAATTATTAGGAATATTTATCGTTTTAAAATTAATTTTTTTGCTGATTTCAGGATTTTATACCATCTAGAAATTTTTCAGAAACCAATTTTTGGAAACAGTATCATCCGAGTGAAAAGTTTTTCAAAAATTTTGGAAATATGCCAGTTTTCTTCCATTCCATCTTCTCTGTTTCTTTTTCATTAAAAAAAAAAAAAGAAGAAAAGCAAAAAATAAAGAAAAGCTAACTTTGCTTCTGATCTTTAAAGTATATTAAGTTGTAAATAAACAAATCATCATAACAAATTACAATCGATTTCTTCAGTAAGGCAAATTTATTTACCAATATAATTTAATTGCTTGGCTTCATTTATTGGCAATTTTGGTATGCATCCTGAAATGATAAGTATATATATATATATATTTTCGGCATATTACATCTGCAATAAATTATTTGTTGATATTACTTAAACGATATAATTAGTACCAGATATGGCCTATTCTAGGCCCTTTTTACTCAAAAATTAGACCTTTCTTGATATATGCAAATAAACAGATCATAAATACAAACTTTTTAGAAATTTAAGAAGAAAGTCTGGACTAATTACGCAAACTTGAAAGTTCATTGTTCATAAATTCTCAGTAGCATCAACAAATATTTCACATTTATTACATATCGTTTCATCTTTCTATGAGCAAACTACTAGTAGCAAGTCGGTTAATTAACATAATTATTATTAAAAATACAGATAATGGCTATTTATACGTAATAGCTGTTTGTCACTACTTATTGTCATCAGAAGAATAGTGATGAAGTTCGAAATAATTAAGCCTCAGATAACAAGGTTATGATGCAAAGATATTCTGATAAAAAAAATCAGATGATCTGATCAAAAATCATCTATAAAACTTATAAATCGCAAAATGATAATCACTTTTTTTATTGAATCATCATTTTTATGAAATATAATTTGCGTATTTTCTTCTTGAAATATAATTAACCACGACAAGTTGATTATGAAGTAAAATATATTTTAAAAGTATTAGAATATTTGCTTCCACTATGCATCGTTAATAAATCACTTTCATGTGATGCAAATCAATCAAAATTTTCGAATTCAACTAAAAATTTGTTATTTTGAAATTCATTACTAAATGAATCACATTCTTGGAATTGAATCAATTAAATATTCGATTATCTTCTGATAAAAATGAGTGCTACTGGATTGAAATAGAAAAACAAAATTTTTGCTGGCATCAGCTAAAAAAGTGAGTGAAAATCGAATTGATCAGTTCGGTTTGACCAAATTCCATTTTCAGATAAATTTAATAAAAATTGAAAAATGAAAAAAAGTAGGGAGAAAAGTGCTGATAGTTTGGATAAGCCAAAGTTATTTTCCTGTTAAAGTGTAAAAAATTGAGCATATCTAACAAATATTTTTGAAAAGTTTTTATTGTCCTATTGTCTTAAATATAGTATGCATTTTTCCTAAATTATAAAATTTAAAGATAAAAAAAAGAAAAGAAAAAACAAGAAAAAAAGACAAGTGACAAAATTGAATGTAAATTATTGAATAATAATATATTCTACTTTTAATCAGAAGATTTATTGAGATGAATTTTCTGAATTTCATTAATTATGTATTTTTTGCTTATTTTATCTTAGATAGACCCATTTTCAATTTTTCGTTCTCCAATTCCTCAATCTAAAACAATCTTTGATGTCAACTCTCATCAACATACTGTTGATCTAAGTAAAAAACGATATCCGATAAACATTAAAGATGAATAACAAAAGTTTGAAAGTCACACGCGAAAATTTGACGATAAAATCTTTTCTTTTTAAATATTTTAAATTAAAATGTTAACACAAATCATCCATAAAACTTGAAAGCTGTTGAGATATTTTTTTATTTTCTATTTGTACTACTATATATTTTCACTTAAAATAATTCAATGTTTTAAAAGTATTTTATGAAAACAAATTCATCCAACTATCTATTTTCAAAAATAATAAATATGATTTTATTCAAAACATCAAATAAAAAGAGATTATTTATCAGAGTTCCAAAGAAACAAAACTTCCAAAAAACTTCTCTTACAAGTTTTACAATTTATTTATATTTTTACATGAAAATTGAATGTGTTCTATGTCCTGTGCATGTTACTTTTTCCCATTTAAATTTATTGTAGCATTTCATTACTAATATTAAATGATTTTAAAAAAAAAAAGAATTGAAGGATCATAAATGATGCAAATGGTAAATCGCAGGATAATCAGTAATGATAAATATCTAATCAATAAGTTTTGAAACGAAATATCTTAATATGCGGTTATCTCGTCAAATGTAAATTCATTTCATTTTACTTTAATTTATTTCTTAAAATATAAAAGTAAAAAATGAATTGCAATATCATTCCTTGCAAATTGAGTTATCTAATTATGTAAATTTTATGATAAAATTCAATATATCGCATGAATAAGTATAATTCGTGTAATCATAATGACAATTAACAAACAAAGCAAATTTGTTGCAAAAACCGAAATGTAAAATTGTTTGAATAAAATTTTTAGCTTTGAAACTTGCTTTTTCTTAATATTTAGAACATAATTTAAAATTCGAAATAAATAGCAAAATATTAACTAACCAGAAAAAAATAAAAATTGACATACTAGGGAAATTTTCAATTCTAATCGTAAGAGACAGTGAAATACTTTTTTTTTTTTTTTTAGCGCATGTGAGTAGATAAAGTATTCAGAGTAATCCATTTGATTCAGAAGATAATTTATAAGAATTTCAAAATCGATTATTTAAGATTTCAAATATAATTAAAGTTGAATTAAAAAAACTTTTAAATTAGAAGTAACTTTGCTGAAAATTAAAAAATCGCTTCGCTGAAAAAATTTCATTATTAAATTCGATAACCAAATAATAAAAAGAATAAAACATAAAATCATAATAGATTTATACAGTACAAAAAATTAAATTTTATTCAAAGAATAAAACAAATAATTTTAGTGAATAATTGGATATAATAAATTGTGACAAAAGAAATAATTTTATAAAATTAATGAAAATTCCTAAAATATAACATAACTGAGGAAAAATTTTTTAAAACAAAATTACTCTTTGATGCTGCTCATTAGAAATCGCTTTGAAGATTAAAAAAAACGAACAAAATTCATTCCAAATTTCGTTTTTCGTTTTTTTTTTTCCAATTTTTACATCTCTTAAGACCACGGAAACCATAATTTAAATGATTTCATTTCTTTATTTTCTTTTGTTTAAAATATGTTTTTAAAATAAATTAAAAAAAGAAGGAAAAAAAAATGAAATATGAAAAAGATGAATATCTCCTCATGTTACATTCTTTTTTTTTTCCTTTTTATAAAATGGTTATATTTTTAATCTATGGCATTCTATGATTACTGAACTTCTCGTCGCATTTCCGATGATCGCTATTAGTCACGACGTATCAAATATGATCGAAACAAACAGTCCCGCATTTCCCATAAAGATTTGCTGCCTTACTGGTGTTCGCGGGAGCTTATCAGAAGTGGAAAAATTGGGGCGGTCAATGACGACAGTGTAATACAGACTCGGTTCGTTAAGCCGGAGGAGATGAGCCCTATAACCATAACACCCGTCTATTCGGACCAACCCTTCAACCACAATAACGTCGAGTCAAAACATATAATATCATTGCATCTTTGTTTGCAGGCAATAATGAGTGGGATTTAAGGCAGAGAAAAAAAGAAAATTGCTTCAGTGCGAGGATAAATATTGACCTTTCAATCTGATCATGAAATCACCCTCAAATAATACGAAAAATGTTGCAAAATGATGTACATATAGTTGGTCACCATATTCTTTTATATATAAACTATTCTTGGAATAAAATATTATTGAACCTATTGAATAAAAAATAATAATTTCAAGTTATTAATTTATGATAAATATGAAATGAAATAAATTTATTTAATTTCATTTCTAAAATTGTTAATATTTATATATATAATTTTTTTGAACAAATTTTAAAGCATAATTAATAAAATATTTTTAAATTTTACTGAATACAAAACAATAAATTTAGTGCCCTTGTTTTGGTGGCAAATATGAAATGAAATAATTGTTTAACTAGTTTTGATCAATTCCATTTATAAAATTATTACTGTATACATATATTTTTTCCAGAATAAACATTGAATTAGAACCTGATTACTGAGAATAGAAGTGCGTTATTTATTTAATTTTTTGATATTAACTAAAATTATTATATGCAGAATTTTTACGGATTCTACATGTTTGGTACTGTTGATACTCGATATCCAATAACTTTAGTTAATACCAAAAAATAAAAAAAAAAAGTCAATAGATCTGCAAGTTTTAATTTCACTCTGATTTATTTGGCACTTGAAAATTTCAGTAATATACAATACAAGTGACGTACGTCATCAACGACTTATGTCACTTTACAAAATGAATTTATGTATGAAAATATATATGTAAATCTTCTTAATCACAACTTTTGAAAGTGATAAACAAACTAAAGTAGTTTGAATTAATGAATGAATAATTAATTAAGATATAATGTAAGTGACATACATCATCTTCTGCATTGAATTCTTATTTGAAAATGCAAATTATTTCGAATAAATTAGTTTTTAAACATTTCTTTTTTTTGAGTTAAACTTATGCAAACATTATTTGCATACCTGAGTCTTCTTTATTTTTGTTTTTGATTTGATCGATACCTTAAAAGAATTTCATGTAATCATTTTATATCATCGATTTCATTTAATAATGTTTTCGGATGATTTCAGATATTTCATATATATGCAAATGTTTCATGTATATATTTGTGTTTCCAAATAGTCCTCAAAGAATGACATTATCTGCCAAAAATATTAAATTTATTTTTTTCTTTGGCCACATAAAGCTTATTTGGGCTAACATACTGAAGCTGAAATTGTTGGCCCTTAACTTAAATCCCTATAATGAATCAAATGAATGCCTAAAGCATCTTTTGATGTAGAATAATTTATAGATGATTCTAAATCTCGACAACAACAAGAGGCATTTATTGAGATTTAAAAACTTTCTTTCCTCAAATTTAGTCTATTTTCTCATTAGCAAAAGTAATCGTTGTAAAGATAATCTAGAAATCATCCAGCTCTAGTTAAATTTTAGGAGAATATAATGTCAATGTTTTCATAGAACTCATCTGTTTATTTTGAATTTTGAGTGTTATCCTTGCTATCAATAATCAATTAATTAAAAATTATATTAATATTGGTATTGATAATATGATTACTTCTTCACTGACCTGGCAATAGCGATATTGATACCATGATTATTGGTAATAAGATTACTTCTCAGTGATACTGATACATGATTATTTCCTTACCAGCCTAGCAATAGCAATACTGATAGTGCAATTATTTTCTTATTGGTCTAGCAATTTACAAAACTTACTGTATCAGCTCAGGAATTGGACTTTGTTGTTGATCTTATTTACATTTAAATGCTGTTATCAGTTGGATTGAATAATTTCTTTATTTGACACATACTGTATATTCAATAGTCCAGTTATAGGAAAGATCTTTTGATGGGCTAGGCTCATTTCAAGTTGATTGTTCAGTAACTTTCGAATGAATATCATTAATTTTCATTCCTAGAATCACGAATTTAAAAATCACAAATTCTAAAGTCATGAAAAAAATTTGAAAAAGCAATTGATAAAAATGACATAATTGTATTATCACATTAGACAATGATTGTAAGAATTAATTATTTAATTTTTCTTAAGATCAAATGATTTTTGTCAATTCTCTATTATTGCTTAGCGAAATCTACAAAAACTTTTAAGATAAAATCTGCCAAAAAAAAAGCCATTTTGCTTTAATTATTGGGGTTGCGATATATATTAATTAAATAAACTTTCGGCATATCCGTGTATTATTCGGAATTTCTCACCTATTTCTGTCATTTTATGAGTAAATTATTCCTTTTATACTTAAACTCCTTGGCAAAACGAAAGAAGGCCAATAAAAAACTTGGCAATTAATTATGCCAAATTTAGATATAACACTAGCAATAGTTCTTTATTGCACTCTTAATTAAATCATACTGCTTAAATTTCTCTCTCTCTCAAAAAAGAAGAAGAAAAAGAAAACAATAAGAGATAACGAAATTAAAATATCAATAATGAAAAATGAATTAAAATAAGCAATATGCATAGAAGAACAGATTTTTTAGTTTTAGAAAATTCTAGAAATGTCATAATTAAGTTTAAAAAATACAATTATTCTTTCATACTCTTTCATTCAAAAAAAAAAATTTAATTTTAGTGTTAGGAACTAAACTTTATCATCTTGAACTTTGAACTGTAATAAAACATAGACTGCATATAGATTATAATTTTTTTAAATCATTTAACTGCAAATTCAATTTTATACTTGGCCGTTTAAAATTGCTAAAAAAAAAATAAACAATTGCTAAACGCCCTAAATGAGAATATTATAAACATGCAATTGCACAAGTGGGCTATAATCCTCATAATTTTAATTGTTGGACATTACGTGGGCCAGACAAGAAAACCTTAGCACAATAATTAAGTTATTAAAAATCGGTTAATTAAGTTAATAAAGATGAAATAATTATCTCTCATTCAGATTCAGCATTTTCCTAAATTTTATTAGCGATCTTATTCCGGCTCCTTTATTTAAATCAACATGAAAATGCTGTTGGGATTTCTTGATTATTCTTGGCATGTTTGTTTGAATAATTTTGTTTATCTGTTATACAACTTTTCAAATTCAACATTTGCACGTCAAAAAAAAGTTTTTTCCTGATTGTCACGTAAAGAACTAAAAACATCACTTAGGAAAAAACTTCTCTAAATCATCGTCGTTGATTACCAAAATATTTGATTGTATAGACAAATATTTGTTTTCAATTTTTTGCTACAAAAAGTAAGTAAAGAAGAAAATAAATAATCGAATAATTGTAAATACTAATGAAACGATCATGGAATAATCATTTTCTATTTTAAATGCATAAGAAATTCTATGACTTTAGTTAACGAATTGCCATGAATTTTCGATTAGTATAACATTTGTATAGCAAATGTTTGATATTGAGAAACAAAGTTAAATCAATAATTGATTTATTAGAAGAAATGAAAAGTATTTGAAAAAGTAATTTAATTTTTAAATTAAGTGCAAAGTGAGGTGATAAAATCAGCAATTATCATATTACTTATAACAATACTAACGAATCAAGAATTGATACTTTTTGATCGAAAATTTCAAAACATATAAATTGTTTATGTACTCAAGAAATTGTTCATGTATCCAGAAATCAATTATTCAACATCGTCTGAATTATCATTATCCGTTACAATTGGAATTTCAATAGCGACATTATGATATATGAAACTGATCAGTTATCATTACAATAAAATGAAAAAACACTGCCCTAAAATTATAACATTCACAAAATTGAGCAAATTCAATAAATCAGGTAATATCAGGGTGATGGGACAGGAAGAAAAACTAATTGAATGAGAATTTTCTGAATTTGAACCTTTCCTTTTTATTTCAAGGAAGTTTAAAAAGTATTAATATAGTTACCCTTTCGAAGTTATTCGGTAAATTGGGAAAATTTCGATCAAATTGAAGAGAATATAAAATTATAAACTTGGAAATCAGAGCGAAATTGCAATAATTTAACAAATTAATTAATAAAATGGATTTGCATGGTAAAATGATATAAAATTATACTATAGTCTATTTGTATCAGAATCCTAAAATTGGTATTATATCCTGATATATCGGGAGATTTTTGAGCGATTACTATAATTAATTATTCCTTTTCTTGTAGAAAGGTTATTAAACAATCAATTAAATGCATGAAAAAAAGAAAAATTACGATAAACACAGTCATAAACAAATATTTGAATAACAAAAACCTAAAACACTTTAGAGGTCACATAACTGTAATTAAGTGTTTACATTACCTACCTTTAGAGGTCACGCAATGCATCATCAAGTATAAAAAGTAAATAACTAGGAAAAGAAAAGCAAAAATTAATTGGCAATTATCAAATGATATTATCTAAAAAAATTTTTCTTTATTACCAAAACAAGATTATTTGATAATTTCCAGAAATTAGAAAGCATATTTTTCACAAATAAGTTCGCAAGACAAAAAAAAAAGAGCAAATAAAGATGTAAATATCAAATGATAACAAAAAACGAAAATTGAAATATAAGATATTTTGCCAAAAAAGAAAAAGAAAGAAAGTTTTAGCAAAATATAACAATATTGATTAAAGACGATATTTCTCTCAGTTTGGCTGGTAATTTCTCTTAATTTTGATCAAATTACCTACAACATTTTGCAAGAATTGTCAAATGATTCATATTTCATAACGATGATGTTTTGCTAAATCTGCCAAATTTGAATAATTTGAATCAAAGTAATCAATAATTTGAATTAAATTGAAGTTAGTAATCATAAATTCATTGATGAAGCTATAAAATAATCATCGCTCTCAAGATATGTCGTGCAATGCGATGATGGCGTAGTCCAAGCTGATGAATATGTTGATGAATTGATATCGGAAACATTTATCGCTTCAAGTTGGGTTGGTGACGATGGATTACTAAATAAATTGTTTATTAAAATACAAATATTTGTTGAAATAAATTTCAAATTCAGTTATAAATAACAATGGTAAATATAAATTTTGAGACTTCTAATAATCTATAACTTTTTAATCTTTCGAATTTTAAGTTTAAATGTATAACTTAATTTCACTGTATGACTTTTAAAATGTATAACTTAATTTCATATAATGTTTTTTTTTTTCATTTTTTGATCCAAAGACGACGATAAAAGATACCCAAAAAAATTTTGCGCAGAAATAGTAAACTTGAAAAATGGAAATATAAAAGAATACTAAGAAGCTTTTGATAAATTAATATTTTTTGGGATTTTTTGATAAAGATAAGAAAAAAAAGAATGGAAAAGTTTCGAGTAATACTCAGTCATGAAAATTCTTGCATTAACTTTCTAAGGAACAGAATAAACTTAATAAATCTTAGCACCTGAAATATATATTAAGTTTATCTTGAAGTAAGCCAAGAATATGCTGCCAATTATTTGAAAATAAAACAAATTTCATATTTACCTTTTAAAAGGATCCATAATAAACGATGATAATGAATTGATCGTTGGTGAATATTCACGAAACGATGATTCTACGAAATCATTAATTATATTCTCACCAGGTGGTGCTATATTCGAAGTATTATCCAATTGATTTGGCATAGAACTATAAAAAAAAGGATTTTTAAATTCGAAAAGTTTACGGTTAATCTGATAAATATTCGAAATTATCATACAATACAATTTAAATTATTGGCTACTTTATCCATCTAAATTTAGCACATTAAAATTTTAGATAATTAAGATAACTGATAACAGATTTCGGGAAAGAGAAGTGATAAAAGATAAAAAAGAATTTAGAAAAGGAAATATTTTTCAATCAATAAAATTAATATTCAAACTAAAAAAAAAGAAAACCTTTCCATATCATCACACGAAGTTGAATGGTTTAAATTAGACACTTTCAATTTTTCTTCGTATAAATCTTTCATCGATAAAGTTTCTGCAAAAAAAAGAAAAATAATATTTTTGAAATATATAATTTTTTCAATTCTTTAATAATACTTTTCGCAGATAATATTAATGGATAAATTTCTTGCGAATATAAAATAGCAATATTGATTTTTCTCATTGCTGTGTATAAATACTCTTCGAATGCAAAACTAAATTTTAAAGATGTTTTTGCGATGGAATGCTAGTTGAAAATGGGAAAATTTGGCAGTTTAAAATATGCTATCTTAAATTTTGCAAATGGAAGGAAGAAATTGTCGCAAAAAGTACCAGAATTTAAACGACCAGAAATTTTTCGCTCTTTTGTTTCAGCTAAAATTAATTCCTCCATCAGTTGATCAATATTTGCGACACCAGATAATTTGAATACAAGGACATCCTCACAAATAGCATTAGCCAACGCCTTGAAGAGAGGAATCATTTAATTTGTGATAAATGTAACGAAGAAGATTAAAATTGAAATTTGAAGTTTTCAAATTTTTAGCAATGAGATGAAAAAATTACAAAAAAAAAAGTATTGTGAAATATTTCAGGAACAGAAACGAAAAAGAATTTTAACTTGCAACATCTTTGTAATATTTGCGATAACTAAACTTAGTTCCAAAGACTATTAATAATCTGATATGGTTAATTGATAATCATTTACTGGGGGATAAATATTCTAGTAATCTAGCACATCATTCATTTAATTACCGCGGTATTAAAGTGGAAATATATTATATTGCGCTTTTTTTCTATATACTAAATATGATTACATATGAAAATTAATCCTGATATTACGATATGAGCAGGAAAAAAAATCATGAAAAACTGACAAACATAGAAATATACAATCATGACAAATCTTTTTTAAATCATCTGTCGGAAAAAGCCGATAATTTTAGCATAAATATGTTTTATGCTAAAATTATTGGTTTTAAATATGTTCATGTAATCAAAGCATTGCGTTGTTAAAAGATAAACTCACATGATTTAACACTCAAGATGAATAAAAATGAATGTTACGACATCTAATGTAATTCGCATCTTTGTTTGCGATTACCAAGCTTTATCTTCAACAGTAAATACCCGGGCCTCCGATCTTATAGCATAGCTAATGTACAATGATGGGAATATGGTAAAGAAACGCCCATTATAAAACGAATTTTCGGCAGAACTGATTTGAGCAAAGCGACGTGCAGTACTCCTTCAATTCTCTTCTAATATTATCTTCCATCAATCCAACCAATCTCTCAACAAATATTCCTGCTATCAACAACCAAGAAGAGAACACTATATTTTGACTTACGAACGATATTCTTATCAGCTATCGTTTTTGATATCAATAAATCTTCCATTAAAGATATTATTCTTTGAGTAATTATTTTCTATCCTTAATTTTGTTTCAAATAATTAAGCACGAAATTATCGAAAGTTTGAAAAAAAAAGTTTCATTAATAGAATTGAATTTTTGAAATGTAACTTCGGAATGGAATGCATTAATTAACCTGTAATGGTGATAATATGAAGAATGTAAGATCACCAATTCTGTTTACATCCGTTGGAATCTTCGTGCTTACGTAATGCTCCAACGCACCGAATATACGTCGACGTGCTGCTAAGATATTCATAACACTTCCACTTGATAAACCTTTTGCTACTATAATAATAATAGAATAAATTTAAATCTTAACCAAATTATTTCATTTGGGTTTTTTGTTTCACAATTTCACTGAGGCCTTCTTTTTTCAAAAAACTGAGGCTTCCTTTCTTCTTTAATCATTAATTAACTCTAGTCATTTATTTTAGTCTTTGTATTTATTGAGGTAGTTTTACTTTGAATAGACGTATTTTTCATAATAAAATTTATGAAATGTATATTGTTAGGATCCCAAAAATTATGGTCGCGATTTATTATGAATACTGTAATATCGCTTAAGATTATTGTGGTAGTTTAAAAAATTAGAGATTATTATAGCTAACCGGGATTAAATAGGACACAAGCTTTTAAAGCAACAAATTCAACATCATCAATTTTGAGAAATTTCATTGGTGCAACAAGTTGATCCATAATACGTTCAGAATCTCGGAAATAGATATTTCTGAAATTAAGAAATTTGCTATGAATATTTTGACTATAAATTCTTGAATTTCATAAGAATTTGATTATTTCTATATTTTCCTATTTAATCGATTTATTTTCCACCAGTTCCTTCCTTTTCTCGTCCTTTTCATCTCTTTTTATATTTTTTTGCAAATAAATATTACAGATTAAATCAAAAAAAAAAAAAAAAAAAACGGAAAGATAAAAATTCATACTCAAGATATTCGTCACTATTATCATCATTACAACGTGGTATGAATGATTCATTCAGTAGTTTCAGAAAATTAGAATTATCTTTTGATCGATATGAAACACCAAGAATAATATGTTGTGATGCATAATTCTTGAGTAATGCTGTCTGCAAATGGATTAAAAAATTTCATCGAAATTTAACAAACACATTAAATTGAAATGATATACATGATAACTACTATTTTTTCCCATGAATCACAAATCATTATTATATTAGAAAATGTATTATTATTAAATGATTATATGAAATTGTAATAAGATCAATAATTGATCTAATCACTATCAAAATATAACACGTTATTAATTTTTAACTTTATATTCATGTTTTTTTATTCGGCCTAAATGTTGCAAAAATAACATAATGATTTTAAAAGGAAAAGTTCTTAATCATAAAAAAAGACTTCAATATTCATTTTCTTGATCTATTAAAAAAAAATTATTTGACGCAAAACGTGTTGAACATTTCATGCTAAAATTTAAAGTGTAAGCGTGAATAATTGATATTTCACATTTGTTTAGCTAGCAATTTTCGAAAAATTTTGGAATTATAATATTTATGCTTAATTTACTTCAAATTGGTAGAGTTCGATATAATATTAAAAAAAATAAAAAATGTTGAAATCACATTATTTATTTTAAATTTACTTCAGATTAATATATTCATTTTATGATCTTTTTTTAATAATATCGAATATTATCAATATTGAAGTGAATTTTGAGTAAATAATATAATTTCAAAATTTCTGGTCATTTAGGACTGAAAATTTGGAAGAGAAAATAATACCTGATCATCTGTTGAAAGTTCCGTAAATGGTGATAAAGTTTTGGCCCATTCAATTACAAGTAATAATTGACTATGAATACTTGTATAAATATCTTTAATTGTTGCAGTACGGCCAGCATCATTTTCTTCATACTGTAATTCGCGAATAAATTTCCGGAGAAGGGGAAAAACAGCAAAGATTTCAAAACAATTCCTTTTTTAATCTTTTATTCAAAATGATAATCTTCTCGAAGAATTGAAGAAATCGAAAAATTTATTTCTATTATAATAATCACCATAAAATTAATAGGAAAATAATGAAAAAATAAAAAATGGTAAAATAAAATATATGCATCAATATTTATATTATAATCAGTAATTTTTAAGTTAAAAATTTCCAAATATTTTTTATTCGATCACAAAAATTTTTAAATTAAATATTTTCAGAAACAAATACAAATAAAAATGAAAAAAAAAGAACAATTTAGTTTTCGAACTTTTTCTTTCTTTTTTTTTTTTTTTTTTTGCTTACTAATTGATTTTTTGCCCATAATTGAACATCGGTTTGCTTCATAATTGTTTCTTGCAAATTTCCGATTTTTTTCTCGGATGAAAGAAGACTTTCTAGCAATGATCGTGGTGTATCCCACGATGATAACGTTGATGTTGTTGTTCTTGGTAATGATGATGATGATGATAATGATGAAGTTGTTGAGGTAACGATAAATTGTCTGAAAAAAGATGTAATTGATGGTAATTAATTACTTATCAAGCAATTATTCGGTAATGATAAGTTGAAATTAAATCGTGTTCGTGAATCATTCGAACACAACGGTAACTAATTTTATCAGGCAAATATTTTTTATTTGATAAATGATAAATTGAAACTAATGACTGAAACCATGAATTGCTTGAATATGGTTCCAAACTGTTGATGATTAATCACTTATCAAGTACTTATTTGATAAATGATGAGTTCAAAATTAGTAATTTCCCCGAAATAATAACTAAACATTTTTTGAAATCATAAAATGCTTGAACATGGCACCAAACTGTTGATGATTAATCACTTATCAAGTAATTATTTGATAAATGATAAGTTGAAATTAGAGATTTGCTCGAAATAATAATTAATTATAGTTAAACATTTTATACCCATTGCCAGAAGATTGCTTTCGATTGGCTGTTTTAGTCTGTTCTAATTTTATAGTTGAAAATCCACCATTTGTGGTACTTTGGGCAACAGCAGCGGTGACACTTGTCGAAGGTGACGATGACGATGAAGGACGGTTTCGTCGACCAATTACATCACGCTCATTTTGCACTGCTTAAAAAAAAAAAAAAAAAAAAAAAAAATTCAAAATTATGAGGAGTGGTTAAGTTCACATATATGGAGTAAACTGATACCTTAAAATTATCATGATATCTGGGACTCCCAAAATAGTATAATACAGTATGGCTGAGAATAGTATACAACTTCTTGTATACTATTTTAATCATATTGCACTAAATTATGACGATCAAATCGATTCTGAAGGTCTATTTCATCAAACCCATTAATAAAAATTATCACATTTAGAGAAGAATAATAATGATTTTAAATTTACGACCATTCAACTGCATCAAAAAAGTTATTGAATCATTAATACTTATCGTACATTTCAATTATCTTCATTTTTTTATTGATTCGCCTTAAATTAAAAATTATTCATATTCTGAAATTTTTTTGAAATATCAGTCATTAAAATAATACTTAATTAATTAAACTAGTTGAGATGATATGTGAATTGATTGAAACAATGTTTGGAAAAAACTAAGATAATATAATATTAATTGGAATAGTGCATAAGTACTAATATTTGTTAGTATTTAATAATACTTGTTCAAATAATATTAATGAATTGCTGAATCAAAATATCAAATAATATTTATAAAAGTAATATTTGCATTAAAATAATACTCTTTGAGGTAATATTAAAATATCTATAAAAATGAAAGCAGTTTTTTCAAGTTTTCCCTGATAAGAAGAAAATTGCACTATTTAAAAAGATATGGGCAATTAAATCAATACCATGTTATAATTTTGTTTATTTATTCATCCCTCTTCTTTCTTTCTTCTCAAAGCTTTAATTTTTTTTCTTAATTAATGATCCAACTTTTTCGCCTGACTGCTTTGCCATTTATATTCCCATTTTTAATTAATATTTTTTCCAGTTGCACGAAAGTAATTAAATATTAAAAGCATAGAATTACTTCATTTCGTTTTTCTTTATCCAAGATTAGAATAATTAAGCAATTTACAACGCCAAACAACTATAATCCTTATCAACCCAAATTAGAATAATTAAAGAAATTGCCAAAGCTGAGCTATTAAAAATCTTACGCATTTATGTAGATTAAAATAATTAATTAATCTATCAAAGCTAAACTATTAATAAAAGCTTCAAAAATTTTACTAGAATAATACATGACATTATTATCTATGATAAGTGATAATCAAAACTAACTAAAGATATCATTTGCATAATTTGCATAAATCAAATAATTTTATTTTACTTACCATCAATTTTCATTCCAGCATTAATGCAACGCATGTAACGACATGAACGACAAACCGCTCGATTATCTGTAAATTAATTTTTATTCCTTGCTTTTTTTCGAAAATAATTCAATCGATTTTTAGAAAACAGATCAATTATCGAATATAATTTTTGTAGGACGATATTGTTTATATAAAAAAAAAAAGGAAAATTAGCAACGAAAAAAAATTAATCTCTCGTTGATAAATTAATTGTCCTTTTCACTAAAAAAGTTCTAATAAATGAAATTAATGAAAAAAAGTATGTGAAAGAGAAAAGTAATTTTAATATGCAAAACATTTGCAAAATAAAAAAAATGACAAAACAAAAAACAATCACAAATTTCAACAAATATTTCACTTTTTTTTGCAATTTCTCTTTCCGTTCCTTTCTGTTTCATTGATAAATTAATCATTTTTTGTTCATTTCACACTGAGCAAAAACGGAGAAAAAAAAAGTTTTGAAATGAAAATTAGTAATAATGGAAATGTTTGTCCATTTTTTTTTAAATCTGTCATTTTTGAATAAATATATCCGATTCCATATGGAAATATTAATTTGCAATTACTTAAATATCTGAATTACTCACAAATAGTCAAAATAATGTAACATTGAAATAATCAACAAATAAAAATACTTTGTTATCTAATTTTCAGCACATTCTATATCCTTTTTTTTTTTGATCTTACAATATTCTTTTTTTTTTACTCATTAAATATTGATTTAAATTTTTGGATTAATCTAAAATTCACAACAAAATATCGTCAAATTATTTTTTTGTAGAATTTAATAAAATTAACTTCAATAAAGATATAAAGGCAATATATTATCAAAAAAAAGCTTTTTTTTTTAAAATTATTTCAATTTTTGTGTAAATTAATGGAAGAGCAAGTCAAAAAGTGAAAAAATTATTGCATGTCATTTAAAAAAAAAATTGATTAAACCTAAAAATAGTTTTAAAAAAATTTTATTTGTTATGAAAGATAGGAATGTCTGAGATGAAATTTAAATAGAAAAAGTTTTTCTATAAGATAACTTACGTTTGTCAATATTGCAATTACTATTGAAACGACACGTATATTTGTAATCACGTCGAATAGTTCGTCTGAAGAAACCTGCAAAAAGAGAAGAAAAAAATATTTTCAAAAAAAGGTTAAATTGAATTTTTATTTAAGTATGAATTTTATCATTTCTTTTCTCTTATCTGATTTTGAAGTTGCAAAAAAAAAAAAAAATCCTAGCCATCATTATAACATTAAGATCGAAGAAAAAAAAATTGGGATTTTTAATTATTTCGTAATATAAATTTGCAAAATGTTAAATAAAGTTAAAATGCAAGTGATTTAAGTTAGATCAAAATTAAAATCAAATTATCATTTGGAAAAATTAATGATCAATGAGTTATTTTTACTGAAAGTCATTTGCGACGTTTTGCACGTGAAAATGATGCAACTTACTTTTTAGTTATAAAGAAAAGAAATGAAAAAAATTTTTTCCAAAGAATTCATAAGAAATTAATGATTGTGAATAAAAAATACAACATGTTTGTGTGTGGTAATTGTTGGATGAATAATGGATGTCTTAAATTAACTAAATATAGAATTAAAGATTTAAAAGATTAACCTTTACATCCGTTACATGCAATCGTACCGTAATGTCGACCTGTTGCTTGATCACCACAAACCATACATAATAAATCATTATCTAAAAAAGTATATTTGATTTAGAGAAATAATAAGTAATTATTGTTAATGATTATTATCAGTAATAGTAAACATAATAATTACTTTTATTTAATTTTAATTTCTACTAATATTATATAATTATTATTGTTACTATTACTATCATTATTATTGTTTCAATTGCATTGCTATTTGTTTGTTTTTGTTAATTTTTATTAAATTACTAATTCCGATTGCTAATTACTTAATAATGTGTTTAATAATGTGCCTTTTATCAGATTAATAATTCTTACTAGAACACTAATTTCATCCGTTCTTGCTGTTTTACTGCTTTAAAATCAATATTCTTATAAGTTATTGATACAATTGACAAAATTAGCATAATTTATTATTAAGTATTATGATAAGTAATATTGATTACATATTTTACATTACCATGTATGAATTTAAAAAAAAAAAATTTTAAACTGTCCAATGAAAAGATAAACTCGAACTTTTTTCGATGTCATCAGAATCCTTCACGGTACTTTCAACTTTCAACATTTGATGCATCCGAAATATATCGCAAGAATTTCCTCCAGCTTTTTCTTTAGTCAAACTTTCCAGTTTCTCTTTATTTCGAAGATCAAGGATTGTAGTTTTTCCGGGATTATTATCCTGAAAACTATGACAAAAAAGGAATAATTTGAATTCCTCTGTGAAAAAAAAAAGGTGATATTGTCTAAAACAAACAGATTGATCGAGCAATAATAACATGGACCGTAAACTTTTTAAAAGCAAAACGAATAATAATGAATTTCAACGGAATTAATTTTAAAAAATTTGTATTAATTTTATCAACTTTTAAAGATTTCATTATACTAAATTATAAATAATTTTCGTATTTTCAATTTCCAAAGAAGCTGTAAATTTCTTTTTTTCCCAAATCTTTTTTACAGTTAAACAAAATTATCAATCATTCATTTCTGTTCGATTATTAATCATGAATTTACAATATCATCATGAATATTGTACCAATTAGTGCCACCATCATTATTATTATTATTCTATCAAATATAAATACTAACATTACAATCTACTCAGCCAAAATTTTTGTCTTTATTATCAATATCAATAGCATCTTATCATAAGCATAACTAATATCGCCGAATGATTAAAATTTTTGCCATATCACATAAATCTTTATTTAATACAAAGTAACAATTTTATGACAATTTTATCAATTAGTTTAATTTTAAAAATGGCAACTGAAAATAAAAAAACTTACAAGATTCGAGAGAATTTTTGATCAAATATTTTTTTTTGTTTAAAAAAAATAAAATGAAAAAATATGTGGAAATAAATGTTAACATTAACAACAAAAACAGCAGGGAATAAGAATAAAACTGGTCGCTAACGATATATATTAACTGCTAATTAAATAAATGACATTTTGATCTAAAAAAAAATTGATTGCAGCTTTTTTTCTTTTTTTAGTAAATACGAAAGAGAATGAAATGACAATTTTCGATATTTTAACGAATCCAATCAGGTATTTTAGAAATTGAAGTATTCGGAAACAAAAAAAAAAAGGAAGTGCTAAAAGAAGTGTTTGAAAGTGAATCATTCATGTTTGTCAATACCTAATGTTCAGTTTCCCAAAAATTAAAAATTCATTTAAAAATTCTAAATTTATAAGACAAATATATATATACATATATAAATTAATAGATCATTTGTGATAATAATTATACAGTTTATTATTAATTATATATGTAAAGATAAGATGATGACTAAGAAAATGATATCTAAAATGAAAAAAAAATGATGATAAGACCAACACAAACTTAATTAATTTTGGATCAGTATTGATTTATTTCATTTATTCATTTCAAATTTAGTCTCTATATTTTTTGTCCGAATTATTTGCAGTACCAAAAAATGGTAATTGATTATCCTTGCAATAGTATTAAATAATTTATTCCAACAATATTTTGCATTGTTTCACGGTTATTTTCGCTTGAAAAATCCAATTTTTCGCGGAAGAAAAGTTGATTTCAATATGTCGAAAGTCTGAAATTTAAGGATTTTCATTTCGAAAAAACAATTTCAAAAGAAAAATCAATGAATTAAATTCTGATGGATGAATAATTTTCTTTTCTTGCAAAATTTTGCAATAAAATAGGCCATCCTAATGATATTTTAAAATGAGAAATAAATACATCGTCAATTTTAAATTTCTTATTGAATTGCTCAAATTATCAAATATTCTTTATTTTAATTGAAATACGAAATTCAATATTTTTAGTCAGTTTTGCTAAAATTACTAATTATTAAAAAAATTAATGAGCGATTTTTGCAAAATAATCAATGTTTGCAATTTTAAATTTTGTATTAAAAAGCAAAAGAAATGGACCAATGCAAAAGTGAGCAATGCAGGATAAAACAAATGTAAAGTGATCAAAATTTTGCCCAAACAAACAACTGTTACGTATTTGAGAAATAATTTTTTAAAATCGGAGAATTGCAGAAATGAAACGAAAGAGGCTGATAAATGACTGATAATGATAATTATGGAACACATAGAATGGTTCGCTCTTTTTTCTTCCTTTGTTTTAAACTCAAATATTTCTTCAGAAAGTCAGAAAAATATACAAATATATAAAGAAAAACTGGAAACTAATTTGTTATCCAATATTTCGTGATATGATTTAAAAAATAAATCAAAATTTTCGACGACTAATTTATTTGGAAAATTAAAATTTTATTTTTTGCAACTATTTTATATCATTCGAAATATTCTGTCAAATAAAGAAAATTTAAGAAATGAAGGAAAAATGAAAATTATGAAAAAATTTAACAGCAATCAGAAATTTATATTTCGATTTGTTATGAATAACGAAAGATTAGTTGAAATTGTTATTTATATTAAAAACATGCTAATTTTTTAGTAGAATAATTTTAATGCTATTGGAATAATTAATATAATGACCGTATTTCTTTTAAGGAATCCATTTTTAAAATAATAATGTAGAATAAACGAAAATATATATTTGAACGATAAACAGAATTTGCTTTTTTTTTCCCCGACAATTTCCAATTTTATCTTATCACTATTGATCAAATTTGAAAATTTCGCTCCCTTATGATTTTATCATTCGATTACTATTGTTATTATTATTATTATTAGAATAGTCTCGAATATCTTCAAATTTCAACACTACTTGATTTTATTAAATTCTGCTCGCAAATGATAAATTCATTTCACAATAACAATATTCGCATAGGTTAGAGGTTATTTCTAGTTTAATTGTCAAGAATGCGAATTTTATAAAGATAATACAAAATAAATACATAAACACATCTTTTTGTTTATTCTTCTTATCATGCTCATATTTTAAAAAATTGCATATTAATGCTGCGAAAATAAATTATTTAATTAAAGATTAAAATTCATTGATGATAAAAAAGAAAAAAAAAAGGAAAAAACGATTTTGAATTGAAAAAAAAAATAAAAACAAAAACTATTAAATTTAACAAATAATATTTGGTAAAAATAATTTTTTTAAAAATATACCGGAAGTATTTTACTGTGACAATTAGAGCAAACTCAATGATATGCATAGCTTCAACAGTTTTTCAAAAAATTTTTTGACGAAAAAAAAGAAGGATAAGTAGAAAGGTGATAAGCTGCCGAATATATGTTTGAAAAAATAAGTGAAAAGCAATTAATTTATTTGATTTGATATGATTACTGGAAATTTGACGTATTTGTAAAATTGGAAAAGAAAAACAATTGAATATAATGTTTTACTGATTGAATTTTATGCATCACTGATTTCTCTCTTCTGAATATCATGAATTATTGCCTTTAGTTTTAATTATTTATTAATTACTTGTGATTTATCGAATTCAACACAAAAGAGGAAAAAAGGAATTGTTATCATCATTTTTAGCAATAACCATATGATTATCTATTAGAATTTTATGAACCGTCAAAATAATCACATTTTGGATATTAAATGAACATATTACGAATATCAGTGAATTATTTATGATTACAAGAAGAAATGAAATTGTCAAAATAATCAGAAAAAAGATTTAATATTAATCATATTACAAATAAAATTGTTAATTTAGCATTTAGCCATTTATGATCACTTGCTTTAGATGATATAATTTTGTGAACATTGAATTGATTAAAATCCCCTAATTAATATTTTCAAAGAAAAAAAGAAAAAATTTAAAAAAAAGTAAAAAATCTTCGACTTCAATATAAATATAATATAATTTATAGTTAAAAATTCCATAAATTTCATCATCATTTTGCTGTATTTTGAAAAGAAAAACAAATTATTTTTTTTCACGAAAATATCTTTGTACGAAGGAAAACTTTTCTTTGTGTAAAATTTTTCGTCGAAAAAATATCGATTAAATGATTAAAAAAATAAAAAGAGAAACTGTTCAACGAGCAAACAACCTCATCAAATGAACATCTCTTTGCATTATTCATAATAAAACTAAATTTTACCAGGTAATATTTGTTCATAAGCATTGAAGCGTCATGAGTAATGTTTACATAGTGTTAACAATGAATAGAATGTATGCATGGAATGATGATGATAATAATGATAATAATTAATAATGATAATAATAATACCAATAGTAATGATGATAATAATAAAAATAATGGCGTAATAATAGTAATGACAATAATCAAACAACATTATTACTACTATTAATAATAATAGTTAGGAATAATAATGTCAGTGATAATAATAGTAACAGTAACAGAAACGATAACACTAATAATAGTTAGTAACAATAATAACAATGATAAAAAAAAATAATGATGACGATAAAGGGTTTATTAGAGATAGGAAAAGGATAAAAAAGAAGAAAAATAAAATTTTTTTTTTCATTTTTAAATCAATGATAATAAAATGAATGAACGAACTGATATGTTTAGAAATTTTCCCTTTCAATTCCATCAAATTTTTTCGTCTCCCTTCATCTCTATTTTTCGCCCCATTATAGAAGTGAATTAAAACAAAGTCAAAAGAAAAAAAGAGCACAATTCCATTTTTTTAACTTTCAACTATATCAAAACTACTCCACCACAAAACATAAATTCAAGCGGACATGAAGAAATTCCTCTCTCTCTCTCTCTCTCTCTCTCTCATTAATTTTGATTATAAGAGAATTTAACTTTTTTTTTCTTTTTTTTTTGATTATTGCCTTCTTACCTCCCATTTTTGCCATCAAAAAGTATAATAAAATATGAAATGAGCAAATTATGATGTATTAAACTTTCCTTTCATAATTTTTTTATTAACAGCAAAGAAATTTTTCTTTTTCGGAATTTGGAAATTTTTTTTGTTGTCGTTATTGGAATTAATCTACCATTTTTATTCTTTTTTTTTTTGTTTTTAGCATGAAAATGTGTTTTACTTTAAAAATTCTTTATTTTGTAGATCAAAAACTGTTTTTTTTTTTTAAGTCAACAAACATCAGGAGAAAAAATATCGTTAGGTTTCATTTGTTCTTGTTTCTTTTTTTTTTAGAAAAATAAAAACTAATAAATGTGAAATATGAATACTTCCTTTATCTTTCGTTCTATATTACACAATATATATGGAATATTGCATCAGCATATTAATATTATGCACTTCCATTTCAATTTTTCACCTAAATACCTGATTTTTTAAAAAGTGAAAAAAAAAGAGTTATTAACGAACTGTAAACGGGCAACAACTGACTGATGAATGATAAATAATACTTTTCAATTCTTCTTGAACTAATCGTGAAAGCATTGCTTCCATGCATCGAATAGTTTATTCCAGTCGATTTTTTAATAATAGTAAAAAATGGTTTTCAGCTTGGCATTTTAACATAAAATATGATTCAGAATTTTATTGAAATGAAAAAAAAAATCTAATTAATCGGCACAATTAAGCAAAAAGTAATTAGATGACTATTAGGCTTGCTGTATTTCTTCATTACTAAAACTAATCAATTTACTTTTTTAAGAATTCGATATATCATAAATAATTACGACATTTACATTTTTGTTGACGGTTATTTAAATCTTAATTTTCAAGTTTTATCTAGATTTAAATTAGTTTCATTGCTCATTTTTTTCAAAAAAAAAAAAAAAAAGTCAGATTAAGAACAAATTCAAATACACCATATTTTTTTCTCCAGATAATCATAAATTTATAAAGGAATAAAAATCTAACAATCTTAAAAATTAAATTTTACATAAATAATCCAACAAATAAAATAATATAAAACTTAATCTAATATGTAATATTTTTTACAAAAATTTAGTATATTGAATTGATATATATAAAAGTAATAAATAAAATAAGTTGAATAATCATACTATTGCTTTAAGTGATAAGACTGATAGAAGAGAAGAGAAGGATATTAGAAATCAATAAAGTATAATCAAAAGAAGGAAGTGAGAAAGAATGGAAGAACGAAGAAAAAAGAATTGATAAAAAAGAAAGTGATAATGTGGAAACAATAATATGATCGTTAGTTGCAGACATAACGGTCAATAATTATATCCATTGAAAACTGAGCAATTAGTTTAAAGTCTCCTTGTCGTCAAATTAAAATGAAGTCATCTTTATCATCATTAATCAGTTACCATACGAATATAATGATATGGGTTGTAATGTGGATTGTGCTATTTATATATCTCGTTCTTTTATATGCCATATCATATTATTATCAGTCATTCGGTAATCTATCTTATAAATATATTCTCTACGAAATGTGTATTTCATTTCTTTTCAATATCATCATTATCAATTAATTTCCAACTAAATTTTCCTTTCAAAATAGAATTTTGCATATTTTAATGATAATTTTATAAAAAAAAAAGATAAGTTATTATGATAGAAGCTATTATTATAACGATGAAAGCTATCTGAAGAATCGATAAATATTTCTATAAATTATACGTATGAATGAAATAGTCACAAAGTTTTTTGTATATTATAAAAATATCTTTGTTTAACTAAGCTTTTTAATCTTTGAGCTATCCAGACATGTGTAAACTGTTATAAATTGTGTTGTGCTATGATGACATGGAGTAAACAAGTTGACTTTGCGCTAAGTTAACATGTTGTTATGTTTGACAAATAGCAAACAAATTTCATTTATATTAAAGTTGACATGTTTTGATTGCGTCATAAGTTAACATACTGTAATTATATTCTGGTTGGTTAAATAGAAAGCGAATTTTCTTTGTACTGAAAATTGGCATGCTGTAAATTATGCTAGAATTGATAATTTAGTAAACAAACTTCCAGTAAAAAAAGACAATTATCAATTCAAATCGTTACTATCAGAGCGAACAGAAATTCGCAACGGGAAAAGAAATCTCCGAACAAATAATCAATACAAGAGGTATGAACGGAACGATCAAATCGAATAGATCAAATCGATCAGATCGAATAGAACTCTTTAAAAAAAACTTCCAAAAAAAAAAAATTCGAGGAACGATCCATCCGATCAGAATGAACAATTTTTGAAAACAGAACGGTCGAAATAATCCCTTCATCGCTTTAAAAAAAACTCTTAAAAAAAAAAATTCCAGGAGCAATTTTCTGATCGATTGAACAATGACGACGAAGAAAATCTAGCGATCGACCTCGCTAGTGATATTGTTTCGGGATAGTTGTCTATCTATAATGTATCAGAAAAATAGACCTTCCGCCAGTCAATAAAATTTTTATCAAATTTATTTATCTGTGCCAAATATAATCTGAAAATTTTCACAATAAAAGCAATATAATTATAAATTATAATAGAAACTATTATTTTAATGATAAAAGTAATCTAATTTTGATTACTGATTGTTCAATTTCGATTTAACATTAGAAACTCAAATTTTATTGCATTCAAAATATCGGTTGGAATTGTTAATTCCTAATTAAAAAATGAGACAGCCAATTTTTAAAGCATTTATAAGTTCAACCTGAATGAAGTTTATATGTATATATAAAGTATTACGAACAAACTGATAGAGTGATAACTTTGATTTTTTGAAAAAAAATAGACTGATAACAAACTGAAAAAAGTATTATAAAAGGAAAAGAAAATCGTAATTTTATTTCTTTTTGGTTTATAAATAAATATATTCTCTGTATTGATAATAATATATATGGACATAGTGATAATGATAAGTAATACTACTGATAATGATAAATAAAAAAGATGTGATTGGAAATATCGATAAAATTAGTAGAAATGAGACAAAGTTATGCATTTTAAATAGAAGCAATTAAATTATCTATTTTGTAATATTAATAAATGTTAAATGAAAGTACGGAAAAATATATCTGATATTAAATAACCCCATTTATTCAATGATAAAAATACTTTTTTTACTGGAAAAAATACATCTTAATTTCAGCAATTTATAATTTTTTATGAAGAAACAAACATTTTAGATTAATGACTTAACGATTTAATGACGATTTAATGGATTCTTAAAATATTGAAGTAACCAGACAACTTTGTTGTTGACAATCGATGAATTATACAGCTTTAATAAAATTCATAACATTCCTAATTTCAATCAATTAATAAATTGTGCAGAAATTGCCGAAAAATTTGATTAAGTTTAGTTATTAAAATTGCAACAATCATCTTTCTTCTTCACAACAGACAACTAATAGAAACAATTTTTTTTTCGATTAAACTTTTCAAAATGGAACAGGGAAAAAACAATTTTGAATCAACTGAATAATATATAATCCAATTTCGAGAATTTGAATTATGTTGAATTCTGTAGATGAATAAAATAAGTAAATTAATAAAGCGGCCACTTTTGTCATTTTTACTCTTTTTTTTGCATTAGAATATATGCAGTTTAAAAGAGTAGTTAATAACGTTAACAAAATAATTGGAAATTAATTTTAGCAAATTGATTGATAAATATAAATGGAATTCCTGATAATAATCTTCGAAAAATTGAAGAAAATGAATCTTAAAAAACTTGATTTTTAATGATTCCACTTTAATGTTTTGAAGATAACATGTAATAAGTCTAATAATTACAATAATTAAGTGAAATTAAGGATAATATTCCGCGTGTTTTTAATTACAACAACTAAACGGAATTTTTCTTCTGCAATATCTATTCTTCAATTATTGTAAAATCAGTAAATCAAAAGGCATAATTCTTAACTGAAATTGGAGAAAATTATTTTCTAGCAAAATTTTATCAAATATTTGTACTAATCAGAAATAGTTTAAGCTGTAATTATTTATTGCAATTATTTCGGTTAATTATCAAATTAAGAGAAAAAATTTAGAGAAAACGATTGTTTTAAATTCGTACTCCATGTAAAATAGCGTGACAAATTTAGCAGAAAATATTTAATACAATAATTGAAATTTAATAGAATATGTCATTTTTTCGATATACAAAACAAATGATGTTTGAGATGCCTTTTGCAATCGAAAGATTTATAATCAAATAACGAATTGACTGGAACTTTTCAGCATTTTGAATTTGACTTTGACATCGAAGCATTGTGTATGAATGAAAAAAGTTTAATTAAATTCACCATTATGAAAGATAACAGATAATGGAAAGGCAACACTCAAACCAAGCAACATTATCTGATATTTCATTATTCCATGTCTCTCCAAATGTTCAAATTATTGTCGCAGAAAATTGCTTTCCACGATAAAAATCTCCTTCATCAGAAAAATTTAATTGATCTTTGTATTAGCATATCAATTACCAAGACATCAATTCCGTCTCTCGGAATTACGACTGAATTTTGATAAGTCTTCTAATTATTTCTTGCATTATTTTAATAATTCCAATAATGCATTTGGGGAAAAATTATCAATTTAATCGTCACATTTCTTCAAATCTTGGAGAAAGCAATCCTTGAAACAATCAATAAAGACAAAATTAATAATATACTCGTCCAAAAATAAGCTGATCTTGTCATTTTCATCATTACTAAATGGAATATGTATCTGGTTTTTTTTAAATTGTAATATGCTTTTAAAAAATAGTAATAATCGTTGTATTTTATTTCATTGAATACAATAACAATATAAACAATATTCACATGCATTTAAATAGCTAAAATAAAATCAAAATATCAATGGATCACTGAGATCATCGTTTATGAAGCACGGCAAATGTTATAAATAAAAGAAAAAAATGTTACTTTAAAATTACTAAACCTTAAATATAAGTTTTGGAAAAAAATATAAGTATTTGTAATTTAAAAATGAAAGCTTCTATTCTCAAATTAAAGAATTGACCTTATGCCATAAGCATATCTTCAGGAAGGATCCAAATTCAATTGGATGTGTCAGTATCAGGCGAACATGAAGCGCTTAAATAATTTGGATGTACCATTATATGTTTATCAGGTATCTTGAAAGAAGTTATATGAGCTGTGAATTTAAAGTATCAGTAAATGAAAAAAATTGAAAATGCACCAAATAATAAATATGAAAAATCAGAGTTTCTTATAAGAAAAATGATAAAATTGTTTAACTTTTGGTTTGTAACAAAAATGGGAAACAACAAAGCCACCAAACATGATAGAGAGAAGCAGAAAATAAGCAAACAAATCTAGTGACCAACCAATTTCAGGTGGTCGTACATGATGCACGGACGATATGAAAGAATCACGTACCCAATGTCCGTAACTGAACTGTCGAAATTTTTCTTCCGCTGCAATACTATATACAACCACAGGCTGATCAGTTAGATAATATTCAGGCCATGGCCCACGATCCAATAAGAATCGAAGAAAAACTACAAGAGCACCGGCAGCAACTGTTGAAGAATGTGGGGAGCATAAATCTGAACCTAAAAAAAGCTAGCTCAGACTATGTAAAAATTTAACTCACTTTTCTATGTCTACTATTTTTTTTTTCTTTAATCAATTAAAATCAAAGAAAAGTAAAAATAAGCGATTTTTCTGTTAAGACGAGGAAAAAGCAAACTAGATTTTGATGGCAAATAGATTTTGACTTTGAATTTTTAAATTTCCATTTTTTCTAGTGTTTTAAATTTTCACAACAGCAGCACCAAAACACATACACACAAGTAGAACCAAATCAAAATTTGCTTGTCTGCTTTCAACCTTTTTTTACGTTAAACGCAAAAACGTAAATAAGTTTTGATATGATAGCACAGTTTGAATTTTCTTCAAATTTCAATATTTAGATTCGGCTGAAAAGAATATTGTTTTTGCTAAGTAAATAGAATACCAGGATCTAATCCATTACTGCTATGCGAAGTATTCACATCATCAATTATATTGCCTGTTTCATCATTCGTGAAACAGCCTAACGTAGGATTCTGCCAACTTAATATGGATGCAAAAAAATGAAGAGATGAAAGCTCAACGAAACCAAACTGACCACACGTGAAAACTGAAATGCAAATTAAATGCTAAAAATCTGTACAAATAATATATTCAGATGCAAAACAAAGCACAGCATCTCATAATATAATAATATTTGAGAAATGGTTACTTTGTTCCATTAACAAATCACGTTCATCGTAATTAAGACTAGCTATAATCCTTGGATTTCTTAATGAAACGCTTAATTCATCGATCATATTTGTGCAATATTCTGTGATAAAAGTTGTGATTGTTCGGTTCCTTGTTAAAGCAATGAAGTTAAACAGAGTGAAACTGCAAGGAGTCTGAAAGTTTAATAGATAGTACAGAAGTTTCAGCACACTAAGGAAAGTAAGTAAAACAAATGAACGAAAGACAGAGAAACAAATTTTTTGCTACTGCCCGAAAAAAAGTAGTCAATTATGATTCGTTTCGTAGGTATTGAATGGAAAAAACAGCTGAGATCTTGAGCAATAAGTGGGCAAAAATAAATAATTGAATGATTAGCATTCTGGATTTTTTTCGAGAAATCAAATCTCAGTTATGTTCCAGATGCATTCATTTATACTACCAGTACATGGTATGTAATATAGAATCTCCGGAATGTTCTAGTAGTCATGGAAATACTATAAAAAGGATTCTTTTTTCCGTTTCAATTGTTTGTATAGCAGGGAAAAAAAACAGACTTAATCAAATTAAATAATGTTAAAAAATTGAGACTGAAAATATACTTGAAGAGCAACAGCAACATATGATATCTGATGTGTCAAATGATATCCTGTGAACCCACGTTGGTTAATCATCCGTTGCATACAGCCAACACTTAAATAACAACTATGATTCTTCGCTGTTAAATTATCGCTTTCCAAGAGCAGTTCAGTGAAACACCTGAAAAAGAAATGTCAAAAAACAAAATGCAGACCCAATACATGCAAGTAGTTAATGAACTTTTATTATAGCAATCAACCTTTAAGCAATGAATAGATCTAAAAAAAAAAAAAAAAAAAAAAAAAACTCAATACCTGATAACGTTACTTTTTCTCAGAAACTTCTGACATAAGATTATATAAAATATATATGTGTGCCTTTACGAAACAGAAAATTGTACACAGCATCTCTTTTTAACTTCGTTCTTTTCAAGTTTCATGCCAAAAATCAAAATTGTTTATCCAATAAAAAGGAAGCTACAAAAATATTCAAAAAACAAATAAACCTGCTATTTTGTTTTTCCGCAAGCAGAACAGGAGGAAGAGAAATTCTATCATTTTTTTTAAATTCCAATTGCTTCTCTTTCCATCGAAATCTTTCATCAGTACGTTGCGGTGTAAAATTCATCTTATATGGCTGATGGAGAAGAAATTGATACTAAACGAAAAATCATTTGAATTTTTGTTATAGATTTCAGTTAAATATACTCTGAATAACTACATCTACGCATAATTCGCATGACATATAAGTACAGTCAGAATTAATGAAAGGGCACCTTTATTAAGTCATCTATTTATTAACTTTATTATAGAATAATCTAATCATGAAGTATTTTGTATCTTATAACAATCAAATTACTATATGTTGTGTTTGGTCAATCGATTATGCAGCTAATGATAGAGATATAGGATAAAAATGAAAAAGTACATACGATTTGCATACTTGAAAGAAACTTCTATCAAATTATTAGAAAGCAAAGGAGAATTTAAAACCTGATTAAAATATTCTCTATCACGATTAGCAACAAATGGCAAAGCTTTGCTTGCAATCATGCCAGCCATTAAGCTTAGATTATACATTTCATTCATAATTTCTGAATGGATATTATGATTGTCCAAATTTTCCGCTATATTTTTTAGATTACCTGCAATTTAAATAGCAATAAGGGACTTTAACAGAAAAAAAAAATTCAATTTATTGAATACCAGAAATGCTATGAATTCCGAGCGATCAACCACCTAAAGTACCCGGTTGGCACCTTTTACAAAATAATTTTCTGAGAATAGAAGACTTCTACCCTTAAATTACTACATTTGTATAATTAATCACTTCGATATTTTCGTCCCAATCATCAAGCAATCATTGTTCTAATCCCAAAATTTATCTGTAACGAAAGTTAACCTTCAATAATTCGTAAACCAAAAAGACCATCAACGTTGAGATTTTTGTAGTAATCATGATAATATTCTTCAAGCCCATATAAGGCATTTAGAACCAAAGCAATTAATCGCGCGCCTTCCCAACTCCACTGCGTTGATACCATCATCAAATCTTGTCTTTCACTTCATGCACATTTACTTAATCAATTCATCTGAGTCAACAGTTACAGTACATATGATTAATCTAGCCGATAAGTCTAGAACATAAAATTGATGTAGTATGATACATTCATTGCAATTCTTTCTTGTCTCGAAGATCACTGGAACAGCAAGATCATCTTAAGTAACTTGTGATAAAATTGCAGAAGGAGCCGAATACCAGATACTGACATATTCTTAGAGATTAAAAAACCAAAGAACAAATAAAAGCAGAATCCAACATTGAAGAGAGTTTATCCAAACTTTGCATCTAAATCTCCAAGCAAACGTGCTATTACATCCAATGAATAAAGAGTATTCCAGTAAAAAACACTAATTTATGCATTTCCAAGATAAGGATTAAAGAAAAAACATAATATATTTTATTAAAAATACTGATAAAACAAAACGAAAACAAAAACTGATTACAATACCTTCAGCTGTTCACCAAGTTCTGATAAAGACCAAGTAAAAAGAGACAAAACGGGTCTTAAATAAAGAATGGAGCTAGGCCGAATTTGCCTTTCCTTCTTTGTAATTGAAATGATTCCGTTGAGATGGGAAAATAAGGGTGTAACACAACTGCCTAGACTGATATATGAAAACAGTCAATTATTCGGATGAACACTGATAAATTATCAATTAGTTGTGAACAATATAACGATAACTGTGACATCGCAATTTCAATGTTGCATTTCATTACCTTCCTCAGCTCCACCAACCCATAATACATTGTTGCACCTGAAACAATTGAACTGATGTTTTACAAATTTAAAATGAAATCTTCACACAATCCCTTCACTCCCATGAGAATAATAGATGCTTCTAAACTGAGCAAATACTTAATCCTGAAATTGAAAAGAATAACCTTTTGTGATAAAATAAGCATCATAAATCCGCACAGTAAATATTCAGTAAAACATAAACTGAATATATATTAAAAAAATTATCCTTAAATCATAGAACTCTAGAATGAAGTAGTTCCTCTGAATTCTTTTCGAAATAAACTGTTTTGAAAAATATTTCTATGACATAATATATCTCTAAAAAAAAGTTAACCTGATCAAAACTTCTCCAACATCACCACTATGTCGACCATCGATATATTCTTCAGCGTTGGCTAGCTGCAGGTTCATATAGCCATCAACAGAAACAAGATATCCTGGAATTATTCGTTCTTCCGTCTTATTTTATTTAAATACCATATTTATTTAAAAATCAATTTAGTGTGGTACTAGATTACCTAATGCAGTCTTTTTTTTTTTTTTTCAAAATATATAAAATAGCTCTGATTCAATGACTTAATTTCATCATGCAAATGATCAAAACAAGTTATTAGCTATTGAAATTAATAAAAAATATTTGTTTACCTTTATATTCCATACCCCATTTCAGTTTGCAAACAACCGGTTTACCGGTCAGTCCATTCAGGAATGGTTTCGGATTAACTGGTTGTAATGTCGTCATCGTCAATATCGTACAGTCTGTAAAAGTGTCATTAGTGGATGCAAGGTTTAGAGTTTGAGCTATGTAATTGATGACGATTACATAGCTCAAAAGATGTATTCAGACATGGTTTTGGAATCCTATAACCATATTTCTCACCGCACATCTTAAATTGGCAAGATGTTTTTTAGTACATCTCTCTATATTATTAGTAATTTATTCCTTTATCAATTGATCTTCGTTATATTCATAAACTTCCATCAAATATTTTCTATTGCAGTACCATGCCTAGTACCACACGAATATTCATCACTTTTTTAAATACAGAATTGTTAGATTTTGGATTTGAAATCTCTATACATTTTCTCATCTCTTAAACATTCGATTATCCCTTAATATAACAATAACGACTAATTTGATCACCCTCTTCTCAATTATATTTTCAGCGTTATATTCAATTTTTTATCAATCCATATTTGTCAATCTTTACAGAAAATTTTAAGCCCCGTCTCTACTTCCTAATACACTTTCCAATTTATACACTTATCATTCTTCCTTTCATCTGCGACACCTCATATTTGTGACAAAAACCTATCTATGACACAATATTTTGGCGTTAGTAGTATGAAACTATACGAAATGATAGCATAATAAACTATTGAATCAATCAATTACATATTATAGCATCACTGTCACTGAATTTCCATAATATATCATAATGGGAGCAAATAACATGCGGACAATAAAACGGCACCCCAAGATTTAACTAGAGATATGTAAAATTGAAATTCAAAAACAAACCCAAACAATCCAAAAAAGTTAATCAGCCCAACCCTAGAGCATGGCAAACAATCCAGAACTTTGGGAGTGGCATTTCAGTTGCATGCAACTAATGAATGAAACTAGATATTCTAGAGATTGCATAATATATCCATCAAGTCAATCATGATGAATTATGCGTGCATGAATGATTATTAAATTGTGATATTTAGTTAAATATCATTCATGCATGACTTTTCCGACATATTTCTTGATTCAATTTACTTTTTTTTTCACATTGTTGATAATTGATGGGATGTGGAAGTTTCGAATCTTTTTCTACGAGTGGAAGTTATAATGTTCTTTTTCTAATGTATTAGAAAGTTACATAAACAAAAAAAAAAAAAAAAAGATTAAATTGGGTAAAAAAAATCCTGGAATCCCAAAGTCAACAAAAAAGAGCGATTGAAAGCGAAAAAAATTTCAAATAACTCGTATAAAAAAATAAAGTTTATACAACATGCATGTAAATATTATATAAATTTGATGCAAATACATATTACAGCATGAAAAAATAAAATATATGTCGTAAAATAGAAACCAAATTCATGTAACTTTGAGTTAATGAAATTCAACATCAAAATAAGCAGAAAATATAAGAATGCTTAAATTATACTTGACAGTTTAAAAAAAAAAAAAAAAAAAACACATATACACACTATAATTTACAACAAACAAAAAAACTGTCTTCAGGAAAAAAAGAACAAAAAAGATTAAAACAGAACTATAAATACTAGAATACCTAACAAAGATAATGTTCTACCCCAGAAATGAAATAATAAGAATAGCAAGTATGAAGAACTAAAGAAAATGCAGTCATTCAGAAACAAGACAAGACCCTTCAGGATATCACAATTAAGTTCCTCAACAGAAAAATCAAATAAAGAAAATCTTGATAGGAAAATTAGATAGAGAGAAAACATTTATTAAATAACTGAATAAAATGGAACTAATAAATGTATCAAGTGATCTAAAAAAAGATACAGTCTGAATCACAAGAAAACAAATAGGATAATCGAAATTTTATGAATCATCTATTAATTTATAAATTGTAATTCGTTTCTTCCTCGTCTTTTTATTTATAATTGGAAAAGATTGATGAAATTTTGAACTTTTCAATGAAGTTTCAATCATTTAACCAGAGTTGCCAATTAATTATCCCGATTATGAATCTCTTGTCAAATTATCAACAACATCGATTTTATTTAAAACAATTTTCTATATTATTCATTTATACAGAAATGAAGTTCGTTACATTAACTTATTTCTTTCCCGCAAGCAATAAACGAATATATCCGGAAATATGACAAAAAAAGAGAAAAATACTCTGTCAGCATTATCCGTTCCAACACAATTATTTATCAAAAATATTTCGATAATAATACCGAAATTCTTTGTTGCTACCATTTATCAAAATATATTCGAAAATACAAAATATCTCCGGAAAAAAAGGACTAACCATCAGTTAAGCAAATATTTGTTATTCCCAATGCAATTCCTTATCATAAATATGTCAATATAATATTGAATTTATAATATAATAATAATTCTAGAAGTGTTCTTAATTTTTTCAACATGAATAAACTTGGCATTTTAACAAATTTCCTCCAGCAAAAGTAATTTGTTATAATTTTTCTTCTTTTCGAGTAAATATTTTTATTGATTATTGTAAACTTCAAAAATAATCATTATTCTATTTGTGATATCACTTATTTGATGAACTGTTTTTTTCATGTTTACATGAAATGATTCATTTAAATCTTATCTTCTTTTCTTGACTTTATCATCAAATTCAGGCTTCCACTATCCCTCCAGTATTGATTGCATCGTGTTTACTGAAAATTATTATTTACAATAAAGTGCCGAAACTGATCAGCTTTCCCTCTCTTTTGAATACATCTGCAATACTCTTAATAAAATTCACACAATATTAAAATTTTCCTTGCATAAATTAAAGATGAGAAATGTTTGTATTGAAAATGAGAGATGTCATCTTATTGATCTTTCAATTGTTTTTCATTCATCAAGAAATTGAGTAAAATAAATCATACTTTAGGGAATAGTGAAGTTTATTAATAATAATAATAATAATAATAATAATAATAATAATAATAATAATAATAATAATAATAATAATAATAATAATAATAATAATAATAATAATAGTGATAATAATAACAAAGTAAACAGCGAAAAAGTTATATTTTGTGGAAATATTTCTCGTTTTAACATTAAATATTTCAGTTATTGTAGAATAAAAAAATGATTAGCATATTTCTTGTCATTCCAACAACTATTCCTAGTGCATATTATTGTGTGAAGTTAATTATCAGTAATTAAGAATTCGAAATATTTAATATTTCATTTCATTAAAATTTGCTATTTAGTATTTCATCGGAATTTTTTTATGAATAATTTTTTTTTAGTAGTTTTTCATTCCATATTCACCATTTTTTCATTTATTAATTAACTTACTGCTTCGAAATCAACAACCATTAGCGCCATTTCATCAATTGAAACATTTCCAAAAAACTGAATATTTCACGATTTGAAGGATCAAGCAGGTCGAGGAAAAGATCTTAAAATGCATCTTGAAAGTCACGAAGAATTCATGAATGCCGGATGGTTTATTTGTATAATTCGACGGATGTCAGATATGAAGACGAAAAACATTTTCAACATGATTTGCATTACCATTACCTAATACATTTCACGTGCAAGACGTAAGTCGTAGTGAAGTTAAATATTGAAAAGATAAGACTCGAAATTTCTCTGAACATCTTGACGGACGACTTAAATAATTATTTCATCCAGATATAAATCATTCCGAACCATTATACTTTCTCGATATCACATTTCACCTTTTTTTTTTGATTTCTATTTCCGATTTGTCAGTATCAAATGTCGGCTATAATCCTCTAAACTGTAGCACTCTGATTTAATTACCTTATTGAGAAATAAATTTTGCTTGACAATTTTAATTCAATAACTTGTTCTTTCCTTATCCAAACATTTTTTCTTCCGTTATTAATTTTACTAGTTAAAATTTTGACATAATAATGCGTAATTGGGCAAATGTTTTATTGAAATAACTTGTACATAAATCAGCAATTATACAAACACCATCTATTGTCTTTTGCTTATAAATACATTTTATTGATAGTACATGATTAGAATGCTTACTATGAATTTACTGAATTGAAAAATTTTCATCTTGTGAGCGTACATTTCTCCCGATTTTAAATTCTTTTCTGCTATCCTCTGATGTCGCCGAACGTTTGTTTCATTTTCATTCCTTGATTAATTGCTTTTAAATCAGAAAATTAAACTGAACGTGAAAGATTGCTCAATGTCATTTCTAAATAAGTTGAAAAAGGTATTTGCTTGAGAAAAAAATTATGTTCATCCAAAAAATTTTGATCTAATTTTTGAAACGAATTAATTCAAGTTTATATTCATAAATGAATTCATAAAATACAGGATATGTTGAAATATGAAAGTTTTATATGAACAATTTATAATATGAATATTAATTGATCACGAAAGTATGATCACTTTTTCTACAGCGATCGATCTTACGGTTCGTTTATATCTGATGATAAGTTGTATTGAAGTACTGATTAAAGATTCCTATAATTCAATGCTTTTCATGGCATGAAATTGAACTATTCAAACGGATAATCAACGAATTTAATCCATTTGCTGAAAAAAATTCCAAAAAACAAACAGGTTTATGTTGCTTGTTTGATCAACTATCTGATAATCTCATATCATATTTTAACCAGATCGAATATAAAAAAGCAACTATTTTATTTCATTTTAGTAGATTATTTTGATGGAATTTCATTTAAAGAATTTTAATTGCACATGAATTATCACAGAATATAACAAATCCTCAACAAAAATGAATATTTGCTGAAAATTAAAAAATAAATGTTCACCAAAAGAAAATTTTAGCATTAAAAGTTAAATTGCTGAAGTTGGGGGAAGAGAATCATTTAAGCAAATTTTAAATTTTATAGCTTACTGAGAAATTAGTGCAGTGATTCAATCCATTCCAAAATTTTTCCAAGTACAGTTTACTTGCCCAATCCTAATCATATTCATTCATCACTTGCCGTTATTGTTTTAAACGATTTCTGAAGCGATTTATTTGTTTCAAATGACATCACTTCTTAGATTATTGTTTATTCATAACTACAAACTCTAACGGAATTTAAAACTGAGCCACTACCGAATGACTGTGATATTCAAAACATTCAAGATTCAAATTGAAGATGCTAAAAATTTTAAATTACTGTTCAATATTGTTGTTCAATGGATTTTTGAAATAAAAAAAAGTTAGAATTTCAGAATTAGAATTAGAATTGCGCACATCTATTGCTTCATCAGAATCTTTATTCTAAAAAATTCTGATGAAGCAATAGATGCGCTCATAAAAGATTCTGATGAAGCAATAGATCTGTTCAGAAACGAGAATCTATTAAATGAAATGGACAGTGATACTTCAAATAAGGAAGCAGGTTATTCTTCTTTTCACGAAGGAAGAATAACCTGATTCCTTATTTGAAGAAGGAAACCATTTTAAAAATTTTTTAAAGCAAAAATTATGAACATCAAATATCTTAATTGTGCAAATATCTCGATTATTTAATTATTGAATCCGAAGTTCATTTTATGAACTTACAAAATGTTAAGGAACCTAAAGATTGCAGGAGTTTCTATGAAAATGGGATGCTAATTATGGTTTCAATTTTATGTAATAAATTTCAATTAATATTTCACATTACATGCGATTTTATATTCATTTAAAATTTGATCTATTTGATTTTTGTTCGAGATTTTAGAGCATTTATAAATGAATTCAACGAAAAATGAGGCAATGAATCGCACGGAACTCAAATTCGACGAAAAAGAAAGTGAAAAATTGATTCATCGTAACATCAACAATCATTTTTTTCATTTTAATTTATCCATAAATGATACAGTGATCATTCTAGATTTCATAATAAAAAAAAAAAGAAAGAGCAGGAATCAGATGCATTAGCGCTAAATTTTTACCTACTTCTGTCCTGCTATCTTCATGTTTTTGGCCAAATAATGATGTGGTCGTTCTGAAGTCTACCTGCTCACTAGCTGAGCATTCTTGAGACTTTAAATGTCTTTAATAGCGCCAAGAAAATATCAATATTGGCATCATTGACTGATTAAAATAGATAATTGAAGTGGTTGACTATTCAAATCATGAAAGGACTAATTGATAGAATCATTCAAAAGTAATGGAAATTTCGAAATAATTCAAATAATTAGGACGATAAGGCTTAGAAGATTTACCTGGGAGGTTCCCAATAAAACGATGGTGTTTCACATATAGAGATTTTTCATAACTGGAAACAGTTGTTCCTATATGGAGTTTGCGAAGTAGATCATGGATCTGATCAAGAGTTCTAATACCTTGGAGGACTATCAGCAAGTAAGTTACGGTCGTGAAGACCCCGTTTCATACGTGAACGTCAAGGGAAGACGTATTTCTGAGTAACTTCCTTATAACTATAAGTTATTTCACATCAATTGTGATAAGCGATTGAAAACGTTAAACCGTCTTTTGCTGAAATTCCTATTTTGAGTTTTAATTCTGATCTTGCTTCCACTATAAATTTTGTCACTGCAAAATGATTTCAGGTTACAAGATTTGCAATTCTGATAAATCCAATTCCTATATAAATGAGTTAAAAATAAAATTTCCCTCAAAAATTATTGTAAATTACAGTTTATAAATTTGAAGAAGCAAAACTGATGGAAAGGCAAAAACAGTATCGTCTGAGCAATAGGTTCTATTTTTGGCGATCATCCATTTGGATAATTATATAAGAAATATATATGTATATATATAATACATTTTAGTACATTTCATAAACATTGACACGACCATATGCAAAAAAAAGGTAAGTTATGTAAGGTAAAGTTAACAATGTTGATTTGTAAATGAAGTTAATATGACTGACATTGAATTTAACAAGGATATTCATGATCCTTTAATTTTTTTCTTACTAAAAGAAAAACGGAATTATTCCTTGTGATTTTTCTTCAAAATTCCAATTGAAATTCCGTGAAGTTTTTTCTATCTTTTTTCTTTTTTTAAATTATCGTTATTGTAGGGAGACGCTGTATATCATTAGTTTGAATCTGTACTGATGTAATAAATAATTGATCGAAATGGATTTTATGATTATGGCAAATGTTCGCCTCAATTATTAATTAACGGGAAATTTTAAAAACACTATCATTAGCAATCTGATACAGTAGGCGAATTGGAAAATACGATTTATAGTTAGCGTTGTGGATTGTTTCTAATTTTTCTGGTACATCTTTTGATGATAAAGTACTATCCAGTGTAGTAAATTTGCATTAAATTTTCTGAAAAAAAAAACAATCGTTTATATGTTTGAAGAAAATTAAATGAAATATGCTGTGCCACATGATCAAGGCCGATACAGTAACCGATACCAAAATAACAGTAGCGTGATCTTGCCTATTCACCCACTCCACATGTTGCTGAAAGTAATAATTCTTGATATTCAATGAAATAATTTTTTTTACTGCAGCAAAAGAAGAAGAAAAAAGTATTAAAAACGATATTAATTGGCGAAGAATCATGCGTTTCATTTCAAATGCATGATTCTTTTGCATCGAAATAAAACTAACCATCACAAATAATTCATCAAGGCCATTCAGACCTATGCAAGGAACAACTTCATGACATGTGCACCGTTTCACATTATTCTTACTTATTGTCCACCACTACAAATACGGTATTGCCGTACTACACCAATTCCAAAGAATGTAAAACGAAACCATCACTCTGACCAGCTTGACCACATTGCTTTAAATTCAGCAATTATACCTCAAATATTATAAATGTAGTCATAGATTGCTACAAGTAAATCAGAAAGCCCCATCTAGCGGTACTTTATTTTGTGTTTGGCCAGCTTGTGGTGCTTGAAGTCGAGGTTGGACTGGACCATAAATTAATGGTTGAGATTGTATTTCATTATAAACTGATAGCTATGGTAACATGGCCCTAAACTGGTGGCTGCGGTTGAATTTGACCATAAACTATTGGTTGAAGTATGAGCTGGACAACAGTTGGACATATAGTTGGACATGAGATGAACCATTTCAGGCTGTTGTTGAATCTAGAAAGAAAATTAGACCTCATCTGAAGGTTCACTTAAAGCGAATGAAAAAGAATTATAACTGATATTATTGCCTTACACTGATATCACTCATCATTCGATAAACCGAAGGAATATCGATGAACCGAAAAATCAATCCAAATAAAAATCATTTAGAAAAATTTTTGATATTAACAATATCACCAAATTCCATGCATGGCGTTTGAAATTGATTGATGTATTAAATAGCTGTAGCTGATTGTGAAATCATTTTTTTGTCTATAAAGTCAATGAGCTTTTAAAAAGCTTCCTTTCATCATGGCGTAACCACAGGCACAATCTCATGCACTAATACCGGCGCATGCTTCTGAGACAACAAAGGATCTTTCTTGCAGCCCGAAAATGATATCAAGATCCTTCGTCTACGAAGAAGAAGAGGGTTCTGAGTACAAAAATCATTTCAAGGAATGGGCAGCCATGAGCTCGATCGGACGGTCCAGTTCGTGGTACATCAATTTTTTTTTATTGCGTTACCCTATCTTCCCTTTTTTCATATTACAATTTCTTCATGAAAGTTGTTCTTTTGATATTATCGAAATTGTAATGTTGATATAATTGTTGCTGATATAATTGCTATGTCCGTTGATTAACAAATTAATCATAATAAAGATTTAATTATCCAAGTTTGAAATTCGTTTTCAAGTGAGTGAAATAACGAAATTAAAGAAACTGTGAGAACTGAAAAACGGAATTCAACCTACAATTTTATCACGATCAGAAAGAAAAGCGAAAATTTGCAAACGATGTGTCATAATTTAATAAAGCATTCTAATATAAAAATAGAACGATCTATTATCTATCAAAACATAGAAAAGATATTTTCAAAGTGATGTCAAGATGTTAATGTGGATATGATGAATATGATATACTGACATCGACATTTGGAGCATAACTAGTAATTTTAATATCGTAATCTAATGCACGATGTAAGATACTACCAAATTGTCATCAAATTTGCTAGTGCTCAAATTATATATCCCTGATAAGAGTTGTTTTTAAGAAAAAATAAAATTCGCGAATCAACTTATGAACAGTTATAGCTTTTTTTTTCCTATTCTTTTTCTAAAGATGCTTGATATTTTTGTCTGTATATTTATTTCACTAATCTATTTTCGCATTCACCAATTCATCTATTTCGTTAGACTCATTTATTTCGCTAGTTTTATTTTATTTATCTTTCTAATTTATTTTGCCAACATTTCCACGTTATCTTGGAGTTATTATCGAACAAATTTGTTTATTCTAATAGTTGATTAAAGAAAAAAATTGCTTGTACGAATTATCTTCGATTAGTTTTCATTGATAACATATTAAATTGGGTATAATACTCGTAATATCTTCATATTTAATCATTTAAAATTCATTCCATTTTCACTAAGAAATCTTGCTATTTTCCGAAATGGTTACTATTCGTTAATTGATAATTACAAATAATTACGAAAAATCACTTTTTAGAGGAGTCGACATATCAGAAAATCAAAATACCTACAATATGCTGATACTAAATTTGCACTTAAATATTCATTATATACAAATTAAATAAAATCCATACAGTTAATTTTCATTTTTATGGTTTGATTCTCTTTTCGTTTCTTCTTGCATGAATTATATTTCTAGTTTCATATGACAAAAAATGCAAATTAAATTTTATTCGTTTCTGCAGTTTCTAATGCATTTTTTTCCTCGTCATTGCATTCGTAACTTTTATTATAAAAAGAAACGCAAATTACTTTTCATTTTTATCATAGATTTTTTTTGAGAATTTATGTCTGAATTTTGAATTCATATCTGATCCTTTTTTCTTTAAAAAGCTTTCATTTTTTCATTCTTAGAAATATTTATAATGAAAATTTTCAAATTTGCAACTTCTATAAACAATTCATTGTTTTGTCCTAAAGTTACATTGATTTATTTCGTTTTTTTTCCATCCAAACTATTTTCATTCGCATTTTAATGTTATTTTACCCTTTTTTGAATATTGGATATTTATTTGTGATATATTTAAATTTGTATCATTTAATTTCTAGTAGTTGTTTTATCTAATTTTATTAAGGCTTTTTTAAGTTTGTTGTACCTTGATTGTTATTTGGCTAATTGTATTCATGCTGACTTTTGGATGGTAAATATATACAAATTATTAAAAATGCATGTATGGCAGTATGACAGTTAATTTGATTTGATTTTCAATTACCTTGCATTTAAGGCTAGGAGAAAAATTCTTAAAATTACATTTAAACTACTTGCTCTGCAAACCCTTTTAATGCAAGTAATCAGAAAACAGTTATTTCTTCACACGTCAACATTGTTTCAGTTTCTTTTTTTTATGTACCGCTTTTTTCAGAAGTCAATATGATTTCATTACGTAATAACTTTATGACCGTAATATTCTGTTTTTTCAATAAAGAAAAAAACTTTCAACAATTTTTGAGATTATCATCTCAAAAATGTTCGTTTTCTCAGAAGATTTCTCCATCGAATTCGTAGTGTTTTTCGATTTTATTAAGCAGAAGTTGCACTCATTACTTTTCCGCATTTTTTAAATACATCAGTGAAGTGATAAAATGTAATTTCAGACGTTAAACGGCAAAAAATTAAATTGAAATTTCACTTCATTCCGAAATCAGATAAAGAAGAATGGAAAATAACGCAAAAAATAACACAGAATGGGAAATAATATACCGAAATAGATTTGATCATGGTCTTGTTGCCTATGTCTTAACCATACCGGTATCATTTGAATATATTAATTTGACAAAAACAATCTTATTATTACTGTTCGCAGAAAAATCCAAAATTTTTGTTGAATTAAATTTTAAATTGAAATATTTTTCCACTGTGAAGTAAACTTGGAATCTCAGATCTTTTGTCACTGAATTGTTTTATTCCTTCTTCCTTAGAAAATTAATTCTGTTCAAATAATTAGTTGTGCGACAGAATTTATTGGAAAATTATTCAGCTTGCATTCATTGGACTATTTGCATATGGACTATCTCTATATTTCATTTGCAAATCACCGCGGTATCATAATACATTCGGAATTCTATGTTTCGCTTATGTCTTATTTCATATACAAACTATCGGTGCTTTAATAATTTGGACAGTTTTCAGAATTATTGCGTAAGTTATAATGTATTCTCGTTAATTTATTAAACAATAATTCACAATACTTTGTCAGGCAGACCATTACTTATATTTTTTAGATGAACAAGCATTTATCAGCAAGTTTTTTATTAAAAATTAATACCAGTTTCTACTGAATATTCATGAATCATAAATGATAGATAACTGGAGATATCATGATAAACTCGAAAAAATTCTCTAATAGCTTGAAGAATATCGGTTCAGTAAGTTCTATAAATTTGATATAATTCCTTTCATCTCAGATCCACCATATTTTTCTAATTCTCATTTGTGCTCACATAATAAATTGCACAAAATTTATTAGAAACATGGGGCTAATATCACTTCCATGGCGTACTTTCTCACGAATATTTTCTCCACTTGCTAATTCGACCTTATTTGCGGCCATTTGGATGCAACTTGTTCTGGCCATCAATCGCTTTTGGGCAATTTCACGTCCGATGACGTATGATCGTGTTTTTAATCCGAAAAACGCTCGTATAATAGTCGTATCTCTATGGTTATTCAGCATACTGATTACTGCGCTTTATTATAACGGTAATTGTTTACAACATTTACCAATAAAGGATGCGGCATTTCAAATTGTCTTCTTTTTTTATCAATAATTGGACTAGGATATAAATTATAGTTGATAAAAGTTCCACACTATCCAAATTGAAAAATAATCTGAAATATCAAATTTTAACTGAAGTTGAATGCAAGCGTTACGTTGAAGCAGACTTTCATTCATGGTCAACTCTCTTTGGACCGTGTAAACATTTTTTCCTAACTTATATTGCCGTATCACTTTCCGATGGCATTTTCCTTGTAGTCCTTATCGTCAATGCTATTGCTTCTTACTATATCATCGCTTATTTACAGGTATATTTCAATTTTATATTTTAAACTATGCACAATTCCTCCATAAATTTAGCAGTTCTAACTTGCTGGCCAACACCATTTCGAGCTGCTCTAGAGTCTCGGAAATCCATCCTTTCAATGATTTAACATTTCGTTGCAGCTCTCATGTGCTTGCATAATTTGTGCTTGAGTTACAATCTGAGGAGAGTTTTGCCAGCACCAATATTATTATTTAATACAAATTAAATCAGTTGCAGAAAAAAAAGCATCAAGGAGCTAAAACACAACAGAAGATGGGGCAAGAAATCGTATTTTTCAAAGAGGTATGTAAAAAACTACCTGAAAACAAATAAGAGACTTGCAAAATGAAATAGAAACCAAAATCAGAGATTTATTTCGAAATTTAGGTCACTTTGTTACGGTAGAAGAGAACAACTTTCAGAAAAATTGAACTTTTTCATATATTGATTATAAATTTGGAATGTTCAATACGCTTTCTTACAAAAATTATTGAGAAGCGGTGACCTTAGCAAAAGTTGCAGTTTTATTAATACTGCCACAAATGTACTCCTTATCTATATAAATAAAAATATAAATGTTACCTGTTACCTTCACAGATCTCCAGAACTTTTCTGCCGATTCTTTTCAAATTTGGTACAACCTCGTATCCCAACAGGTCATCATTTTTATATCGAAGTACTTATTTTTTTCACGTGTCACGTCCCTGACTACTAAAAGTAAGTGAGGAGACGGGGTTTATTGATTCGCCTCCTTTCCCTTCTCTCATTCTTCCTTTATCCCCCATATCTGTCTCTCTCTTTCCTTTCCTGAGTAAAAGATACGGTTAGAACAAAACGTATAAGACTAATATAAACGTGAAAAAATGACGTGGAAAGACTATACAGTTAGAAATAAAAGAAAAAGAAACTGCTGTCAACCAAATGCCAGCTTCTTCCAAACATTTACCAACAATTAAACTGTTCCATCGTATGCCATAAATGAATTTTGTAGAGTAAATTCAGTACCGAAATTGTTAAATGATGGTGACACTTTATTAAAGCGACGAGTAAGATAAGTTGACGTGTTGCTATTGGCATAAAATTTGTAAAAGATTGTTTGATATTATTATCACAAGTCTGTTCACGTCATTCATTAGCGTCTGTACTTGTCTATAGTCTTTCTTCACGTTATTCGTTCACATCTACATTGATCGTATAATCTCTCCACGTCATTCGTTTACGTCTATCTGATCGAATATATTCTGATAACAATGGTCATTATGGAGAGAATTATAATGAATATGCATAATATTTGCATAGTTTAGTTAATATTTAATTGTTTGGAAAATTTAGTAACACATAAACTGAATGCATTATAAATTATCAGTTTTAATTTTGTTTATTTATTTTTTTTAAAGAATTGATAAAGAGGAATATGAATTTTAGAACTTAAAGAAGGAATGTATTTTATAAATGATAAATCGAGGAACATTTGAAATGCTTTTATTGATTTTATATTTTCAAACAGTCAGTAATTTGCCGTGCTATTTGTCTTATTTTTTTATTTTCAGCAAATGTTCTGTAAAACTTCGTCTAGTTCTTTTAATTTTTTGAATTTTTCTTCTCACAGCCTAAATCGATACTGTATAGGAATGTTTTTGAAATTGAGAAGATTAAAATGTTTTATATTCCATTTTACCTCTAAACTTTGTACAGCTTTTTTTCTAGGAAGCCTAATCGATATGTGGAAAGTTTTTGCAAAACTTTTTTTTTTCGTAAGTTATTGAAATTAAAAAAATTAAAATAGCGCAAGGTGAACTATTCCAGTTTCTAGAGAGTTGTATAGATATTTACTGTGATTGTAGTTTAAAATTATGATTACAAAATGCTTATTTGAAATTTGTTACTCTGATCAAATTTATATGGGTAAAATGTTTTTGGATGTATAGATAAAAAAATCAAAATTATGTTCGTTTTATTCAGTGTTAATAAAATATTCACAAATTGATGCTTCGCATTTTGCGGGGCGGAGTTAAGAAATTCAATCCACTCACGAGGGCGTGGTGCAAGATGGAATCAAAAATTTAAGCCCCCTCAGCTACTTTTAGTTGTCATGGATGTGACATGTAAAAAAAGTATGTCTATGTAAAAAAAATGGTAGCCTATTTGAATACAAAATTGTGTCAAAATTTGAAAACAATCGGTGGAGAACTTGCGAAATTCCGTCTGCGCATACCTATAATTCCAACAGATACGCTTTTTAATTCAAGAGATTGCGATTCCCAATTCGATAGATGTTTGCAATTATCATCAGCAAAGCTCAGGGTTAATCTTTCGAATTTTGCGGCTTAGATCTCGAAACCAATTGCTTCTTATATGTACTTGTTATATTTTGCGTGTGCTAGAGTCGGCAAACCAGACAATTCCTTTGTCTACACAGAATAACAAAAATATTGTATACCCACAAGCATTGTGAAATAAACATTTCACTATACATTAATGAAATGTTTATTTCACATGTTTATTTCACTTGAACGAAACATTTCATTATACATTACCATGACCTCGACATTTGTACGACACAAGTATATTCTTCACAAATTAAAAAACAAATAAAAGCATAAATCACTCATCTTATTTATTTAAAAGCATGCGCGTATTCGAATGCAACGTTGTGTCAAAATTTCAAAGCAATAGGTATGGATTTTTCGATTTTTAAGATTTTGAATTAATATAGATAAGTCATATGTTTAAGAACTTCCGGAGGTATAAGATTTTGAACAAATGAACATTGTTATTTTTATTTATATAGATTAGCTGGAGCCGAAAACATGAAGCGTGGCCTGATCCAACTATTTGTTCAATAATTTTTGATAAAATATATTTCAGACATGCGTCAGTTATGCCATACATGCATTTTTCGTAATTATTTTCTACATTGAAATACCGATGTCACGTTTGACTAAAATTACATATTTGTGGCTTACAATATATGCAGTGGATGGGTAAGCTTAAATTTTCAATGTTACCTGGGCCTTTCATGTTTCTTAAGATCTGATTTATTCTTAAAATGATTGAAATATTATTCATTGTTTACCCAAATGAAATGACCTCTCCCAGCAACAGAAAAGTAATCATTTTTTATCAAATTTCAATTCAGTTTGGCATTCGTATTCTTCAATCGGCGCTCGTTGAAGGAACAAAACGCAGTGAGCTTCCGCACAAACATAACGGACATACGCAGAAAAACAAGAAAAAACGAACTTAATAGAGGAAACGCATTTACAGCAGTAAATAACCCAATGAATATCATTTCAACATAAAAAAGTGATCATTGATAATAATATAAATTAATGCTTTATGAAAAACTAAACAATGGTGATAAAAACGTTTGCTATAATTTATAATCTATCGTTTATCTTTCTCTGAATGTAATTGGTCTTCTGCCTATAACATCTGAATACAGCAACATGAAACGATTTGATAGATCATGATTATTTGTTATTACGGACGATTGAAATTTGTCGAGTTCATGATAGTGTAGAATGAAATGTTTTGCTCAAGCAATTTATGGATTATCTCTTCTAATATTAAGTGAATATTATTTCTAATATTAGGTCGTATCTTGGATTGCCTCTTTGTCGTAAATGTTTAATGTTCATTTTGACACGACATTTCAATTTTTACTCAGTCAATTGAAATTTTAACACAACCTTACATTCGGATAGGTACGTTGTTTTTGTGTAGATATACCTGTCGGTAAACCGAAATGCCGACATAATCCAAATGTTGTTTTATAATAAAAATTTATTTCATACATTTATCTATCTTGAGTACAATGGCCCTTTGTTTCTTATCATCTAATCTGCTGATAATGCTCATGTGCATCGTTTAAAAATTGTAAATGGCTGCAAAATATGTTGCAAATGGTGTAAAAATGCTTAAATGGTTGTAAAAACATGCTAATGTCTGGAATTCGATAAGGATTAATATCATGCTCCTTATCTAAGAATTCTACATGATTACGAAATATGTTTGAAATATGATAAGGATCAATATCATGCTTTTTACCCAAAGAATTGCAAATGTTTGCAATCATGTCAATTGTCGAATAGTGTAGGGACTAAATCTTTGTTCTTCGTTAAATTTTTGAGTATAGCTTATCCCTTAACCTTTAGTCTTTATCCATACCAGTCTTTTTATATGATTGATATATGAACCTTTGCCCCTATCAAGGATGACCATACAAAAGGAGAACTTTCAGGACAGCAGAATTTGCAGAATCAGTGTTTGAATATATCACCAGCAGCGGTGGTAGCAGTCTCTTATTTCAGTATTCCTATCATCAGCAAATCGAAGCGTGTCCATATTGTCAGTTCATCAGCAACAAGGAATTGCATCAGCGACAGGCTCTCTTACATTAGTATCAGTCATAAAATGTTCCCAACCAATATCAAGCAATCTCAAGAAATCACAAGCAATAATTCATCAAAAGACCACTATTGGTCGAAGGAAATTCTTTCAGTACTTGCTTGATGATAATCATCAGCAATGGCAACTAAACTATCTTCACGTAACTAGAGGAGCTAGGATAAAATAGATTGTTGACCTATTCAAATCACTGCAGCAAAAAGATCTCCAATCCAACAACTCTAGAATCCCTTATCACAAATCAATCAGAATCCCTCTTTCCCCAACAACATCTACTTTTTCTTACCTGCTACACCTGTGACAAATAAAAATAAATGAGCGGACTAAATCTATTAACTACGCTTACTTTCTGCAAAGTGGACATGGGCTTCAGTATGCGACGCTCAGTAGGCTCGATAAAGTATGCGCGCATTCCAATGCAATGTTCTGTCAAAATTTCAAAGCAATAAATAAAAACTTCGGAGATTTAAGATTTTGAACAAATATTTACACTTTTATTTGTATAGATTAATTAGAACCGGACATGCGAGGCGTGGTCGACCCCATAGACTAGTTGGATCGGCGATCCACGCTCCATGTGGCCGGATCTCGCTAGTTATAAAATATTAATTTTCTTTTGGAAGAATATCTCGAATAATTCTCGAATAATCATTTTGTTCTTTAAAATTATTAGTAAAAAATACGTGAATAGAAATAAATTTCAGTTCAGATCAGAATAAGTCGCACGTTATGAATCTCCAGAATCTTCATCAGCATGTGCGACACCAGATCCACGTGCATTAGCAGCACAACAAAGTGACGATTACCCTTTTCTCATAGATAGTGGTGGACGACATAGATGATATGGAAGTAATCGTAGTGCTTTTTTTGAAGAAGCCGAGTTCTTTCTCGTCGTCGTCAACGTCTTCGTCATGGTGTTAAACGTCATCATTCTCGAGATCATTTAGCAGATCATCACGTGTTTCAACAAAATGTCGACGTTCGTTGACGCTAATGACAACAAGAAGAATCGGTGTTAGATATTTCTCGTCATCGCAAAGTGACGAAGAACCAGTGGAAGAAGTCGCATACATTGACACCGAAGAACGTCCTCTACGAGGATCGGTAATTATCATTCAATACGAAAGATGGAGGAGTTTTACACTTGCATAAATGAATAAATTAGAAAATGATCATCTGTTAATCTTCTAAAATCGGGATCTATTTTTGTTTCGAATTCATTTCTCGAGTAGACAAGTAAATTGAAGCAAAACTCGATCATACTTGTCCCGAATCTTTCAAAGCTGAAAGTTTTTATTCTTCAGATAAGAAGCATAAGAAATGCGAGACGTAACCGAAGAACGTAGACGTAGACGCTTATAACGATAATGAAGTCCGCAACGGCTTCGAAGATTGTTGCAAAGATACTCGCGATCTCGACTATGTGGAAGATTACGCCGTGTTAACAGTAGTCGAATCAGACGAAGAAGAGGATTCGAAGAATGAAATTCTATTTTATAAATCATATAAAATAATAAGCTGGTTGTGTAAACGGGCGAAGTCAATTTGCTTTAAGTGAATTTTAACGTAAAAATTTAAATTACCAAAAAGAATATTATTTTTCGTGATTTATATTTTCTCCTTAAAGTTGATCTGCTTGTAATTGATATTTCATCAATAAAAATCTAATCATCTGTAGGATCTTGAAAATGCACCTCTTTGCAGTATCACTTTTAAAGTAAACTTATGTCAAAAATTATTGCATTTGATTTCAGATGTATCCACTTCTAATTGCACTAAAATATGATGTCTCTTTTACTTCGTAAAAATTGACAAATAATCATTGAGGTTATACTTATTGATGTATTGTTATGAAGATTATATTTATTGACTTAATTGTTGAGAAATAAAATGCATATATTTATTAATTTTCTGAGAATAATTAGTGGTTAATCAATGACATATTGTTTTAAATTAAATAACTGCCAAAGTAATCATTTAATTCATGTACTTTTATGTGCTTTGAAGTTTTATTCGATCCTTTCATTTAATCTCCATGAATATTTAACTTTCATTTTGTTTTTTATTTTTTGCTATTTAGGAATAATTAACTCAAAACTATCTTAAGCATACTTATTTCATTGATGGCAAATTCATCTATTTGATTGCAAAAACTTTATAAATATTACATTAAAAATGAAATTTGAAATGATTTATTTACAATTCGAAATAATAGGATTCATCATCATATTGCTATAATTGGATAATTATTACTATAATTAATCGACAAATAATAGAAACAAATTGTATTTCACAAAGAATTTATTCGATTATTTTCTTTTTTACAAAATATGAAATAAGATAACGAAAAATATCTAGTCTTTTAATTGAACGAATAATTCAAAAAAAAAAAATCAACAAATTTTAGCTAATCAAAGTTGTGAAAAACGTTATCTTAATTTTTGTAATCATTTCGATCGGAATAAAAGCTACCGAATAAATTACCGAGTAAATATTGTAAAGAAGAAAATCCTATTTACCTGATTTTTAGAAGGATATTTAGGCGTTCTAAAAAGCTTGAAGCAGCTAAGTTTTAGCAAAAATGAAATAATTTATTTCTTTCAATATTTCAACATCTACAAAATTGCATGGATTTTTCAAAATTTCAAAATTTGTTCAAACTTTTAACTTTCTGTTATAAATTGCAACGTATTATCCAACAATTTTGCAATTGCAGTTGCAAAAAGTTAAATAACAAGTAAATTTATTTATTTCTTTGCTTTTTTTTCTTTAACATTTTATTCCATTTAATGCTTGTTTATTTATTCCATTACTTTTTGTGTAGTTTTACAGAATAAAAGCATTAATTGAACTGCAATTTTTTCCGTGAGAAATGGCTTATCATATATATTATGCTGTTTAAGTAATTAATTTTCACAAGTCTTTATATATACAAAAGCGTCGTTAAGTGATAATTAATTACTCCTAGTTATTGTTGAAAATAATCGGTCACTCATTTTTCATCTTCATTTTTGATGATAGCTTTTTGATATTCTAACAATGAAGGATTATTCGGAATTAGATATCACATGTAATGATGGAACTGGTCCATTGAAATTTACTTGCTGCAATTTGATTTTCTTAAAAATATTTCAATTCACAAAAAGCAAAAAATAAAAATAAAAATAAGAAAAGAATAAGAATCATATAATTTACAGAAAAGGGCTTCAACTATTAGTAGAAAATTGAAACATCATTTTTTTTCTCAACTTTTTATCATTTCTTAGTCTGTCAAATATTTGAAGGGCGAAATTTTTAAGCTAAATACTTGAAGATAGCAAATGAACTTAGTTTTGAAATAATTAATATTGAATATTCAAATGTTTTTGAATTCTTCATATAACATCTGTCTTTGACTTTTGAGGTACGCAAAAAGACATTTCAGATGTATGGAATCGAAAAACATTTGATTTACTTAAAAAATAAAATAATCAAACACTTAATCAAATAAGCAAGAAAAATGATTTAATTTCAAACCTTAAAATAGCACACACATTTAATAAAAATATTAACGAATAAGAATAATATTAACATTAGCAAAAATGCACCAAAAGCAATCCATATGCCTCTCATAACTCCTTTAAAATTTGCTGAATTTAATTAAATTCCATCAATTTGATTCAAATATGTCCGATAATTTCATCATTTTTCCGATTTAATTGTGAATTTTTATCAAATGCGATTATAATTTACTCCTTGAGGTATGAAACCTGAGCTTGAATTTCTTGCTGAGATATATAAATAGCAATTGTTTCTTTATATAAAATATTTTTGTAATTTTTGAATAAAATCAAGAAACACCATCATATTCTGCTTCAGCAAATAAAAAGATTTCATTTACCAATATTTTCAATGGTTTAAATTTTCATGAACATTTCTTAAAAAACTAAGTAAAATTCAAAAAATAATCATCAATAATTTTTATTTAATTAAAAAAAGAAGTTTATGATACTTGTAGCTTTTTCAACATCGCATGCTGTTTGTTCCAGATAATGTTTGAAATAATTAATGATAAATAGTTTCGTCATATATGCTGAGGTCTATTTCAAAGGATATCGTCAAATCATTTCAGTTATTGATTAAAAATGTGCAAATCAAGTTTAAAATTTTTTTTCTTTCAAATTTTTATTTATCGAATAGAAATTGAATTAAATGGGATGAATTGAAGTAATAATTTAAAATGAACATACCGATAATCATTTTAAAATTTTCTAATTGTAATTTTACATAGTATCAAAGCTCTATCAAATGATCGAAATTCGGGGGATTCTTCGTTCATTCTTATCATCCTCATTTTCCTGCTGATTTTACTTATTTAATTCTGATAATGCGAATTTTCATACCTCATTTTTCGGATCGTTATTTTCAAAAATGGAACAATTGCTACTGATCAATAGAGAGCAATTGATAATCAATTGCAGTATTCTTCCATTGAATTCAACATTTTCCAAATATCCATCGCATGTGTCACGCTACGAAACAAAAAATAAGCTTGAAATTTCAATGAAATTGCATTGACATCGAAGTAGTAACATTCAAGTTAAGTTGATCATTCAGATATCTATTTTGATAGTAAATAGAATGTTACTTCAAATATAGTATCCATTAACTTCTAGAAAAACTCAGTTGAGATTACTTAATCTTTGCTGATTATCAGTTATTTCATCGAGAAAACGTCATGTGAGATGAAAAATATAAGTCTGCATTTTGTAAATGATGAAAAAATGCAAGCATCTACTATAAAAGATGAAAAATGCATGTACTCTGCAAAAGATAGAACATTCCATGTGAAAAATATATGTATACTGCAAAATACAGCTATATTACTGTAAATGTAATATATACTGTAATAAAGTTGAACATATTGTAGCAGGCAAAAAATGCAAATTTATATAATGTAAAACAACCGAGTATATCTACCGTAAAATTGGTTTTTGCTAGGTCGAAAGATATAGTATGATCCATATCTATTAAATAATCATCGTAACAGCTATAAATGATATATATTGAGCCTGCGGTAAATGATACTTGAGCTTCAGTGCATACTGTACAACACGCATTTATTGCCATTTTCAATTCTTTTAATTTTCTTTCCTAAACGATTAGTTATTTTGCGCTTTAGCATAATAATATAAGATTTTGATGCAATATTTCTAGAAATCGAAATGATTGCAGTTTCATTTAATGATATAACCAAAATTAAATTTGAGAAATGTTGGAAAATGACAGCAATGAAGCGCAAATATTAAACTTAATGTTTTTATGACAGATAATTTTACAAATAATTTTTATTTTACTAACTTAAATTAAAAGCTTTATTAATCCTTTTTCTGCTTAATTGCATCATGTCTTATTTATTATTATTCATTAAACGGATAAAAACTTAAATTTTCTCAAATTTAATCTATAATTGTCTCATGTCTTATTGATATCTAGAAAGCTCGGAATTTCCTTGTTCTTTTTATATAGCCTTATAAAGATTTGATTTTTTTTTTTAACTTTTATCTTCAACGAAATAAAGAAATAAAAAATAACTATTGTCCAATCGAATAACAAACTTCTAGCTTATGTTTTTTATTACTTAATCACTTAAATGTTTCACGTTGCTTCAATTCATTTACTTTATTATCTCTTCATTTTGCTTGAAATTTTTCGAACTTTTAATTCAGAACACCGAAATATTATTTTTTACATATACATCAGCTTCTCCGATCACTTTAAGTAATGTTGATTGATTGGCGGTAATAAATATAACAGTTGTAATGATGAAAAAACACAGCCTTAACATAACCATTCACATAAAAATCAACAAAGAATATGAGAAAATATAGTTGTGAATTCACATTTCATAATTTTCATTTTCAAGTTTTATTCAAATATAAGTTTTAAGTTTTGAAAAAAATTTAGCACATTTCATCCCTATAATTTGATGAAACTTGGACGGTTGGTATTTAATCTTCTCGATTTAATCTTGTTTTTTATATGATACGAACATCATTTTTATGATCTTTTATATGATTGATAAATTTTAAAATAGCAAGTATGTAAAATGATTTATTCCATAGCATCATGATTTAACACATTTCTGAGACTTCTTGAATGAAATGCAGATAGAATGCTAGTTAAACTGAATTAATCAATAAATCGATCTTTAAACATTTTAACTTTCAAGTATTTCAGATTTTGAAGAAGTTTGAAAGTAGTGCATAAATTTTGAAATGGAAAGTTCTTACGAGGAAGATGTAAGTATAGTAACAAATAAACAACAATTTATTGACAGATAATATTTGCCTCATCTTTCATGTAATGATTTGATAATAATTTGACAAAATTAGCAGTCAGTATCTTAATTTTCGGAAAGGTAACATTTGCGGATTATTAACTAGAATCTTTTATCTTTTATTATTTTGTAATGCCAATATTTCACTGATCATTTTTACAGTGATAATGATAATTTCCATAAATATCACAACCATAATAATGATAAAAATGATAAAATGATGGAAATAAATTATAGGAAAAATTCACAGTGACAATGACAACGGATATATTGCAAAAAATGTGTGATCAAATGGAAGAGGATCATCCGGAAGCGGAAGATGATGAACCGATCAGCTTTGTTGTACTGAATGAACAAGTTGCTCCAGTTCCGTCTTTTTTTTTCTTGCCCAACTTTTTTGACAAATAATCCATAAAATCTTTGACTTACTTTATATTAATTTTCCAACTTTTAAAGTTATTATCGCATACACTTGCATTAAATTTATCCAAAATAAACAATTTGCATATAACTTACGCGTTAACCATTTATTCACAAATAAGAATTTTAGCTAAAAAAGTGGATTTTTGCTATAATAACTGACGAGTGAATTACGATTCAAGAACTTCCCTGCCCTTACTAATTTCAAATTTAATTATTTTAGCTATCCGATTTCATGGATGAAGCGATATATAATGATGAAGTTATTGATATTACTACGCCATCACGATCGTCAACTGTGAATTTTTTTTTTTTTTTGCGTAAAATCATGGAGAACTGAATTTTTCAATTTATTATTAGGCATATATATCTAAATTTTTTAATGATATAAATTTGACGAAATTAAATTCATTTCAGGGAATATCTGAATATTCCATAATTTTGCCACGCTCCCATGATCAAGAATATTCATTTACTGATGAACGTTCGACATCTTCGCCAGATTCATCAGAATCACCTCGTAGCTATAGACGTTAATGATGATGATGAAGCATAGCGCTAACTTGATAGTAACTTTGAATTGATTAATTCAAAAAGCAAATAATCTTGAATTGATTAATTTAAAATGTAAATAAGAAAAATAGAACAAAAAAATTGCCAATTGTTACGGTACGATACATTTTTACCTCTTCATTTTTTTTCCAATATTTAGAAGTGTGTTGAAAATGATAAGATGCCATAAAAAAATTACGTATTATATTTTTAATTTTGAAAGTAACAGAATTTTTTTAAAAACAGTTAGATCCTATCAATCAGTTTCTCTTTCACATAGACAGTTGAAATGAAAATGAAATCAGATTTTGAAGATAATCATTTACTAACATTTTTCGGATTATTTCATTTTTGCAAATATCAAATTTAAATTTTTTTCAACTTAAAAAAAAAGTTATTTTTCTATAATTCTTTCACGTGCTACTAATTCAACTGAATAATATTAACGAAAGAAGAAGTGGTAAAGTTCCAGTTACTTCTGCTCAAACTCTTCTTTATTTACAAACTTCAACTTTTCATTTTCTTTTACCATAATAATCCATTACTCCAGTAGAAACATGAAATTAGTAGAATTACTTTTTTTCAACAATCCTTCTGAACTTCAAATCAATTTCAAAATTATTGTCTAAAAAATAAAAGTGTCAGCTAATGAATTTACAGTAATCGTACCAGTTTTTTTTTTTTTGACCGCAAAACTAATTTAAAAATTTTTTTTCGGCTATAAAAGAAGAATGTGCTTGAATCGCTATGTGAATTTAATGCATTTTATATTCCAAATTATCGAGAATTTAGATAAATCGAATGTAAATGCATTAAGACTGATTGGAAGTAAACAGAGACAAGAATTTGGCCAATATTTTATTAGCCTAACTCTTCGCTCTGTAAAATAGTGAAGGACAATACTTCAGCCAGGCCTAGGCTAGAATCGATAAATAGATTGATTGTTTTCTTTTTTTTTCTTTCGTTACTTATTTGATTATACAATTTAAAAAAAAAATTACAATATTGAAAAAAAGGGCTACACAAAAGAACGAATTCAGTAAATGAGCACGAATTCAGGCATTTCTATTATTATTCCACTAATGATATATAGCGTTTGAATAAATTTAATAGTAGAATTACTCTTTTCGCATGCTTAAGGTAGTATTTTTAAATTTTAATTCAATTATGCACGTAAAACTTCCTTCGATATGGAATAAGGTCGCTTTTTCATATCATTGAAAAATAATGAGATAAATGTTAATTTAATTATGCAGATGGAATTTTCTTTTATAATGGATTACTGTATCATTTACAAGTAATGAGATATGATAAATCTGATAATGAAGTAAAAAATGAAATAATTATTTGATTAATTGACAAAAGTATAATATATATTAGAATTATCATTGAATTTCTTTCTTTATTTCATTTTTTGTATCAATAACTTCGCTTTTATTTGTGACATGTTTCTTGGATAATTTATATTTCTTTCGTTGTAAAGGCGGTCGTGCTTCTCTAAAATTGATTTATGTTTAATTTATTTTTCGAGTATTTTATGTTCATTTAAATTTTTGATACAAAATTATTTAAAAAGAGAGAGAGAGAGAAAGAAGTGCAGGGAAATAATTTAAGAAATGAAGGGAACTACTATAGTATTTTTTAAAGATTTATTTCAAGTTTTTTATCATCTTTCTTATCAATTCTCTTTTCTTTTTCACACGAATTCTTTCGTCTCTTTTTTCATTTATATCTTCTTTCAGATAATTTCTTTTATACGCAAATACTCAGTGATCGTAAAAAAAAGATGTAGCAAAATTTTTTATTTATTGAATACTAACCGGTCAATGAATTTCCGCATTCGTCGCCATAACACAGAGCTATTTTCAAGATTGTTATGGCCAACATCCGGTATCCATAATGGCTTTACAGCCCCAGGACATAGCTGGTACAGTGCTTTCCCATGCTCAATTGTTACGATTGTATCTTGTATTCCGTGTGCTATCAATGTTGGCATTTCAATTTCACAAATCTATTAAAAAGAAAAAAAAAAAAAAGAAACGTTTTCATAAACGATTGAAAAAAATTTAATCTTTGTCGATATTTTCAATTTATCAAAAGAGTTCAGAAAGGATTTTCTCAAAGAAACAAAAATAATGAATAAAAATAGTAATATGTAATTGCAAAAATTTTGATACATGCATGATTGTTAAGTATGATAATAAATCATTAGCAAGATTAGTAAGATTGTAAAACAAGGTTAGTAAGATTATATGATATATAACATTTGTTTGACAGAATTTACAAATTCCATCATAAAAATGAAACTTTTCTGAAGCTATTAAATTGATCATTGCAACAATCAGCTAAACGACCGCATTGTTCACTTCGATCCCAACAATACTTTCTCCAACAAATTGCTCGTATAATTGATGCTACCGGTGCCAAAAGTATTAAACCAGCAAGTTTACTGGCTTGTTTTGCTAATTCTATTGATGCTACTGTACCGATACTGTAGCCCCACAGTATGATATTTGCTTCCGGAATACATAAATCTTCTAACAGATACTGTAAAAGAATAGCATGCACTGGAATTAACGTTATGTATATAATAAAAAAAAAATTTGCTTTATACTAATAATAATAAATTAAGAATAAGGCTAATTTTCATTTTTTTTCAGTGATGTCTGAAAGAGTTCTTTGCCAAAAGTTAATAATAATAGAAATAATACTTTATATACGGCATTGATATCTGAATACATATTTTTTTCACTTGGATTACCTTCACTAATACCGTAACCACTATAATCATATGAGCATATATTGCAATTGAAAAATCTATAATTGAAAAATTTTTATATTTGTTGTAATATAAATAAGAGTTAACTAAAAAATCGATGATCATAATTGCTAAGAATAACAAATTCTTGTTATTTGTGGATCGTAGATCAATTGTGATCACCGCTTTTGGACAATTACAACGAAAATTTTTACTTTTCGAAAATTTTAAATATAATTTAGGAGATATTATTCAGATAAAAGTTTGAAGGAATCAATTTATAGCAATGGTTTAAGCCATAAATGAAGTGAAATGTTTCAATAATCATCATGTCATGGTATGAAGATTATATATCACTGATAAGGTCTGACCTATGATTGTACTACGTCAAGAAGTCTACATTTGATTGATATGATCTGATCTTTGATTACGCTACACTTAAAAATTTCATATTTGGTCGACAAAGTTTGATTTGTAACTAACTCTATGTCAAGAAGTCTACATTTGATTGATAAAATCAGACTTGTCATTATGCAATGTCATGAAGGTTTGATTGATTGATAAGGTTATATTAATAATCATGGTCGTCTGGTAACACATCTGTTTACGAAAAATAATTATTGTTGCAATGGAATTATGATAATTTTTCACTAATTTTCAACCAAAATATGATAAAAAATAAATAATCAACCTTGCGGCATCATGCAAATTAGGTAATCCAAGAAGATGATCGGATATATCACTACCGTTTGGATGTGAAAATAGCAACGTATAACGTGGTTTCGATTTTCGGACAAAGACACAGGCGATATGCTTAAATTATCAATTTTATCAATTTTCGTTATTTAATTATAAATTTGCTTATTTATATATGCAAAATTTATGTACTCTTATCACAGTGATGTTCATCATTGATTTAATATTTAGAATTTTATTTACATTTTTCTTCTCTGTTTCCGTAACAAAACATTCGATTCCAGATATTTCAACAACACATTCATGCTCGAAACCAAGTTTCAAATCTTTCCGTTTCAAACAATTCCTATAAATTTAATTTCAAATTTACTACAAAATTTAAAACTATTACGATTCAGAATATTGTGGAATAATTTAACAAGTGATAAATTTTTTAAATTTTTTGTCATTGAAATTTTAGTCATAGAAATGGAAACTACTTATGAAATCTCTTGATAGTGGATAAAAGATGATTAAGTATGTTAGTTTTACCTATGTAAAGCTAGAAAGTTCGAAAATATGCGTTTAATTACTTTTTTAATTTCATGATAGTAGATCTACCATTATTGAGGATAGTAATTAAGAAAGTATGATAAAGAAGGGAATGATAAGATTGATAACCATTAACTCATAGTTTCTTAATATGGATGATATCACATCTTATTGACATTGTCATTTGATGATGAATTTATTAATTTCAATGCCAATGTCAAATTTAATGTAAATTTTAAAGCCTAATTAGTAAATGAATTAAATTTTAAATAGTTACTGATAAGATTTGTAATAAATTACTTGTTAACTTTTCGAACGATATATTGTTGAGTAAATGGTTCCTGGTCAATTTCACTAACAATTTGTGCATTATCATCAGTGAAAAAGTAATATTCACATGGTGGTGGCCAAAATGCTATCTAAAATAACTGATCTATCTATGTCTTACCCATATTGAAATTAAAATTTAAATTTAAATTAAATAAAAGAAATAAATAACCAAAACATACATAATTAAAGATATGAAATGATGCTGAATGAAATGAAATAAGTGAATTTTAGTGCGAAAATTAATTTGAAAAAAATCTGAAAATTTTTTTTCTTATTACGAATCAAATAATCTCTATATTTTTTGCTTATTCGAATTATTATTTGTTCATTAAATTATTTAATTACAGGAAAAAAAAGCGTTTTTTCAATTACTTTATACCTTATTTAAGCAATAACTTAAAATTGGTGGACAACAGCAGCACCATATAAATTGCCGAATTAAACGAAAAATATTTGTAACAATTTCCCATAAATGATTAAACCAACTCCAACGTGTACGTTTACAAATGCAATTTAAAACAAATTTTTTTTGCCTGAAAATTTATTGATTTTTAAATATTAATTATTTCAAATATTTATCTACTATTTGTTTCAGTGAATGAAACAATCAATATGATATAAACATTAAATATTATAATTATATTTGATAACATTACACATTTCATTTTATATTCTGAATAGTATTGTTTCAAATATTGATATGATTTTGATGTTAATAAGGTATAGCTTAAATTTAATAATATATGTTTGATCAAGAAATATTTATTTAAAGTTTAAACAAACTTAAACTTTAAACTTAAACTAAACTTAAATTTTAATAAACTTTAGCTGCATTCTGTTCAATCTAATATTGATTTTTCAAACAATAAATGAATAAAGCATCTATCAGATACGTAACAAAAAAAAGAAAAAAAACGGTGTAGTTTAGCACTTTTTTAATTTAATTTTGATAATATACAAATGTATAACTACAAAATTTTTTCATGATTGTTTAAATAGTTTATTATACACTTAATATATTCGAAAAAATATATTCAAAAAATAATTAAAAATCAGTAATTCTTTGGGAAATAAATTGCAACCTAGTAAATACTTGAAAATTTTCGAAAATTTTTACTAAAAAAAAAATTTACTTATATTCATCTAAGAGTTCCAGAAATTTTTTTTCATCCTTTCTGTCATCATGCTTTTTTAATTTGCTTCGAGCATGCCACATTTGTTTTCGATACTGTCTATAATTATTTACAAAATAAGAAATTATTCCAATTAATAAAATTAAAATTAATAATTCAATGGATTAATTATTTCTTTCGAAATATTTTTCTTATATTTCATCAGGTTTCTTTTCCATCATTTTTTCAAACTTTATATAAAATTAACCTAAATAACCGTAGCATCTGTTAGAAGCACCATTGTTACAATTAATCTACATGAAAGTTTATTAATATCATTTTGATCATTAACATTTTAAACTTCATATTTCTCAGTTTCCTTTTATTTTCCTATTATTTTTAATTTAGTAATTAAGTTAATTACCGTTTGCAATGATCATCGTGCTTTCTTAATCGCGAAGAAATTGAAAATGAACTTAAAGAAATAACTGATGATTTATTCTAAATTTTAAAAATTACGATTAAAGCAATAAGATGAAATGTAGTTCAGAAATATAATTCAATTGTATTTTGAATCTCTAATTTGATATCTCAAAAATTGAGTACCAAATTTTTATTCAAATCAAGAAATTGCTAATGTTTGGTGCGATATCATCCTGATCTTGAGATAGATTTAGAATTAATAATCCATAAACCAATAATTATCAGAAACTAAAAATTATACCACAACTTACTTTTTTTTTTTTTGGAATGATTAGTGAGAATTACAATCATATCATAGCACATATAATGAATTCTAGTCTAATTAAATTAATGTTAGCTAATATCATTCTTTTCGGAAATAAATGAAAGTTCGAGCATGTACCCTATCATATAAAATTTATGATCATATATTATCAGCGAATTAGTCATTTAGGAAAAAGTGGATAGTCTCAAATTTGTCGCAGAATTAATTAGCAATAAATAGCGTAAATAATAGTTAATTACTTTCAATAATGATATTTATCACCAATAATGACATTTTTTGGAAAAGATCAAAGTTTGTTAATTGAACTTGAAACAAATACTAAAATAAAAAATTAATAACTTACGATTTCTTTCGCTAAATGATAACTTCTTTTGACTGTATGCTGAAAATTACGAGATTTTTTTTTTTCTGTTGTAATTGATAATTTGAAAGAAATGAGCTATATAAATTTATCCATTTCTTTTAAATTTTTCTATCGGATTATATTTGAATTTTCACAACAAATAGAAAATAATTTTTATCATTTATAAACAGTTTGCTAGATAAGTTAATTACTTGATTTTCTTTAGCTTCCTTATAATTAAGTAATTCATAATATTTAATTTAATAGAAAAATTAATAATTAGTTAACTTTTATTAAATTAGCTTTCTTATGATTAGTGAATTAGCATTATTCACCACTTTCGGTTTATTTTTTTCTGTATGAAGCTTGTCATTTTCGGTAGCTGTTAATGATTGCATCATATCTGGTGACTGAAAAAAAAAAGAAATCAGAAATATCATATCGAGAAATATCGAAACACTGATAAGAAATATCATCTCAGCATATCACTGATATCAGCTTATCACTTCACTTATCATTTCTTCTTGCTTTGCATTCTCTAGAAAGCATTATATCCATAAGAAATAACATAAAATTTTGGAGTAAAGATATTTCAAGAATTCACAAATTTCAAATTTTCTTCCCTTTTTTTTCCCAAAATTTAGTTTCTTCAATAAATTTCAACGTTTGCATCCTATCTCTTTCTTTCTAATCCTCTCTTTCATATGATTTCACAATTATTACATGAAAATTATAAATTAGTTATGAACTATTTTGATAGATAAACCAAATAGCAGTTATCATCAATACTGATTATTTTAAAAAACGATTAGGTTTGTTTGTAAAAGAATATATTAAATAAAAAAAAAGGTAATAAAATTTGGTTTCTCAGTTGTATCTTATCATCATGAATTATCATTATCTTATCACCCTGAATTGTCATTATGAATCATCACGAGTTATCATCATCTTTTCATCATGAATTTTAAATCATCTTATCATCAAGTTATCAGAGATAAAACCAACTTCCTGGGCATCTTTTGTAATATTTGTAATTTCAGGAGTTGGGCTTAAAGGTTGACTTCCTGTTATGCTGAAGTTTTGACTTAAATTTTGCATACTTTCCTTTACATAATCTTTTGCACTAAATTCGCTATTATTTTCTGTTTTCGACTTTTCTGGCTGAAATAAAAAATTCATTAATTATTTTGTTAATTATATCAGTAGAATGATTATCGACAGAATGCTATTATTAGAAAATAATTAAAATTACTACAAATAGCATCTACATGCGTCATTCGCTTATACGTCAATCAAGTTATTGCTTTTTTATATACGTCAACTTTTACTTCACCAAGTTATTATTCTACTAGGAATATATTAATAAACACTTATTGATTAATACTTAAAGTAATTCGAATAAATTTCCTCTTCTGATCTTTATAACAGTTATCAAAATTCGATTTTCAATTTTATCATCAATCTGATAAACTTTACAACAATTCTTATCCTAATCTGAATTCATGTTTATAGAACCAACATTTATTCATATTATATCCCATTCAATGATTTTTGTCCGAAACAAAAATAAAATTCATAGAATTAAATTCCAATTAAGATTAATTAAAAGGTCATTCACCTTAAGTCTGAATTACGTATTCTCAAGTAATATTTGATGAAAATGCATATCAAAGAAATATCAACAAAATATACCAGTAACGGTATGCCATCTAAAATACCGGAATTCGTCGTAAACGTTGATAGTCCATCAGATTGTAATTTTTGTTCAGAATTCATCATGATGAGCCTTAGATCAAATGTATAGAGAAAAATAATAGATGATTCTGAATTTTATGCTATTTATACATTTCATATTGATGAATTTATTTAAATTTTTGCGATTATCGCAAATAATATTTACATGAATACGGTTTACGTGACCTGTTTACGTTAAATAAATCATGCGATTATTTATTTTCATTTAAATGTGACATGCGTTAACATACCAATAAACACAGAAATAATTACCATATTAATCGTAATTTGATGTGTTTAGTTCTACTTAAAACAAGCTAAATAGTACGTGCAAGTTATACGTGTAGTTGGATCACGTGCACGTGTATTTGAAACTAACACGTGATCGGCATATTATTTAAATAATCAGTGCTGACGAAGTTATTTTATATTGCACAGAGATGATCTAATTTAATTGATAATTTTTTTTTGGTGAAATGATAAAATACTAATAATAAGGGAGAGTAACAATCAGCGGTGCTCATAAGAAATCTACCGGAATAAAACGAAACGTTTTGATACACGTACGTCAACGATCGAAGTTATAAGTAATAGATCATTTATCACTGTATTAATTTAAAATTATTTTGATTTTTTCATTAATAAACACACGTTAATTCAATTATACATATTCATTTAGTAATATCATTAAATAAATTGGATATTCTTATGTAATTGACGTCATAATCTAATCAATTTTTAATTGTTTTATGAATTTTAATTTTCATTTTGTAATTTCTTAATTTAACGAAAATTTCAGATCATAGTCCGATCCGGATGGTTCAATGGAGATATACCAATGCAGCAAAAAATCTGAAGTGAAGTTTCAAATAAATCGATCATTGAGCAGTGGATAAAAGTTTCAGGATAATGAGAAGCACTACTACGGTATAAGGTACGGTACGATATTTATTACGGTATTAGATCAAAACAAACAAATGGCCATTTAATTGCCCATTTAAATTCAATTGCTTCAATCTTCTTACTCGCTATTCTTGGAAATAAACACCTGATGAAGAAATATGATTTAAAAAATTAAAGTAATTGAATTCTGTTGATCACTGATACTCTGTGATATTTCGAATTCAATTTTATTCCATTTCATAATTTCAAATTAACTCTAACTTTAATATTTGATGATATCCCTCAAAATACATAAATAACGAATATAATGAAAAAAGTTATTTGATTTTGAGTAATATTTCAATCTCTTGATCTTTTGAATTTCGTTCGTCACTACTTGTTTTCTCAAAAAGCTTAAAATTTAAAACTGATTTTTTTTTTGAAATGTAATTCTTTTACTTACACTTTCATCCAACTACTACTAATTAATGTAATTATTGTTATTTTAATGTAATCACTACCATTTATAATGATTTATTGCCCTAATAATTACTATTACTTTTTAATAATTAAATTAATTACGCAATTAATTAATGCGTAATCTAATTAATGCGTACTTAGACTATTTTTACGTTATTAATAATCTTGCTGCATTATCAACATTACTAATATCTTCATTCATTATTATTAATTAATGCAATTATTATTTTAATTTAATTACTACCGATATTATGGCATGATCATTATTATCACATTATCATTATTGCGTTCATATAATTACTATCATTTATTATCATTACTACCATGATAATTACTACTATATTTGCGTAATTAGATTAATTTTATTTTACCAATATTGCTGTCTCATTATCGCTATTACTTCTAATATTCTTGTTGTTACTACATCTGAATCATTTTGAAACATGAAAACTTAGAAATTAAACGTGCGCCATTTCATTTCAAAATTTGATGCATTAAGTCGGAATGCAACAGTCTCAAATTAGAATTAGACGTCGATATAAATGATGGATGAATTCTCGTTTGAATGATGTTAAACGTGCAATTCACGTGGAATTCTTCGTGCGTATTGTTTAAACTTATATATCGACATTGTATGTCATGCTTAACTCGTAAAGAACTAAAATCTAGCTTCATATTAATGTGTATTTTTGTAAATTATACATAATTTTTCTTTTTTTTTTCTAATGATCTTTGTTTTACACTTATTTTTAGATGATACGTTTGTTTTTCAACAATAGATGTGATTTAAGTCTTTTATCTTTTATTTAAACATTTTATATATTTTCTGATAACATAAATTTTCCACTTAAATGATTTTTTTTTTTTCAGATCGTGCGGATATTTTCAAATAATACTATTTTCAGTTTGTACTATTGGATGTTTTCGAATATTGCAGGTTGTAAGAAATGGTCGCAATAATTTAAAAATTAAGGGACAAAATGGGGATGAAAAGTTTGAATGTGATTTCATGGCACTATCAAACACCGGAAAGAAGAGCCTTGAAAAGGAATCGTTTAGGACCACCTGATGTTTACCCACAAGATGTTAGTTAATCTTGATCTTTTCCTTTTGTTCTTGTTAATCTTAAAACTGGAATAAAACTGTGCTGCATCTCGAAATTTATCGTATTTACAAAACAATAATAGTTAATATTTCTGATCCTTAACTGTGAGTGTAAGCTTTCTAACACATATAAATCACAAACTGTTTATAAAAATCATTTGATTTTTAAAAATTGATTTGATTGTGTAAGAGTTCAATTTCTAGCTGCTTGATTATTATTATCTTTATCTGTTATCAATATGTTAACATTTTCAGGCAAAACAGGAAGAAGATAATCTAGGAGCAGATCGTTTGAAGAAGGGTTATCAAGTTGCCGTGACATCTTATGAACATGAATCGATTGTCTATAACGTCAAGGTATTATTTCACAGTAGAATCATTTACTGTTGTGACATTTCTTAAACAGAACTGTAATTAATCTTAATCAGAATGAGTTGAACGGAACAAATCGAAAATTTCGCATTAGGGGTTTTTTTTTCTATGAATTGTGTGCTGTAACCTGGTATATTTTGGCACCTACGGGAGATATAATATTTTGAATTACTAAACAAATATGGTTGATGTCAAATGAGAAAATGTATTTTGGATGCCACGGTTGGATCGTTTGGATGATACGATGTTACGTGGAGCCCAATTAGTAATGCAAATAATGGCCAAAAAAATGGAACTAAATGCAAATCTTGATAAAGAAAGAAAGCGTGCCGGAAGTGTTATTGCCAAAGATAGTATTGGAAACGGAGGAACCGGCATGGGAGGTGGTCAACAAGTACATTTTCAACAGTTCAGCCATAATGCGGTAGGTTGTTTCCTATATCCATTTTATTCCCAAGTGTCGCATAGTATTTTTTTTTTTAAATCAATACTGAAATTCTAATTTTATTCTTAATTGTGCAAGTTTTATTACATGTTAGGATGTTTACTATTCCGATATATTTTTCAAAATTAACTACTATTTGTTGGATCTTATTCATTCATTCATTAATTGCTTGGAAATTATTCAAGTTTATAAGATGTATAAGCCTGAAAATTCCATTGAAAATCCATTTGTTCTTATATATCATAGGAAAAAGCGAGAAAATCAAAAGAACGAAACGACTGGTTTACTGATTTAGCTCATGGCAAGCCTTTGGCAGTATTAGCCCGGAAACCACCATTTTTTCGCAAAAAGGTTACATTTTTTATTATCATTTAACGCTCTGTAATATGTTTAAAGGCAGTTGCCCTGTATCTCTTGAAACTTTGATGGATAACTCCAATCATTATTCGTGAATATCTAGATAGAATAGTATTTAGTAATAATGTATTTTAGCATTTTTTAAAGATTAATAAAACCAACAATTAAGGATGAAACAACGTCATTCGAATTCAAATTTTTGTCTTGTTGTATACAGTTACTGTTAAATAGTAAAAAATATTGCAGGAGGACGCATTAGAATACTTATGTGATTATAAAGTACCGGTTGCTCGAGCATTGTGGTTTCTAAAACTAATTGCTGTCGGTGGCCAAGGATGTAGTAGTAATGTTAACAAACAGAAAAAATCCACAAATGACCAACTGGCTTCTGGTAAAAATCTTTTCGGATGTTTTTTTAGTTTTATTGTATATATTAATATTAGAGTGGTAATGACTTGTTCTAGAAATGCGTAATAAGATTTGGCTAATTCTTATCTTAACATAGTTAAGGTTCATATTTCTTTGTGTGTTTCTTATGAGTTCTGTCCCATGAATATTTGTTTGAAGGATTAGAGCTGATTACTTTATTCTTTACTTATTCGGATTTCCCTAATATTTTTGCAGAGTTCGCTTCACTTTTTACGAAATATGTAAAACTCATGCTTAATCAAATGAGCGATAGCGCCAAATTAGAATCAAATATTGTTTACACCGAACGGTGGCCGCATTTTGTGTACATTTGTAAACATGCCTATGAAGTAAGCTGGTATTTACCTTATATTTTAGTAAATTTGCATAAATTTTTCCTTTCTTTTATCTCTTCTCTTATCTCTCTTCCTATTCCTGTACAGATTTTCATAACTCTGAATGATCGTGAGAAGGATCTCTGTTATGCCCAACTTTTAAGCCCTGATGCTTGGTGGATTACCTGAAATTTCCAGTCATGCAGTTTCATTTCGGCAGCATTCACAGAGACTGAATGTTTTCATCGCATATATCGTCCTAATTCATTTTTAGGATGGAATGGTGGAGAAGCAGGAATTTTTAATGGATTTATTGGATATATTCAATGACCGGTTTGTGCAGCCTATTGAAAATCGCCAAAATGACAAGTCATCGGTTCATCCTTTAGTCCACCATGGTAGGGCATTGCACTAAAATGCAGTTTGTATGCTATTATCACAGTTAAGTGATCAACGTGAGTATCAAAATCATTGCAGGATCTGGACTTGCTTCTAGCAGTAATGAATCCCATTACGTCACATTATTTCGTCTTTTCCTTCTATTTATTTGCCAGTATACCGATCAAATTACACAGAATTTAGTCTTGTCGAAAAGATGCGCATTTTTGGTATGCCATAGACTGGAATTGTATCGAGACGAAGCTGAGGAGCGGGAAGGGAGGTTTGTTTAATGACATGATTTTCTCTGGAACATGAATTTTACTTTTTTGTTGAGCAGACGTTTTCATACTACCAAATAGATATTTTTGGCTACAAGATAGTACTGATTAGTACTGATTTATTTTCGACCTGTCATAGAGAATAATCTTTTTCTTCGCAGTGTTTCTTGGAAAACTGGAAATATTATGCTATTTATTTTTGGCTTCTATATTTCCAACTATCGATTGAAATAGGAAGGATTATATAGTTAATATTATTATCTCCTTTTTCTAGTAAGACAGTTTTTTTGAGGTCAGTGGATTGTGCTGAGCTGTTTGATGATATGCAACAGTGTATTCATCAGCGTGGAATAATTTTAACACTTTGTGGTATGCTATATGCTATATTGATTGATTGTCCTGCTGCTTTAATATGGAATAAATATGAAGGTAAACTACTTTTCATCAGATTTCGAGGTCGTGGATTATAAGGATAGTATCTTCTTAAATTTCATGGATTATAACAGAGTTTGGAAAAGTGGAAATATTAGGTTATTTTAGCTGTTATCAAACTCAAATACTTTTCAATTTGAAGAATTTTATGATATAATGTTGATTATTCACTCTTTATGCTGTAGTATCACCGGGACGTCCGCCTACAATGCTTCACCAGTTATGCGGTTCACCACTGGATCATCTGCCTTGTCCATTCGAAAGTCTTCCTTTGCCACCAGGTCACGGCACCGAGCGACTGCAGGAATTTGTTCAGCTTCGGCTAAGTGAGGTACGACGACGTTCTCGTGCGTGCGAAAATAAATGGTCATTGAATTATGCACAGAAAAAGGGCTTTGGTTCGTTCATATTCTAATTATGGCTTTCAATGTCCATTTGTCCAAATTAAATATCGTAAAAAGAACTCTTCACACATACAATTGATTTCGAAATATTTTATCTAACGGAGTGAAATCAAAAATGTTGTTTGACTAAGGCTAGACAGTTTGAATAACAGACAGTTTTACTATTAAATGGATTGAATAGGATTGTTTGGTAGGGTAACACCATGAGCTTTTATGGAAGACTGAAATTTATGTATCTTTCGATGAAGTAAATTGTTTGCTACAGCCAGGAAGCTTGGTCAAATTTGGAGTCTTACATTTAAAAAAAAAAAAAAAAAAAAAAAAGAATTATTAATGACATCGCATCATTTATTCATATTTATCATTATTATTTCTCTCCCTCTGTCTTTTTCTCCCTCCCTTTCCCTCTCCTTCTCTCTCTCTACCTATATATATATATATATATATATATATAATTTCTTTCAGCAGCTATGGTTTTGCAATGTTTGAAAATAGTTAGTGTACTTGATGCAGCACGTTTGGATCAGCCAAACTGCATCGAAAAGATTTATGCAGTAATTTTTAACGGACCCTCTAAGGAAAGCTTTGAGGTAAGCTTAGTGTTTTTGATACAGTTCATACATAAATTTTTCTTTTATTTGTTTTTAATTTTGTTCATCGTTAGTAACTTTTTTGCATACAAAACTTTATTGCTTTCTGGTTACAAAAGCGAGGGCAGCAATAATGAGGAGGTCGATTTGATTTTTTTTTTGTAGCATGAATATGCAATTCGCGTAAAGATGCTTCTACAGTGGGCGGTAACAATAGAAAGGGAAGGGACTCATCGTGCAATACTTGTCGCTCAGCTACTTGCATTCCGAATTAATCATCGAAAAACGTTCAAATTTGGTATAATTTTCTGTCAATTTCTGAAATATTGTATTACATGAGATGCTTATTCGCTGAAATGATCGGAATTAATAAAACAGTCATATAATTATCTAAATATCTTTCTTTGCTAGTTTGGCTGCAGAAAATAAAACCTTATACCAACCATTGAAAGAAACGAGTCAAAGTACTATCTGATCTGGCTCACTTCTACTAGTTGGATTTCCAAAAATAAATCTTATTTTTTTCAGTGCTATTAATTCATGCAGTGATGTATTAAAAATGTAATATAGTGAAGTCAATAATTCTTTTATAGGTCCTTTAACTCTGCAAGAAATTTTGTTGGAATTTCTTGTGACAGAAGGACCGGATCCGGAAAGTACTGATAAAGATCGCTTTTGTCAAGAATTTGCTAATCTAATGCTTCTCTTCATTGAGCTGGAACGTGCTGGCGTTTTTTCCCATGATTTTTATGTGAAGGAATTGATTCGAACTGGTGAAATGTTGGAATACATACCGTTAATGCAGAAAATCAGGAAACGAAAAGAGGATAAACAAAAAGTGAAATCACTTTCTGCATTCTTCTGTATCCTTTAGTTGATTTCAGATTTTTTGATTTCTCAATTCGGATAATTTAAATTTGCATTTTCTGAAAAAAAAAAAAAAAAAAAAAAAGCACAAAAATTTCAGCAGCATCAACAGCCTTTCAACATGGCTATATCATCCTCAACATTTGCATCCCAATCCAGTGAACCAACTGCAGCACTTTTAGCGGGAGCAGGAGCAACACCACCTCCCCTTGTAACAATGCCGTCTGAATTACCTGATGAGCGTCCATATTTATGGGGAAATTTATCAATTCATGAACGATTATTGATACATTTACCCATTCCACAGTCTGCTGAATATAGGAGTGAATGCAATCAAAGGTAAGATTTATGAGATAGATTTGATTAGTTAATTTTTGTCACATCTTTTTAAAATTGGCTGCTCATTTATAAATGATGATCTTCATGAGATTTAAAAACAAATTGCCATAGTAATTTGATTTTCTCGTAGAGAATTAAGTTTTTTTCTTATAGATCTCTCTTGTTGTATGGAATTGGTGCGGAGCGTGATGCTGTAAAACTGGAACTGAGGCGTTTAGCACGTGAATTGGCGAAACTTTGGCAAAAGCGAATTGTTGTCGAATTTTCCTTCAACAAACCACTGGAAATTCGTTTTAAAAAACGTGCTACACGTGAACAAGTTCAAGAAAGCATGGCCAAATTCAGGTGACTTATTTATAAATCACACTTATCATTTTTTTTCTTTTTCTATATGTTTATGGTAAGCCTTCCTCGATATGAGATTTAATCATCGTAGAGTTTTTGATGAATTATTCAATTTCATCTTCCTTCAGCACTTTTTTTCTCGAATGATTCCTCAATCATTACCTACTAATTTACTTTGTAGAATTGTATATGTTTACAGATCATGTACCTACTATGATCAGCTTGTTATTTGTGGCTGGTGTTGTGAATCATTCATTCAGATGGTGCAGGATTTTGTTGATGGACACAGTTGTGTATTACCCACCGCTGAAGGGCTTGATATTGTCCTGGAAATGTGTGAGCTGGCACAGAATATTGCTGGTATTATGGAATTCGCTGAAGAGGTAAATTGTTTATCTTTCATTTTTATTTGCATTTGCTTTTGCATAGAAGTTTTTACGATTTTTCAGCTTTTTGGTTTTTCATTCCAGTGTCTTTCATTATAGAATTAAATCATGCATAAACATTATTGAAAAACCTTCCAGCACCAACACTTTCAAATTCATTGTTGATTGTACTAGTTAAGTAATAAAAATTAGATAGAAATCTATTCAAGTATTTATTTATTTCAGTTACTGCCTCTCTTAGTACTAGTTGAACGAGTACTTCTAGAGCGCCGTGTTGACTGTCTTCCAAGTAATATATCGGCTCAGCTTAGTTATGTTTTAACTGCATATATTTCTCATAATTATTATTATTTTCTCTACTCTCAAAATGCACCTAATATTGTACAAGGGTGAGTTTTATTGTTTTCCTTCCATTTTTTTTATTTTCCCAGATCAGTAAATATATGTACTTGAAAAAAAGCGAAAGAATGACGCATATGTTGATTAGCGAAAATCAGATAATGCAAGCCATTATTGGTTTAACCAACAGATAGATTTAAAAAATTTTAATAGCTAATATTGTAAACTGCTTCAGTGAAGCCTATATCTGACGATCTTATCTGACATTGAATTGAATCATCTCTAAGATATTAGCATATTAAAAATGTTTATATGATGTCTTGATTGTTGAGCAACGTTTTATAAAGTATTTTTCAGGTTATATTGGGTAATTGAAAGTCAGTTAAAATCATCAGATTCATGTTTAACGGGTTGGGGACGTACTGTTGCGGTTTTCGTACTCGATGCAAAGAAACAACTCATCGAAACTGGTTCGCAATTAATTATTGATTTATCCATGGTTCAAATTTTAGAGAAAATTCAGTTCATTATCTATTCTTTTTTACCATCTAGATTCATTGCAGGCTTGTGTAGTCGTAAAATCGAAGCAAAACGCGAACTGCTGAAACGAGTGGTACCTCCCTGGAAACCGACACATAATATTGCAGATAGAAATCTATGTGGAGGACAGCGATATGCATATAATGCTAGCACTTTCAAGGAATTGCTGGATGAACCGAAGTTTGTTTATTTAAAATTTATTTAGAAGGAGCTAACGTTCTTTTATTTAGATAGATGCAAATTGCATTGATGATGATTGTAGTGATATTTTGCAATGCATGTGAGTAATTTATGTTTACGTTCTCATTAAGAGAGGGCGATAATTTGATCTTAATGTAAATATTGCTTCATACCTTTTTTTTTTCCTTTTTTTGTGCATTAACTCATTAGTTACATTATTTCAAAATATTTTATTTAGGCGTATATTTTCCTTTAATGAATATCGTCGCTTGCATGCAGTTATCGATGGAACGGATGATGCCCGATACATTTTTGTTGTAAGCGCACTGCTTGCTGCAGTACGCGGAGTTGGCAGTGCAAATGGAAATGATAACGCAGGAATTGGAGGTACAACAGAACGAGTTACAGGGGTCATTCATTTATTTATTGTCAGAATTACTAATATGTTTTGCTCGATTTGAATCGGAATAAACAGATTTCAGATTAAACAAAGTTAAATAGAAATTTTTTTTTGGAAAGATACAGTTGAAAAATTTTGATGTATTGGGATATAATTTATAAGCATAAGTTTCAGGATCGATTGGTTGAATTGGCAAATATTTGTGGGCATGTTACTGCTCAGGCGGCTCAGGCAGAGAAATATCTGGATTGGTGTGGTGCTCTTCAAGCGCTTTGTTGCTCAAGTTTACAAGGTGGAACTTCGACATTCCCGGATCTCTTGATGGAAATCAATGTAAGTGTTTTTGAATGTTTTTCTTACCGAAATTTTTTAAAGTATTTGACTCTCTAAATTAATTTAAGATTCTTCAAAACGTATAAGTCTTTAAGAAGCACAGTGAAAATCTGAACTGCTTTTGTGATTTCTAGAATTTGAAAGGTGAATTGAAGAGGAAATCAATAATATTAATAAACTTTCATTGTAATATTTATGTTTCAAATGCAGGTAGAAGATTCAACATGTCACTATAATATCGCAACATTTTATATGCTGCTGGCTGGACGTAGTTGTTTCAGTATAAATGCATTGGTTCATCAACTATTGCATACAGCACTGAAGTCGTTACTTAACTGTGGAATTGGTTAGTTGCAGCAGTTGGGTGACCACGAATCAAACTAAAACTAAATGAGTCTATTATCATGAGCATATTTATTTGTTTATCGAAAAATTAGCAGAAAAAAAAAAAAAAAGATTAACAGAAAATTGTGTTTCTCAAGAAATCTGAAAACTTTATCTCTTTCGAGAATATTACCGTCGAGATAGTGTTGAAATACGACATATGTTGGGATGATTCAAATGATTTTAATGAAGTAAATCCCTAAACAAAATTTAATAATCCCTTCGATGATTTCCTGGCAACCTTCTGATTATCTCTATGTTTCTAGGCAAAGCGCCGGATGCAGACGCAGAGGCGGGTGTTTGTTTGGCACTTTTGGTGCTTGCTAATGTCATATGTCAAAGTGATCAACCCATCATTCGTAAGTTGTACAATACAATAGAAGTGAAATTTAGAAAATAATAAAATTGTTGGTATAATAAAGAAGATTATACGTTAAATAATTATTTCTATGTATGGATTGCAGTGTCACCACAGTATACTGGTGAGCGAATTAATTCGAATATCTGTAAAGCAGATCGGTGGATCTTAACAGAAGGTCATTTGCATGATGTTGGTGATGAAGTTTGCGCACTACTGGTCACAATTTGCATGATTGCAGATTATACTAAGCATAAACTAAGAGATCGGTACTCGGATGAGTAAGTCTTCTTACTCAGTACTTTTTTTTCACTTATCAGAAGTTATAGAAGCTTTGTTACGCTATAACAGCAGTTAGATGATTTTATAATTGGACATTCTAAAAATTTCAACGAACTGAACAGATAAGAATACATGTCGTTAATTAAAGTGAATAGGTTGCGCACTTAATAAACATAATGAAAGATTTCAAAAAATAAAAACAATTTATGATTCAAATGAGATGATCTTGCTAATTTTTTTGAAAGTTATTGCATAATTATATTAGACATTTATTATGAAAATACTGAGTAGAAAAATGGGAATAATGGGATGGTCTGCTGATTGATTTATGATATTGTTCGAAATATTGTGTTATCTGTTTACATCAAGTTTCGTTTACTGATAGCTGGATATAATCTATCCTGTCAATATTATTTGTTTTCAGTGGTAAATCGATTGATCAACGTGCATTTCGTCGTGAGTACATAGCGGAACTGTCGAAAGGAGTACTGATGGCAATGTGCGAACAGGAATGGGTCACACAACGAATATATAGACGTTGTGAAGATGGTGCCATGGATTGCTTCTCCTCTCATCAACTTCGCAAAAACTGCTTGGTTTGTACACATAATCTTTTTACGATATTTTATGAACTTTTGCTTTAAAATAAGGTAATTTGAAGCATGGAAAATTTAATCAGTGACTGAATTGCTCTGATAGTTGATATTTCATGTGTCTTTCCAAAATTCCACTGTGAGTGAATTAGATAAATGTTTCTCATCCATAATTTCAGGGTCAGCAATTATTACGTATGGCTTTGCGAAGACGTAGTGAACGTGAAATAGTACGTGAATTAACTATCTGTAATGGGAATAGTAAAAAATCACTGATCGATAAATTGCTCAATGTTTTGAATATATGGAATACACGGGCAACTTATTTCGATTTTAAATTAATGATTCGAGAGGTACAAAATTTTGGCTTCTGTTCCGGATATTTATACAATTTTTCTCATTGATTATTCATTAGTTTCTTTTTTTTTTTTTTTTTTTTTTTTTTTTTTTTTTTTTTTTTGCACTTATATTCCCGTCTGATTGTTGAAATTTTGTTTAGCTTTATTTATTACAGGAAAGAGTTCATGCAAACATTAGCATCATCCAAAATAACATTAAAAATCAGTATTTGAAAGCTGCATTCTTTTTTCATTACTTCTAAACAGAAAGACGAAAGAAAGGAAATTATCACTATTGAGATTATCATCTTACATTATTTTTCTTCTTCCCAAATTTTGTCTTCATATTTCGTTTGAGAAGGAAATATTAACTGATTAGAAAAGATAATTTTGGAATAGCGGTTGATAATAGTTTACTTGTCGCAGATCTCACCGGAAGGTTGTACGAGTAAGCATGCTCAGCAAAGTGCAATTGCTGCAGATGCATTACTTGGTGAAATTGGCAAATGCTGTCGCGATTTTTTCACACAGTCGCATAAATTTGATAAAAAATTGCCACCTGCTGCTGTCGGCAAAGCCTTCAGGTTCGTGAAATTTTTCATCCAGTTCTTTTGGAAAGTTTGAGAAACCATTCAAAAAATGTATTAGTAATTAGATACCAATATATTTCCAATTTTTCTTGATGAATTTTCTACAAATTTGCAAATTTTTAATGAGTAATTTGAATATTAATCGATTTTACATTATTAGCAATTTTTGAACAGTCAATTATGATTTAATTTCCAACTGTAATGCTGGTTTAAGATAGCAGTTTACCTACAAATTATCTACAAATTCGGCTGCGATGTTTAGTCATTTTGATGTAGAAAACGTGTTTAAATAAATTAAATAGCATTAATGATTGGTACAAAAGAACTTTCAGATTGAAAGATATCACGGCTTACTGGTTGATCAGTCCATTGGTACATGCCTGTCCACGACCAGGCAACTTACCAGCTTCATTCCCCGCTATTACTATACAAGGAAAATTCCTCAAAGAAGCAGCAGCAATGCTTGATACTTCATCTGATAATAACAAGGAAAGAATTCAACAAAGGTATGTTCTTTCAATGTGATTGTTTCGCTTTTACTTGATTGAGAAATCGATTTTTTGTACATATAATAAGGTAATAAGGTCTTTTGAAACGCATGAGAATGACATTTGAAAATCCGATCTTTGTAGTGCATGGCTATTGAGTCAGGAACCATTCCTGAATTTAGTACTGACATGTTTGAACGGTGAAGAACAACAACGTGATGGTTTGGTCGGATCAATGCTAAAACAACTACAAGAGTTGGCATTAAAAGCTAAAGATGTAAGTAGCGACATTTATTCTACTCCGTTCATTCTTTTTTTTTTACATTAGTTCATCAATTCGAATAATAATGCGATTCGATATCTATTTTACGGGATATTTTACGGAATATTTTATGAATGATATCATTTATCTATCATTTTTGCTTATTTTTATATTTGAAGCAGTTCTGGTGGTAAAATTTCTAAGTTCGTAATAACATTAAATTAGTCTATTATATAAAACGATAGGTTTGAGAAATATCAGCTCTGTAAAGAAGATGAAACAGCAATGAAATATAACAGAAAATGAATAATTCATTTACAGAATCCTCTTCTACCATATTTGCGTATATTTTCGTTAGAACGTGAAGGAGTGCTATTGCGCATATCCTTGGTTGGAGGTATGTTTGATTCAGTATGTCATACTTCGATTTGTGATACCTGGGCATTGACACTGTTTCAACTAATGCTTTATGGAGTTATCTCAAAGGAACGAGATGGGTAAATGAATGATCTTTTAATTTTATTCTTGCAATGAACATCCATTTACAATATTTTTCTATGTTTTATTATTGATAGTATCTGCTACCGTTAAGGAAAGTTATTGAGTTCAATATACTTTTTCAAATTTCATTACGTTGCAATATATATCAGCGAATTGGCAATTTCCTCTTTTTGTGTTAACAAATCGACAAATAGAATACTAAGCACTTCTGTTAAACCAGAAATTTTATCTATACGATTCAACGAAGTTGATTTAATTCTCTTAGACTGTTTTGTCCTTTTTAATGATGGTGTCAGTTATCTCATTTGATGAAAATGGTATAGATTGAGATGCTAAATTTCTTTCATCTTGTTCAAATATAATGTATGTCGAATAAATGTAGAAATTTTGGTTTTCCTTTATCCCATAGCTGATGTTTTTTATATTCCGATCAGAGAACATGGGCACTACCAAGAAAAACCATGAAAATTTTCAATTTAAATTTAGTTATTTGTTCGATTCATGTTACGATATGTTATCTACTCTGTTAATATGGTCGATTACTGATCCAATGAATGCAGCAGCGATGAATGCACAAGATCCAGATACCAAATTCCGATTTCCCACTTATTCTTTAATCGTTAAAAAACTCCGAGTAAGTTACTAAAAGTTACTTTTTGATGAGTATAAAATTCATTTTCATTTTTCGTTAAATCGTAATTCTTCTAGAAATTTTGAATTGGCTATATGGATTAGAAACATCTGAGGTACAGCTTATAATATAGCTTAGAAATCTGTTAAAAATAATAATTTTATAGAAGGAATTAAATGAACGTGCACTGATTCCTGAACTTCGTTCACTTATGCAATTTTTACCTATTCCAAAGCCCCAGTTCGAGTTGATAACTTGTGAACCATATGGTACAGTACCAACCTCACCACAAAAACTTGGCAAGAGCCAAATGCAAGGGCAAATAATGCAAACAACTGTAAAAGCTAATCGACATGGGCTGCAGGTTTGTAAATTTCTTTGTATTTCTGTAGTAATAGCAGATCCTAAAAGTTACGGTTCTGTATAGTGAGCCATTAGGAAAAAGGCATTATGTTGGATGACTGAAGAAATTTTTTCCTTCTTGATCTTACAAATAGAAAAGAGAAAGTTAATGAAATACTCGTCGCAACATATAGAGATATTTATATATTTTAATGTGTTTCAAAGCATTATATTCACAGCATAATCAATCAGATACAGTTACTCATTTTCTCTAAATCATCAGTTGGTTTTAGCTGTATAACTTGCTTCTTGACTCTATGTACATCTCTTAAATATGACCTTTGTAGATTTTTGCTGTTGTATTTCATTAATGTAAAATAATATTCCATAAAAAGGATTGAATAATTTTCATATTGTAACTTATGTACTTCTTTTTTCTTTCATTGTTTGCTGAAAAATAGCAATTTTTTATCCTTTTGAAAGATAATCTTCATTTTTATAGTTTGCTGAAAAAGTGAAATTATCAGCTTTTGATATAGTGCCACACTTGAATGTTGATTCAACTTTGCTGAGGCGTCCTTGGAGCTGGTCAATGTTACAGGTTTGTATTTCCTAAGTTTATATTCACCCAGTAGAGACCATGTATTATGCACCGAGATATTGGTATTCCGATGCATAAAATCATCTAACACTTTCGACTAGATAATGTGCAGTTGTTGTTAATTGTGATGTTCAAATTAATGTGAAATGAAAAATTGTAAACTTTGCCATCTTTTGTACTTTTAAATGTTCACGTTGTAGGCTGTTAAACTAGATCGTTTGCCAGTCCCCGTACAACGATACATTCAGCGTTTAGTGCATCATTCGCATTACAATGAATTTGTCCGTCCGACAATTTGTGGAATGGATCGGTGAATCAAATTTTTCTAACAGAAGAATCTTTTATGTGCCGTCTAATTCAAGCTGTTTCTCAATCCTTGTCCATAGGAATCTAAAATTTTTTCTTAACAATCGTTATCTTTTGATTTTCTTTTTTATGCAGAATTGTCCATCATGCCGTAACAGTAGGAGTAATCTGTCATACTTGAATATTATTAACTTAGTACGCAACTAATAGAAAATAATGCGAGAGTAAAATCATAATGCGCGGAATTATCATAAATGATGTAAATGAATTCTACTGCAGACCGCCCAATTTGGATATCTATCTTTCACCACCGATGATGGATGTATCGGAGACACCGGCAACTTTACATCATGTTTCTTCTAATGCGGTTACCTCAACAACTACATCTGCCAGTTCTACAGTAAGTCAATCAGAATTGAGTGCTAATAATATTTGGAAATCTTGGGTTGATTTAGATATTTTGTATGTGAACTGAAAGAAATTCTTTCAGAGCGACATCTTTTGACTATTTCGGTATATTTTCTTTCTACTGTTGGAATCATTTTGTGACCGATGTTATGTTGATAAAACAGTGAAAGGCTTACGTACACTTAATTCAAGATTTTTTTTATTCCAGAATGTAGTGGTGTCCTCATGTGGGACATCTATGGATGTTAGTGCAACGCTGGGATCCGTAACGCAAAGCCGTACAATGGGATACCAATCAAGTGCTACACCTAGTTGCACATCTGTACCGGATGGATCTACGCCATCCGGTGCCCCTGGCGCATCGAATGCTGCAACAATAATGATTTTCCCAGGACAAGGTGGTCCGATGTCGGCATTACCGGATCTAACGGGGCGAGGACAGAACAATGCGTCGCCAAGAGGTGCAAGAGGTAGTTATTTCGTTATAGATCCTCGATTTTATCATTATCTAATAAATTTAAAAATTTGTTTTGTTTGGAAACAAAAAAAGAGAAAATTAAGCTGTCAATAAGCGAGAATAATAAGCGATGAGCGAGATATCAGAAGCAGGTAAGATGAAAAAAAATAAAAAAATATTAGTAAATCGTCAAAATCTAATAAGATAGTCAATGTTCCAAGTTGCTTCAGCGCCTTCCAGTTGCTACCAAATGTTATTATTATAATGCAGTGCAGTTAGAATATAGAGATAAGGATGACTGACTAGATTACATATGATAAAGTGATAGTTATAGCAAAAGAAGAACTAAAATATAAATGAAAGTAATTAAATAGAAAAGTAGTTATTTTCCAACAATACAGTTACAACAGTGTAGTGATGTAGTTATTTCATTTACAGGTGGACGTCGCAAAGCAACAGGTCTTTCTACTCGTTCTCAAGGTACCACTCGTAAACAGCGGCAGCAACGGCAACAAACTGTTGATCAGTTAGCTGTAGCAGCTGCAGCTGCTGCGGCCGCTGCGCAGCAGCAACAGCAGCAAATGACTGGTGCCGGTCCATCCCAACAGTCAACGTACCCGGGTACCTGGGCCACTGGTCCACAACAAGCAGGAGTACCGCAACAATTCGCATCTGGACCGTCAGCAACTCTTACTGGTGCAGGACAATCAGGTAGGAAAGAAATCAGTACTTTTCGTATAAAGTCTACATATGCGGTATTTGAGATTAAACTTCAATTTTGATGCGAAATTAGAAGTCAGTGTCATTCTCCAATTTGGTATTATGCGGAGATTCCTATTAGTTTATTTATCTTTCAGGAAATCTTAATATACCATCGATCAGTTAAGTTAGCTGGTGATTGCTAATAAGAAAAATTTACGTATTGGAGGGTCTGACAATTTATTACCATTATTGCGCTTATTGATTAAACAACTGTGATTTCGTTCTGAGATTATTTCTTTCAGCATTTTTTTTGCATTTTTTTTTAGCATTCAGAAACATATATGAAGCGCTTTTATAAAATGCATTTAGCGCTGAATTAGAAAATTTCAGGCGCTCCAATGGGTACTCAACCGACAGAGGATTCGAAAATGAAAATTCACTCAATGATCCTACAAAAGCGGCAAGCACAAGCTGCTAGTGGTGCCACTGCAACACAACAAGGTATCACAAGTGCAGCTCAGCCAGCTATGCAAGATGTTAACAGTTAGTATATTACAACTGCTACATCACTGAGGTTTCAGGTTTTGAATAAGGCTGAAAGAGGTTTTACTATTAACTGTTTTTTTATCAAAAGATTTAATTATAATTCTAATAAACATTCAACATCAGCTTGTCATTTTATGTCATTCCTATGCCCTTCTATGTTTTAGCCTACCAGATCTCCGGAAGACCTGCACAGTATGGTGGTGGTATGGTAATGAAAGTTGAAACGAGTGCTACTTCTATGCAGATGGCTGATCATACGCAGCAACAACAGCAACAACAGCAGCAATATGTTCAGCATCAACAACAGCAGCAATATATTCAACAGCAACAACTAATTCAAATGCAGCAAGGTAGAAAGAATGCTTTCGGCTCTCAATCTGTCTTGCTCTTTTACCAAAAGTTTCGTTTTATGTTGGTTCAATTTCTTTTTCTTTTTTTTTTTGTATTTGCAGATACTCAAGGAGCTTCTCAGTATATTGTACATCATCAACAACAACGGGGTAGTTTAGCTTATGGACAACAGTCGATGCAGCAGGTAGCATATGATTCTCGGTCAGTGCTGTCCTACTTTGTGCTTTCACATTTTCTTTTTTTTTATTTAATTCTATTCTAATTAGCATCTAAAACAATTTTATATTTATCCGGATTCAATCTCGAGGCAAATTAAAAATTGTTGTTTAAAATCTGTATATACATGGAATAAAACCCAAACAATAAAAATGAATACAAATTCATTAAATTCATTGTTCTTGTACAAGGACTGGTGAATATCAAACCTTGTGGAGGGAACAAAATTACTCATTAGGAAAAGAACTTCGTATTCGTTTTAAGCCTTCAAGACTCGTTTGATTTAGCTTTAATGATTTAAAAAAAAGAAAAACAAAAAAACCCTTAATGATTTTAGGTTTAATCAGCAGCAATTGCCATACGGACAACAGCCTCAACAGCAACAACAGCAGTACCACCCTCCACAACAGTATTAAGAATCGATAATTGAGCTTATGAAATTTAAAGCCCTTGGAGTTTCCAACTGGGAATTGAAGTCAGCTGGTACTGCAATTTTTTGCATTCAAAATGCAGACTCGAGAGTATAGGTGCTTAATAGAGGAGTGACCTGAAGAGAAAATTTATATTGTATGGTAAAACTCATATTTGCTTTCTTTATATTGTACGTTAAAATTTCCATGTAAATAGAGATAGGATCCGTATGGATTGATTTTTGAATAATTATCGATGGCAATATTTCTTCTATGTGAGATTCGAAGGGAATCATTTTGGATTCTGGTCTTTGCAAGCATCTTCGTCATACCTTAAGAAAACTCTGGTTTGCTTCCTGTACGTAAGTTATATTAATTGTTTTAAATATTTATTTCTTTCTTGTATTATAATACCAAATAAAAATGGGTAAGCGTAGTTAGTTTGAAAAAAGCAGAAAATTAGACAATTATAGAAAAACTTTATTAAACTTAAACACTTTTAAAAAACAATTATTTGACAGAATAACATTTATTAAGGTAGTTTAATCAATTCAAATCAATTTCCTAGCTCTAGTGCAACTACATAAGCGCACACCTACTCATTCGATCTACACGTCCTAATGTACGTAAAACTATAATTAATTAAAGTGAAAATTCGAAAAAAAATGAAGAAAATTATATCTGTAAAGACACTTTCCTTACTGATAAAATCTTTCCATACGCATAAATCGTTCTCTATTTCTATATCGAAAATCGTATTTATTGAAAATAAAAGTGCCAACAATTCAGTAATATGCTCTATATAATAACATCAACATATTATAGAAAGTATGTTTATATTCAATTAAAGTCAGCTTTAATTTGAAATAGGAAAAATTAGGGCTATTATTTAAGCTTCTGGAAATATTTGAATGTCTAAGTTACTTCTCTCAATTCGTCTTGATACAAATATTTCTTAACAATATTGTTGGATGTATCGATAATAGCATCGCATCTAATAAATATAAAATATATATATATATATACATATACTGACAGTATTACGAAAAATATAAATTACTAACAATAACTTCATATATTTCCGGCAAGCCTTATTTTTTCACTATCAGTTCAGACAAAACTTCATTTGCGATGGGCATAGTTTCATTTCGCAGCGCATTCCTTATTACCTACAGTTTTGCTTGTGACATCTTGAATGAATTGCTTTGCTGCCTTTACTTTTGTCACTGTTGTCTTATCAAAAATTTCCCGATTTAACACTATTGGTAAAAATGTTTCGACGAATTCTTCCGAATAGGGCGGCTCAATAATCTCCAGAACGTCTATCGCAAAATATCTATAAAGCACATAGCATTTTATATAATATAATCCAGTAAGTGTTATTATAACTAAATCGAATATCAGTAAGATTATAATTTGATTAAATTAATGATTGATATATTCGATGATGGAACCTTTTTCGGAAGACTTATTCTCGGCTGCATTATGCAAATGATTTTGTCAATACTGCGAAATTCCCTGCGTAGAGAGATCTGGCAAAAATGATGACAATATTCAGTGGATATTTTTTATAAATATCAAAATTTTGATCATGACTAACCTTGCAAGCGAAACATCAATTTGCCCTTCCTGGAACATTTTGTTGATCTTTTCGACAACTGGTAATGCAAAGCCAACAGAAAGTAAATGAACAAAACGATCAATGATGCTTCGTTGTTTTTCGATGATCATTTCTGCTGGTTGTAATAACTTTGATTGGCGATCATATAACTCACAAAGCACTTCGAACAATCTTCAATTAGACTGCATTTCATTGGAAATGTTCAACATTACTTTCAGTTAAGCAATGATTCACTAATTCACCAATGAATCTATTAAGAATATATTCGAAGAAAATGCAAATAATGCGTGATTCTCAATAACATTATAGTTCGGATATGTTGTTGAATAAAATTAGTAAGTTATAGGAATGCTTTATGGCCAAATTTCAAAGTAGTTCCAGAGAAACTGAAACTTTATTTTAAGTTGAACAATTCTGCAAAAAACGCTATTTAATAAAACTATTTTTCCCATAATAATAATAATAATAATAATAATAATAATAATAATAATAATAATAATAATTAATAATTAATAATTAATAATTAATAATTAATAATTAATAATTAATAATTAATAATAATAATAATAATAATAATAATAATAATAATAATAATAATAATAATAAAATAAATAAATAAATAATATTTGTTATTAGAATATCGATAATTTCAAGTTTTCTTGAATAGTTTAATTTAATACATATTTAGCAGTAAAATTCAGAAATTCTAATGTTGTCGAATTCTCTATCAAATCTAACTCGGCTAATTATTTCTCTTTTGTCTGTCCCTATCGCTATCTTTATTACCAATCCAAGCAAATACAATTTTAAATTTTACAGTTCAGAATTTTGAAATGTGAAATTAAAATTTTTTTCTCTTCAAGTTTTATTTTTCACGATTGATCTTTATAAGACAAGATTCTTTTTTTTTTTTTTTTATTAAATCGTGACCTGATATGTAAACCAGAATGTTCGTTAGCCATCTCATCCAACAAAACGAAATGAATTACTTCCAATTCGCTCAATATTTTATCACTCAACAAAAATCCTTGCAAATAATGCAGCAGTCCACTAGCAATTGAAGAAAACGCAATACCTGAAAAAAAAAAAGATTATTTTTTAATTTAAAATTTTAATATTTTTTAAAATACTTTAACCTGAATCTTCCAGTTGAATATAAATTACAATTCAGATTGGACAATGACAAGTAAATTTAAGAGTCGAATTCGACTACTTATTTCCAGTCATCTAACTAATGGATGATTTTGATGATTATTAATTTCCTTCAATGGCTGCATTCTCTTCATTATAAACCTCGTAGATTAAGTAAATGAGATGATTCTAGCGAATTATTGATAGATGAATTGACATTTTTTGAAATATTAATGTTTATTGAAAAAAAAGAAGTATTTGGAAATATAAATGTTTATAAAAATACTGTTTTATTTCTCATAAAACAGTAAAATAGAAAAATTCTATTATATAAAACCATACCATTGAGTAACAGACGGATATCTTTTAAAAATTCGCGCTCCGACCTTATATTATCCAAAATCTGCTCCATAATGCATTGTATTTTCTTTAATTCTTCCTTAATTTATTGCAAACATCAATTACGGTAAGAATTTTAATAAACTATTGCGAAATTAAGAACCAATGCGAAACTCGTGAAGAAAAAAAGAATGCAAAAACAAAAAACTTTTTACAAAAGTTTTCAACACATGAAATAGTAAATTATTCGTAGAAAAGCAATCGGCAAAATTAGAAATAACAGGAATTAATTACGAGATAGAATCTTACGTTTTCTTCTTCGCCATTCGCACCGTGTGAAGTATTGCAAGAAGCATAGGACAATAAAAAGATGTATTTCGAGCGGTGATTTGATTGAACCTGAAACATTACCTGATAATTTTTTAAGCAAAGAAATATCATATTTCATTTAGCACTTGTTCTATAAGACATAAGCTATCAACATCATGGAAATACGTACAAACTGAATGAAGAATAAAGGAGTTGAATAATTGTGATTGTGTTAACTGTAGAATAATATTATAAAATTATGAATTTAATTAAGATTAGATTAAATGAAATAAAATATAGAAAAATAAATGTATAGATAAAATTATACGAATTATAGAAGGATTTCGAATAATTTTTCATGTGGAAGTTATACATTTCGAATATCTCATTTTCCCCAATAAATACGAATTTATTGCAGGGATAAAAGCGAAAACTAAAAGACAAACTTTGCTTCCTCCAAATGCAAATAGTGCATCGATGAGCATATCGATAAAAAATGGATCTTGAATAAATTCAACAGCTGGTGGTTCGGATGAACTGTAATGCTGAAAGAGAGCAAAATAAAATGAAACGAATGTTTCAGTGAAATGACAAACATAAGTGATATGAGAAAAGAAAATAAGAGAATAACATATTTTCCTCAAGATGATACGATTCCAAGAATATATAACAATATCATCGCTCTTTTTAAGAACTTAGGGAATGCAAATCAAGCCTTGAAGCCATCTGATGGATGCGGATATATCAAATTTGGAAAGACTTAGTGATTGTGATCTTCACAATTGCAAAAGTCACGAAATAACTTGGTGAAGAAGGGAGAAAAATGAATAATCGTTAATGAAATTACATTGAAATGAATTTTCAAATGTACTTCTATACATTAACAGAATCAGTTTACTTCATAGAGGCGAATAATGTCAGCTTGATTTAAGCATTTCTTGCTAAGCATCGTGTAGATAGTTCGCTTCACATTACTACTACAATCATCAGATCCTCCATCTAACGCTATATGAATATCGTAGGTATCTTGATAGTTACGTTTATGTGCTTCACGGCGTAATATTTGAGCCAAATGTGTACAAGCTGCTGCTACTTCATTCTTTTCCTAAAATTAACATTGTAACAGGAAATCAATATTCCATCGGAAGAAAAATTATGCAAAATTATTGAGATATAGCAATTATATTCAGTTTTGGAAAGAGAAAAAAAATGTATTTTTGTACATCGTTATTTATTCGTGCTAGATGTACATCAAGTATCATTTTCATATCAAATTAACGTCAAGTTTAATTATTTATGTGTACTGTGCGAGTATCACGTCTGTTTTTTTTTTTTAAAATAACCTTCACCTTCACATATCTACATAGGTCAATATATTTAACGTTACATTTATTTAAAGAATTCTGTTCATTACAATGTTCAAACTAAACATATAATTCATTATTTAATTTTAACGATTTATTTCAAAGTAACCTCTTTGATAATTTGGTGTAGAAGAACTTGCGTAAAAAGATAAGTATGCTCGCTATAACAAACCACCCGAGTTAATTCCGCAAATGCTTTCTCATAATCCTCCGTCAAAGGTCCTTTTTTGCGCTTCAGAAAAAAGCTATCAATCGCAGTTAGCACCATGCGAGAACAGATTTCAATCTATAAAAATCAGCTTAATATAAGGAATCAACTTGACTAAATAACCAAATCATTTGCAGAATAGTGATCAGTTACTGTTTTTATGTTCATATCTGTCAATAATTTGATTTTACACATCATTTAACAAGTCGAAAGAAACAAAAGATTAAACAAATACCTCCGAAAAGGTTCGCCTTGTATTTTCGAAAGCAAAAATAGAAACAACAATTGAATATATTTAAATTAAACTAACTAAATTAAATAAGTTAAGCAACAATAAATACCAATCTAGTAAATAAAAATCTATACTTGTTGAGCAGCTGGACGAACATTCGTAATTTCATGTTGAAAGCCTGCATCTGATATTATTCGAATTGCCTTCATCAAAAATTTCGACCGAGGATTTTGTTCGATAAGTGTATAAATTAAATTACGCCATATGCTATAAGGTTCGTTTCCTTTCGATACTTATAAATTTCGCAATGAAAAAAAATTTAATATCCTAGTAAAAGGCATAACTGACTTGTCTTGCTAAAAATATCGGGTGTAGTATTCTTTAACAAGCATTAATTAAACTTATTAATTATCCTGAAGATGTTCTCCGACCAATCTTTGATCCTTTGTCATATTTTAGCTACTCATAGAGTATTAGACATATTTTATATTTTAGAAAAACATCTGAAGTCCGATTGTTAAACCTGTGCTCCAGTAATTCCGGCAACCATTTATCTACATCGTCAGCAGCTTCGAAATTTTGGTCGACAACTGCAGCGACGAAACGTTTCTCGAACAATGAGCTCAAAGTTTTTTCGAAACATTCATGAACTATTTTTCGATCGCCTTCCAGATCAGCTAGCCAGTCACCAAGCAATTCGCAGTACTATAAGTTTCTAATTTGATTAATTGTGGCAAGTAACTAACAATTATCCTTAGAATTTCTGGAAACAAGCGATATATCACTTATATTACTATCGGATATCGATCAAATCACAAAAGGAAGTGGGATCCAATAAGTTTAACATGTAGTTATATGTATTCTTTGTCAGTGATTTTACTCGTTGTAAAATGATACTAAAGTAAAAGTGATCAGTTTAGTCATTGTGCTAAAACTCAATAATACTGATAGTCTTTTAGTTTATCGATAATTTTTAAGTATGATAATTTTACTAATTATTATTCAATATTTACTTCTTTGATCAGAATTCCAATATGAATTCAGAAATGAACAAATATTACCTTAGCAAGACCACGGAAATTATCGGCGAGAGAAGTGATAATTACTTCCGGATGACCACCATTTCTTAAAAATCCTTTAATAGTTTCTTCTATATTTGGTTCCAATATCGAATCAGTTGCTATAATTGAAATATAACGAACTTAATCGCCATTCAAAAGCAAAAAAAAAAAAAGAAAAAGATGGAATTTGGAAGGAAAGTTTTCGTCACACATAAATTCTAGGATTCTTGTCATTTTATACAAATGCATATACAGAATATCTCCTAAGTTAGTGATTTATTGAGCTACTGATATCAAAAATAGCTATAATACGAAGTCCAAAACAAAAAGGAACCTTGAAGAGTTTTCAGATAATCTTCCAGTAACATTTGTTTCATTTTCTGATCAGTATTCCAACTGCATGAAGGTTCATCACCATCATCATCATCATTATTGCCAGTTCGACTTAAATTACAACTACTATTACCACTAACAGAAGTAATAATATTATTACTTCTATTCGTCTTTCTCGCTGCTTCGACTGCTATGCTTCCTAAAAAAAAAAAAAAAAAAAAAAAAAAAAAGGAAAAATGAAATAATATAGAAGAATTATCCAAAATAATCAAAGAAATTCTGCAATCTCTCTTAAGTTTAGATAAAAACATGCTCTGAAATTTCAAATGTCATATCAAATTGGATATTCTGAATGTTTGCAACATTGAAAATATAAATCTTATGTGTGAAGTAAAATGAGTATTTTAGTTTCATTATATATGTGAAATAATCGTGCTAATGCTTACAATATAATATAAGTACAAATTATTTTTTTTCATTGATAAACAGTACGATAAATAATTTGATAAAGCATAGATTCAAATGGGATTAGGAAAATAACTACGATAAAGAAAATTCAGTACTTTTTTCGTAATAGGTAATCTTATTAATAATAGTTCAAGTAAGAATTAAGTATTTAATTTAAGAATTTTAGGAATTTACCAGGAATCTTCGAAACAAATCTTTGATTTAGATTGCTAATCATCGCTTCGGAAACTTCCATATCACTGTCATCTATTTCCATTTTTGATAACTGAAAATTTTTATCCAACATTTTAAAAGAAATTAGCAAATTCGTCCAATCTATTTCCTTTCTGATAAAATTCATGTTGATAACGTCATCATCTATGTGTTCATCAATCATTTAACCATCAAATAGTTGCATCTAAAGAAATAGATCAAGGATATAAATTTGAGCTATTGATTTATTCATTGGTATTACTTTAGAAGCAAACTTACTTCATTACTTCCATTTACTCGAAATAATCTGCAGAAAATACAATAATGATTGTTTACATTATTTAATTAATACTAAAATCTACTATATTATCATTATTTAAAATTTTAAACTATTATAATAATTGTTTGAAAATTTTAAAATTCCTAGAATTATTAGCCAAAGTTTTAGATTTTACTTTTGCATCTTATCACTTACGTAATCATCTAATCATTACGTTTTGCATCTAACGTAATATCTGATTATATTTCGATTTTTCCAAAAAAACAAAAATCGTAGTGTCATTTCCACCTATTGGATAAGCGCTTCCTCATCGCCTACGTGCAGGTTTTAAAAAAAAAAAAAAGGTCGAAAATTAGCTTCAACAATTGCTCGCTTACAAAAACGATCGAGAGAAGTGTATCTACTTCACGTATTACACGTATCATACACTTAGTACTTTCTCATCCAATACGTTGTACGTGACCTAGACGTGACTTAGATGTAGGGTAGAAGCGTAACATACTTTTGGCATCGATCCATCGATGCCTTCACTCCCTTCCATCCCACGCACGCAAAATAATGCCATTGTGAACAAAGACAAATAATTCACTCATGTGAAAAAAATAAGAACAAAAAATTTGCATAAAAGGAGGAGGATTAGGGAAAGTGAGAAGATTTGAAATAGGTTGATTCATCTTTCAAAATACGTTAAGTAACATTGCTTCATCACACATCAAATACGTTGCTTCATCTTTTGAAACACGTCAAATACGTTGACTTGTCTTTTAAAGTACGTCAAATACGTTGCTTCATCTCTTGAAATACATTGCTTCATCTTTGCCAGGAAAATACGGCCAAGATAAAGCGACGTATTTGACGTTTGCTTTCATTAAATAATCGTGATTTTTTGTTTAGAATAACATTTTATATTGATATAAGTATAAAGATTAAGTGTCGGAACATTTTGAAATTTGATCTATACTGCATGATAATATCCACGTATTTGACGTTTTCTAGCATTAAATAATCCTGACTTTTGTTTAATGTACGTTTTGAATATATCTTATATTTGACGTGAGTATATAGAGCACGTATCGGAATGTCTTAAAATTTAGCCTATATTACTTGTTAATATCGTACAAGTGAAACAAATAAAATTTTGGAATCTGAAATTCGTTAGAAATTACGTGATATTATGAAAGTTCACGTTCACGTGTGTAGTTATATGTTTTTAAAGGCTTACATATAACTTTGAGGCTCATTTTTGTGTCGATATTATGCGAATAGCATTAAGACGTTTTACGTCTAATGTTAAATTATATCAAAATGATTAGTCAATAATATTTAATTAATTGGAATTGAACATTTTATCAACTTTTTCAACTTCCTGTGGTGACATTTCAAAATCTCCGATAAAAAGTTCAAAGGTCGTATATTTTCTCGAGATACATATGCTGCCAATATACAACTAAATTCGAGTTGAATTTTTTTTTCGAACCTTTTTGACTGAAAATTTAAGGGTTGTTATATTCTCTGGCAATTAACATGATGAAACTGCGAAGTTGTTCCTCAACCAGTAGCTGAACAAATTTTTTATTCAATCATCTGACGTAATCTCTGTTCCATTACAAGGCACTGAGAGAATTAATTCTCCGCATGGAATCCATTCTGGAATCAGAGAATCCATTAATTCTGAAATGAGAATCAATTAATTCTAGAGTCAGAGAATCCATTCATTCTTAAATCAGAGAATCCATTCATTCTAGAATCAGAGAATCTATTCCCTGCATCTGGAGAATTCAGTTTTCTCATCGATAATGATATTTTTTGTGCAATATTGACAAGCGAAGAAAAAAATCGAAACAATCAAAATAGAAGCAATCCAAATCAAGAACTGAACCTGGAAAGAAAGTGCAAATCAAAAATCTTTCTCTTAAAACTACAAAAAACTAGTAGTTTTTTGATTGTTTTAAGGAATTAAGTGGCTGGTTAGACTTCTTACTCCAAAAAAAAAAATTTTTAAGAGGATGGTAAAAAGTTCAAACTAAAACTAATAATGATTACTAATATTAATAATAATACTAGTAATAATACGTTTTTTTTTTTTTTTTTTACTCCAGCAGACAAAACAAAATAATTAGGATATGATTTTGTTTTGATGTTTAGCTTTAACAATTTAGGGATTTTTAATAAAGTTATACTAATGTTACTCATTTCCAATTCATTTTAAAAGTATGGAATTCTTGACTGGATTGTATTTGTCAGTTTTGTTAGAAGCTTAGCGGTTTGATCTTCGGTAAGCTCTGAAGTGGAAAATTAAGCGTAAAAGTGTAAGTCGAGAAATTCGATATATTTCTTTAGCATTGTTTTAACAATATCATATTTCTCATCTTTTTTCCGGTATTTTTACGTAATTGTTCATCTGATAAATTTTTGATTTGGATAGCTAATATCGGTCTAAGAATGCGTTGTAACGTAAAATCAGACGTATTAGACGTTTCGATGTAATTGTCAAAGCACATTTTTACTGCTTAGCCGGAAAAGGCAAAAATTCCGGATAATTGGTAGTATAACTCATGGATATATTTAAATGACATAAACGATGTGTTTTTTTTGGAAAAGATTCACGTATGATAGCACATCACTCAGCGTGTTATGGCACGTTACGCAACATGTGATATGTGTAACGTGTAACGTGACATATGAATAGGTCATCAAGTAATGATTTGAGCATCTAAATCATTCAGAAAAGAAGCAGTTTTTAATTTTCAGATTGAACTATGCAATCGGATCGTTTTAAACGCAAAGAAGTTAAAACTTTACGACAACGATGGATAATGTAAGAAATTTATCGTTTTTTATTAAATGCTATTATAAATAAAAATTTTTTGAATAAAAAGTGTATGAATGATTTCTTTTTTTTAAACGATTTCACACCATATATTTTGACGTATTTTTGTATTGATAAATGATAGAATTATGGACAAAACATCCAAACGATTAATATTTTGCTTTCCTTCAGGAAACATAAAGATCGCACGGATGATATACCAAATTGTCCATCTATCGAAAGCATTGTCAATATGCCAACGCCTGAAATTCCGTTGGTTCATTTTATAATTATCTTCAATTTATTTCACTATCCAATAATTTTTACGTGAAAAATTTGTGCACATAATAGATCATCTGGATCAGTCATCATTTAAAAGATATAATTTTGAGCCATGATATCACGTTTCACATTTCAGTAATCTTTAATATGATCCGTATTCCACTATTTGCTGGAAAGTTTATTAAGGGGAAAGAAAAAGGAAATTAAAAAACTTTGATATAATTAAAATTGACTAAAATATAAAGCAAAATGTGAAAAATAAAACACTTAAAGAAGCCATGTAAATATGTAAAACACGGATGGATTTTTCTTCTTTTTTTTTTATTTTTATTTTGAATATTTTGATTCATTTTTTTTTTTTTTTGACAATGCATTTTATGAAAATAGTTGAAATATTTTTCAGGCAATCCGATAAGGTGGCAACAGATGGTACTGCCACTGACACTTCAATAACGAAATTACCAGATGATTCGCAAGTGGAATCCTTGCAAGCGACAAGTAATAATCCTTTTCCATTACGCTTTAAATAATCAAAGTTATGTCTGAGTGGACAAGTGATATTTCTTCTCTCGATATTTACCTTTGACACATCTTTATCGTCATATTTGTGAATCTATCAAATTTTATCGCATAAATTTTTTTATTACTACAGTTGACTGACTCAATAAATCATGCTTTTACTAAAATTATTTTATTTACTTTTCAATTTCTCTTCTCAAACGATCTTATAACAAAAAAAAAGAAGGTAACGATATGTCCATTTTGGATTGGTTATCATATTGGTGATAACAAAATATTGACATGCTTCTACTTTTACTTAACAAAATTCGATGAATGAATTGCTTAGATGTTGAAATTAGTGATCGTAAATTTTTCGTCTTATTACATCATTTCTCTTTTTTTTTTGTCGTTTGACATATAATAAGAAAAGGACTCAATGAAGTGAGACATCAAAGAAAAATTAATCTTTAGAATTAATTGCAATACAAATAGCATTAAATTGCCTTCTTGTGCTTATGCTAGTAAATTATTTATTAATATAAATGCTTTTTTGGGATTTTATTGTTCACAAAAACAACATATGTATTTATGGAAAGAAAACTCTTTAAGTCTGAGCATATGACAAAGATCTATTTTCCATTATCGATCAAATTAAAATTAAGTTGTTTTGAATTGAGCTGGACGAGAAATCTCATCAAAAAGTGGTGAAACGACAACAATACCAATACAACCTGCTCGACGTCGTCATCGTGGACGACGCAAAAAACAACGACGATCTCAAAGAAATCGTAAATATCGTAAACGGGATCTGACTTCATCTGATTCAAGGTCAGTTTACTGAAACAAGATAAAAGAATATGAAAGAACTATTATTTCGAATAATGAATAATTCTTTTTGCAAATGATATTTTTAAAAAATGAAGAATTTCTTAGTTATTAGCAGTAATAGAAGATAGGTTGTGGAAATTTATAAGTCAGTTTTTATCCAAAAAATGTATTTAAGTAATAAAAACTGATCTTATCATTAGAATCAGAAATACTACTTATATTTAGAAGAACAAATAAATAAAAAAAAAATAAATATTGGTTATTATTTTCTTTTTGTTGAGTCCAAAAAAAAGGCAATTAACAGAATCTCTTTCTAATATGTTTTTCTTGCAGTAGCGGTTTTGTTATCCAGAATTCAGCATCTGAAAGGCGTGATGATATTCCGATGTGTCCGGATATCGAGCATATCTGTCAACTTGATCAAAGCGAGCTAGAGTTCATATTTTACATTTATTGATTGTTAAAAAAAAAAAAGAAGTTGGCACATTTTATCCGAAAATTTCCGTGTCTTTCCTTGATAAATATTATCGAAAAATCCAGGAATAGAAATTTTAAAAACTTAATAAACGAAAGACGAGCAATATGTTATTAGCAGTCTATCAAATCTATCAGTATCATATGTCGCTTAACGGAATTGATGTGAAATATTTTTTCTTTTTTTTTTGTGTTCGTCAGAATCTTCTGATTTTTTTGATTTTTCTTTTTTTTGATTGCCAGATTGGTGCCAACTCTCGTTATCAATATACTCAATTTTTCTTAAATATCTAATCAGCATTAATCATTAGATCATTAAGATGACACATGTCGTTTAATTTGTAAAAAGTATAGTCTAAATTTTGAATTCCTTTTGCAAATGTAAAATAGAAGTTCAGAATTGTATACTTTATTATACTTCTTTTTTTTTCTTTTATAGTGATGATATGAATGTTCATCGATTTTCTCATGCTTTAATTCAATTATTTGATGATTTCTTGCTTCTCATGACTAATTTGGCGCAATTTCTGAAGGACCATCCTGTAAGTATTTTCTTGAATGATCATTCGATCATCCTTCAAATATTTTAGTAAGTAATTTCATCGTGCAATTTCATTCTGTATATTCAAGAGATTTGTCACTGTTAAAAGTAGTCTTTTTAAAAAAGTTATCATCATTATCAACAAACAATCATTTTGTTTCTTGTCATTGTCATCCCTTGATATTTTTCAATCGAGATACGAAATGCAATGCTTTGATAATTTTGAGTGAATACGATGATCAGAAATATCCAGAAAAACCGGAATATCTGCTAAACTCATATGATAAATCACATAATTATTTTTTACTGCAACTTTTTAATTCCGTTATTTAATCTTTAATTATCTCACTTTCAAATATTCATTTTCATTCATTTTCTTCATTCTTATTAAAGTTAAATTGGGATTAAAGGCAGTTCTTTTTAGTTAACTTAGACGAATGTTATTTTAATGAGGTTGATATGCGAAAAATTTTATATTTCCAATTTATTTAATTTTAAATTTGAAAAGAAGAACATCTGTTTTCGATGTTTCTATTAAATTATTTAACAGAAATATTGAAAAATAATAGTATCTAACATATTGGTTTGAAAAGCTGATTTTAATAAATGTATGCAAATTTTGTTTTCTAATATCGCAAATATCATCGTTGATATTTGTTAGAATCGCAAAAAATTTATCAAGAATTGATTTCAGCGTCCTGCAACAATAGCAAGTTTTATTGTTGCCAGTTATTTGATCATTTGTTACTTGGAAATTTCAATTGCGGCACTTGTCGAACTAATTGCGCAAATTATTTGGCCAATATTCCATGCTATGCTTCTCTTCATAGAACGTTTTTCAATAAATTTTGGTTCATTTATGCATTCTTCGGATGATATTATTACGGTTAGTTTGATTAATTAAATTTTCATTTAAAAAATATCATGGACCTATTCATAATTGTGAGGGTTGATGGCGATAAAAGATGCATAAGGTTTAATTATGCATTTGATTAATTTCAGTATATTAAGTAATTTTCAATATAATACATGATTTCCAATTTTTTTTTTATTAAAGTACCACGAATCATTTTCAATTTCAATCTTTTCAATTCTCAGTCAATTTAATTTGATCTTCAATTTAGCTTTGATCATTCTCATAGATTATCATTATTGTGATAAGGAATAACTTATTCCATTTTTGCTTACTGTAACAGAAAAAGTAGTCTGCGATAAGAATAAAAACTGAAAAATGATAATAGATTATTGTAATAGTTATAATAGTGAATATTGATCATTGAAATGAATTAATGATAACGAATATTGTTCAGTTTTGTGATGAAAATGGATTACGTTGATAAAAATTAGAATCATTGATAATATTTCACATTACAAAATGATAATATTGATGTGTGATAAATGATAAGATGAAATATTTTGCAGGGTGCATATTGTGATGTAGCAGAGATTTGGTGTAAAAATTTTCAAATGATGTGTGCCGATCGGTGTTCATTTTTTAGCATGGCACTGGAACGATTAAGAACAAAATAAAATTCAACTTTAAAAGAAAAAATGATAAGAATGATAAGAGGAAGGATGATTTGTTCTCCGTTTAGTGATTATTTTATCGGTACTGTAAAGTCAACAACATTGCCATTATGATTTGTTTTATAATAAATATTCCACATTGATCGATGAACTAATCAAATTAATCAATCTTCTCCTCCATTAAAGGATTTGCTTTGATGACAATTAAAGTTGTAGTATTCGTGAATTCATGCCGGAACGTTGCATTACGTTTTGAGTCAATATTTACATCTATAAACAATTTTTTTTTTTTAAATTGTTGCATTCCTAATATTTAGAAATAATTTTAGCGCGGATTTAAAATAATTTTACCAAATTCTCCTAATTAGATTGCTGACTAATTTTGATATAACTACTAATAATTGTATAAGTTTCCAACTTTTGGAATTTTATATGGTCATGGGAATTTATCTCAAATTTCTGTCTTTTGGCATTGTTCTGATATAAGTAAAATTTGGAGTTTTTTTTTTTTTTTTAAATGTTTTCGCCTTTCTGCATAGTTGGAATAATATATTTGTTTGCTCAGGATGAAATGAATTAAATTTCTTCATAAAATAATGGATTTTCACTTTAATCCCATAAATATTCTTCAAAATATTTTTCAAATAAACCAGATCTTATTGATATCAGATTAGATCAAAAAAAAAAAAAAAAAAATCAGATAATATATGATGGAAGTATATCAAATAAGCTTTGGTGTATTTGTTACAATAATAGTTACATATAAATTTGCTTTTTTATGTAGATAAATACCCAATAATTTTGCAACTGAATAAAGGAAAGAAATTATAGTATAAGTAAGAGAACAGAATAATTTCGAAAAAATTAAATGAAAATGCAACCAAATTTTATTTTTTATTGATAGATGGATACTATCTCTGTTTAAAGTGAAACAGCATCGAGCAAAAATTATTGTATTTGAAATGATTACAATGATTTTAAATTTTGGAATATAATTATATAAGTTGTGGAAATTTTGATTATTATGATGACAGGTTGAAATTATGATTACTATGACCTTCATCCATCTATTTCTCGTTTATATATCATTAATATTAAATTATCGAATAAATTATTTAAAAAATCTATTTAAGGTATAATTTTCCTTTTTATTAACGATTTTATTGCAAAAAATCCGAAAATATATTTATGCAGGTGATAAGTTGCATTTATTTATGTCATAATACTATTCCTCTAATTTTCTTATTAATTAATATTGATCAAGTTCAAATTTTGATTACTTTTGAATCTTTTAATGCCATAGTGATCATTCGCCGATAAATATAATCAGCAAATATCAAACGAAATTAGATTAGGAATCAGATAAAAGCCTTCTAATTAATCATTTAAAATTATTGACCTTGAAATATCGTCAGTAATTGCATTATTACCATAATTTCGGGGTCGGGATGAGAAGAAAGTTGTTAATTTGAGTAAAAAATAATTGAATTTATCGATATTCAATAATTCTTTTTTTTTTCTTTTTTTTTGATGACAAAATCTGTCTTCTCCCATTTTCTATTCGTGAGTTTTTCCTTCCTCAGCTTTTCATTCGATCTATTTATTCCAATTAAACATTCATTTAAATTTCCCTATTTCAATTAAACATTGATCGAAATTTCTATTTTACTAATAATATTTTATTATACTAATGTTTCCGTGATTTTCAGTAATTTTTTTGCTTTACCGATTTCTCCCAAAAAACTAAAGTAATATATATCATTTACTAAATTAAAATATTATTGTTGCCATTCTTCATTTTCATATATTTCATGTAATATTATAAAATGCCGTTATATTATTTTTGAAATATAAAAACTTGAAAATTACAAAAATATTGATTTTGAAAATGGCATTGAAATTGGAAGGAATTTTAAAGCAACCCATTGAAGATTCATGATATAATCGAGTGTTTACACTTATCAACATTTGATGGATGAATGTAAACATGGCCTACTTGACAATCATCTTCCAATAAAGAAAAATGGAAAAGATATGACAGGTGTGATAAATGCAAATTACAATGCTTTGATTCTTCCAATGGCATCTGAATCCTTTTTCGTTTCTCACGTATCTTGCCGTCTTAAATATTTACCTAAATTCCATCTGTAATCTTTTATCAATCATCTGAAAATAAAATTAATTTGTAAATCAAGCAAATTTTTTTTGTATAACACTTATAAAAACTTGATTTAATAAACTGTTAACTGAAATTTTATTCAAATTTAAATTTAATTTCAATCAATAATTAAACTGCAGAATAATTGTATTTTATGTCATAAGAAATAAGCTGTTAATTAATTAATGTTGAATTCATTACTATCATCTATAATGATAATTTTCTTCATACCCTTCGTTAAGTAAACTAAATTTTAATTAAAATGATCTTTTTTTTCCACCCTGAATTATCTCACCATTTATTTCAAGAAAATTATTAGTAAGATTGAATAAATTAATGTAATTATGTCGATTTAATTAATTATTTGGCAGACAATTAAAACGATCGCTTTCCATTGTGGTAGAAAACCGGTTCTGAAAAGTACCTATTGTCACATGCTTGCAAGTACCATTTTAGAGTGACAATCGTTTACTTCATCTACTGGTTAGTCGATCGAAATATATGTCAATCAAGATTTTTCAATTTGTTGATACTAAATCGCAGATTCATTGATCTTTTTTTTCTTAAATTTAGACTTTCAACTTTTTGAAAATGAAGCTATGACGAAATTCACTTAAAATTATCATTTGAAACTTTTCTTTGGTCTAAGTTAATCTTAATTATTTGATCTTTTCCATCTGTTGATATAATTTAATCAAAATGCAAAATAATTACATTTTATATCGAAAAAGAAGCTTTGTTAAATTAATTAAGACTGGATTCATTACTATCATCCACAATGATAACTTCACCCATAAGTTTAATTTAAAATAAGTTAAATTCACGTCATCCACGTCATCCTACACGTATTTTTTGAGATGAATCGTGAAAAGAAACAAATTTTTCAAAATTTTTATGATCATTTACAGAAAAACTCATGTGTCAGTTCTAAAAGTAGTATGTTCATCAAACATTAAAGTACGAATTTCAACACTGATTATTTCATCAATGGCAACCATGAGGTTAGCAAATTAGATATGTTTTTGATACCCAAATAATAATTAATAACAATTAATTTACTTCGAGTACTAATTTAACATGTTTGTAGTATGACGAATTCCAATTTGTAGTATAACTAATTTTGTTTCTTACTGTAATACGGTCATTACGGCTGATGATATTTCTGGATCAAGCGATTTAATAACCTTATTAACTTTTTGCGTACGTTATCTCGTAACAATATTTCTTGCAAATTTTGGACATAACGGAAAAAATCTTCATCCGATTATTAGCCTCTTTACATTTCCGGATTTTTAGGAAATAGAATATTTTATTCAAAGTTTACGAAGATAATATTTGTTTGGAAGTTACAGTATAGATCTGTGATACGAATAAACAATCATTTCTTTTATTGAAACTTAAAAGTTTTTATTTTATTTTTATTTTTTTTTTTGGAAAATTCATTAAATATTTTGCAGATATGAATGTGTATCAAATCCAGATTCATTAGCAAGTGTTGATCAGACAAATGTTTATAATGCGGAACAAATTGAGGATACAGCTCTAATTACTACTCATGATGATAATCTTGATCAAACTTTTACGGATGAAATAACCTGGCAGAATATCTTTCAAGATATACGACATTCGCAACGACAACAGCGATTTTGCATAGGTACGCTATAAGAAATATTCAATTTTTGTTTTTTTTTTGTCAATTAATAATGTATAAATTGAACTTTTTTTCGTAAATTTTATAAATAATTTTCCGTTTTTTTGTAAATCTTTAACTTTTAGGTATTATTACCTCAATGGCTTGTATAATGTTGATTCTTTTGGTATCATTATTTTCGGGTTTTGGCAAAGTTCTTTTTGATGTAGTCGCATATAAGGAAAAATCACGTCACGGTAAAAAAGAAAAAAAATCAACTTTTTTGATTCAATAATTTATCACTATTAATTAATTGCTATCAAATTTTGAATATAATTTCTAAATGTTTGCGCTGATATGATTTTTTTAAGCTATCAAAAAAAAATGGATAAAGGTCATGGATTAATTGTTGCTAATTAATTGCTGATTATTTCAGAACTTTTATTTTTTCCAGGTCTCATGATGATACCAAATATTCGGAAACGATCTCTTAATATTCTTTATTTTAATGCAAGAAATGGAACAGCAAATGAGCGATATGTAGAAGAAATTGATAATTATCTTACAAGTGAGCTACTTATTATAGTAATAAAAAAAGAAAAAATTTAATAATGGAATATTATTCAAAAATTTTTTGTTCACGTTTATTATAACCATCTGAAATACTTGAAAATCAATATTTGTCTATTTGCTTCTCAATGTCTTAGATGAATATTTCTTCTTTTTTATTAACAAAATTACAGTACAGCATTTATTCGTATTTACATAAATAAAGCAATTTTCGACTTGAAAAAAAAAAGAATTTCGATTAATTTTCTTTCTATAAAATCCCTTGCAGAATACTAAAATCTTGAAAGTTTTTTTTTCTAAGTTTTTTATAGCCTAGTTATATAATTGAATTAATATTTAAATCGAAAATCAATCGACAATTCACGTGAAAAATACTTAAATCAATGAAATTAATCAACAATTTACGATGCTCAGCAACGATTGTAAATAAAATTTGTCATATCATGGGGATGATTATCATTGATTATCAATAAAACATTAATGTCCTGGTGATGACGATGATAAGTGATGTTTGTCTTATCTTGGGCATGCATCATTGGTTATCAATTAGTCACTAGCATCTGAAAGAGAAATGTTCAATATGTTAATTAACAAACTGATCTACTTTACTTAACTGATGCTAATTACAACCAATTTGACTGTTCCAAATGATAAATTAATACTTTTATGATAATTGTTGGCATTTTTTTTGAAGAATTTATTGAAAATATGTTGTAGAATATGCAAAAGATCAAGAAATGATGAAGGAATTTTTGAAAATTTGTACGGCACAAGAACGAAGCGATAATAAACACAAATGCACAGTTAACATTCAACAACAATTTCAATCTGATTGTTCCAAGACAACTAATTATGGTTATGATTCCGGCAATCCATGCTTTTTGTTCATTTTTGAAAACGTTAGTAAGTTTCGCTTGAAGTAATATAAACAATTTTCTTATAATAGCAAAATAGTTGTAGTGATTATTTTCATTAAAAAGTTTGATTTGAACGAAAATTTTTAGGTGATTTAAAAAAAAAATCAGAATATTTTCTCCCAAAAAAAGTTTTGAAAAATTCGAAATATTTTGATCTCATTTTGGCATAATTCTAATTCTTGTGGTGTTTTATCTATCGTATTATAGTTGTCGAAAATTTATTCTAACAATACTTAACATTTATCTTTCTTTGGCAAATATTAAATGAAAAGAATAACTTTCGGACTTTTTAAATTCTTTGTTTTAAATATATTTTAACGAGTAAAGGTATTTTTTTTTGTCATTTGTCAAATTTTAAGAAATTGACTGTCGATAGAAAGCATAAATATTTGAATATTTCTGAATATTTCTGAATTTCAATTCCTTCAGATTAGTTTAATTTATGGCCAAGAGTTAGACAGATGACATCTGAAGATTTTGTTTATTTTTCCATTAATCACTAATGCAATAATAAGAGATGGTAATGAATAATTTCTTCATAATTTTGTATTTATAGCGCTTAGGTTGGAAGCCTAACATGAATAATGAAGTTGATTATCTACCTTTTTCTTGTCGCATGGTTAGTTTATTAATATATATTTTTTCATTTTATTTCATTTCGTTTTGATAAAATGTATTTATTTATTTTAATTATTCACTTATTCATTTTTTTAAAGTAATTAAAGACAACAAAAATGTCAGGAAAAAAGTCTGATATCAGGAAACTTGAACTTGATCCATTATTTTACAAATTTGATAATCAATGATATATCAGATAAATGCCAGCATAACATATTATCATTTAAAGTCTTTATTTGCGTTATTTATTCAAGCGTTTCTTTTTTAATATTAAAAGACCAAATTGATGCAAAAATTTGTTTAGAAATTCATTGCATGAATTCTATGAAATTTGCAATTCTCAAAATGTTGAACTTATCATTCAATTATTTAGAATTATCTGAATTTTCACTTATTTTCAGGAATATCAATATTCAACAAATATTTACATGAACATTACCTATTATCCACCACTATCAACACCTATAGGTAGTGGTGGATTTCAGATAAACTTGATACCAAATCAAAAAATTACCGATGAAAATGGTAATGAAATACGAGGAGAAGATGGAAATATACTCTATACTTTGCCACCATTGGTATTTTTAGATACATATCATGTCAATAATATTTTTCATCGAATTTCATGAAAAAGAAATAAATTTAGAAAAAATAGGTTCTATTTAAAAATGTTTAGAAGTTTTTCAATTCATTCCTAATAATAAATTAATAAGGGATGAAAAGAATTTAATTGAGAAATGCATTCCTTTTTTTTTTAATAAATTCAATTTAATAAATGAAAATTTGCGTAAAGAAAGAGAAATAGCAGAAAGAGAAAGATGTTAATAATCCTTTTGGTAAGATTTAATTTAGATATTATCAATAAAAGCAAGTTAGTTTGTCGAGTTTTTTTTTAAAAAAAGAAGTTGAAGAGGAATTTTAATTTATAATTTAGATAATGGCAAAAATGACATTCCGGAATATGTTAACACGAAATGAAAGTGATAATTTTGGACCATTCACTATAGATTGCCGAATAAAAGACAATGTAGCCGGTTATCAATTTGATAATATTCACAAATTTAATGGTCAAACAGCTATTTCTTTTGATTTCCTTGCAGAGCTTTCATGAATCTCAAAATCATTTATCGTCAAAAATGAGGAGTAAAGTTAAATTCAGGCCCAAATAAATTTACCAGGCTATTTTCTGTGATATTCCAATATTAAATCCTGTTCTAGGTCATTACTGAATTCATTTTGCCCATTACTTTTGACTTGAATCGACATTTTTTGAAAAGTGCATTTAAATTTAAATTGATCATATCATTTAATATCCTTATTTTGATTATGTAATTTAATAATGGTTTATCTATGTTCTGTAATTTGAATTATTTTTACTATCCATTCTAATATGCTTTTAAATTCAATTCTGTACTTTAGCTAAATATATTGATCAAGAAATTGGAAAATTCTTTAATTTCTTCCAAAATTATTCCTCTAAAATAAAATAATTTTAATAATTTTTTTAGAATTAATTAATTATTTATTTATTTTATCCAGAAAATGCATCGTATTTTTTAGTTTATATTAAATTAAAGGTAAGATTCTCACTTAATCCAATTCTCTTACGTATACTGTAACCGTGTAAAGGAGAGATTCTTTTTTTTATTATTATTATTTACCATTCAATTGATAATTGGTTTTATCACAACATAACAATGATAAATATGATAATAATTATTACATATAAAAATATTACATATTTCCGAGAAAAAAAAATTTAAATTTATGAACAAACATAATAATACAATGTGACATTTATTAAATATAAATTATTTAAAAGCAAAAATTTAAATTATTTAAAAAGAAAAAAAATCTCATTGCAGTATCATAAATGGCGAGATATTTTCTTATTTATTCATATCAATGAATTTTTTTTTTATAAAACTGCTTTAAAAAAGAATCAAAAAAAAAAAATCGACAATACAAGATAAAGCTCGTATGAATTAAATCGAGATTATAAAAATTAAATCGAATTAAATCTTGCATTAAATATAAATTTTATTATGAGAGAATGATATAAGCATTTGTACCTTTTCAGCTAACCTAATTCATCAAAAAAAAAATCCATATTTCTGGATTGGTTTAAATTTTTTTAATCGATATAAATAACAATTCGAATAAAAAGTTCATAAAAATCATAGCATTTTTAATAAAAAATCTACAAAAAATGAAATTGTATTGAAGCAATTTTCCAGTATAGTACCTAAATACTTAATCACTAAATTCGAGTGAAAAAGTTATTGGTAAGAGTTGTTAAACTGAATGATTTTTTAGTCATCTTAAAATTCAAATCATGAAATGAATAATTCTAGGAAATTTTTGATATACATTTTTGATATCTTCCGCTATCTTTTCATACTGCATACTATCGGATAATTTCAAACAAATATTATTTTAAAATTCAATCTATATAACAAACAAAGATCATGCAACATTTGTCTTTGTTTCAAAAATCCTAATGCAAATAAAAAAACCATCGTTTTTTTTTTTTTTTTAAATCAGAAAATTGATTATAACTCACTTTTTAATTAATCAAACGTTGTGTCAAATATTGAATTTAAAGAAGAGCAATGAAAAAACTGAAAGAATGATAGAGATCGATCTTTTTGAACTATCAGAAAATATTATATACTTTTTATATTGTATACCAAAAAAAAACATTACCATAATTGCATACTTTGAACAGGCTATTAAGGTCGCAAAATATTGAGATCTAGAGCTATGCCTGAAAATTAATTTGATTTATAAGATGATAATAACATCTTCTCCTTATTAGCAAAACAGATTTGAAAAATATACTGAAGACATTTTCATATATTTGTGATATTTTTATTACCAATTTTAAAGCAAATTTTAGCATAACATTAAACATCTCTACCGTAACATTATTATTTCTCATACCATAGTCTGATCTATAAAGGCTATACTGTAACTTGCAAAAAAACTTCAAAAGAATTATAGCAAAAACATTAGATATCTCTACTATAACATCTACCTTTGCTATAATCTATAAAAGCTTTAAAGAATTTTAGCAAAAACATTAAATATCTTTAATATAATACTATTAATCATACTTAATCTACAAAAAGCATGTTGTAACCTACAAAAGAAATATTATAATTATGAGCAATTTATCATATCTTATTTTCTATAATTGTTTTGAATGAATAAATTGTCCAAAAATAAAAGATAAATCTGAGGCAACGATGTTTTTATTTCGATGTTTTATTAACTAAAATCTATAGTAAAATATTCCAAAACCAACAAATGCAATAAATTAAAAAACCTGTTTAATTTAAAAAAATTTACCATTTCTTACATATTCGGGTAGAGTTTGATTTATTGAATTACTGTGATTGTTGTTATTGTTATTGTAGTTGTTGTTGTTGTTGGTGCCAACAGTTTTAATATCATCCATATTTGTAAGCACCTAATGATAAAATTATCCAACGTCAAATTTTTGCAACAATTAAATTTTTTCATGTTAATTTTCATTTTCAGTTTTTTTCCGAAAAAAAATTCTGAATTGATAAATGATTCTGCTATTATTGCTATAGTAATTTTTCATAAATATCATGACTGGGATTCATAAATCACGTTAATCATATTTCAGAACCACAAATGTATCCTGTTTATAAAACTTTACAAAAAGATACTTATCTAAGTTTGCATAAGAATAAAGGAAAGAAACTTATCGAAGACTGAAGATAAGTTTCTTGAATAGAGTTTGGATGGTTTAAAAATAAAATTTGAATAATGAAGTAGTTATGAAGAAAAACAAACTTTTTGCTCATCATCGATAGTTGCTGCAGAAGTATCACTTTCGATCATGCAACCACTATCAGATGCAGAAGAATACATCATGCCATTGGTTGATAACGAATGAAGTTCGATATTCGGTAAACTATCTATGGAAGTGGATTGTTGTTCTCCGATTGTTGCTGTCGATAAAAATGGCGTATTTCCATTACCATCAACGTTTGTTGCTTGTAAACGGATCATCTCATGTAGATGACGTTGGAAATCATATGTATTTGTTCGCTTAAATTAAAAAAACTTGTCAAATTAAATAGATATCGCCATTTGAAAAATCGTGAAAAGATTTGATCTCATACGCTAAAACAATAAGAATGATTCTGTAGATTTAACGAAAATGTGGAAGGACAAATAAGATGATTAATTTGCATTGTTAATTTTTTGCCTCAAAAATATAAACATCTATATGTAAATTAATTTTGCAATAATTAATGAGAATTTTCACCAGACGTTGATCATAAGCGTTCGTAAGTGACGTATACATTGTTTCGAATATCGTTGAAGATTTGCTCATATTCTACAAAAAATTATAAAACAGATAATACAAATAATTGAATAATATAAATTTATTTCTTTGCAATCAAATTCAAATTGAATTTCAATTTTTTTCAATTACCATACAATCAAAATTATCCGTGACAAAATAAATAGCAAAGTAATGCTTATAGTTTATAAAGCAACAACTACGAAGAAAAATTGTAATGATAGGAAATCGTTTTTAAGCTTGAAGAAATATGATATTACAAAATTTTGATTAAAATAGAAAATTAGAAAGCAGGAAAAAATCTTTAAATAATCTTTTATCAATACCATAAGACATTGTTGTTCCTCGTCAATTTCTGATAATTTTGAAGTTTCCGTAGCTGGACTAATTAGGCTAGTTGCTGAAAATAAAAAAAATCCTAAAATTCAAATATTCCAATTCATTCTAATATTTATTTCAAATATTTACAACAATTAAAATAAAATGCGGGGAATACAGGAAGAAATCGTACAACAACGGATACACTTTCACCAATAGAGGTAAAAAATTATGTGAACGATTGATTTGAATATAGTGCAAGTGTGCGCACCCGTAAAAACTATAATATTATTCAGTCAGTTAATTAGTTCAGTTCTTATGAAATTAAAAATTTGACAGAAAATATGCAAAAAAAGCTATAGTATGAAAGTTGAAAAAGCTATTAGCTAAGACACCTAAGATATCTTAGTATGCCACCATGATATCTTGAAAGATTTATAACATATTAATAGTATTATTCAATTCAAATGGATATAATGAAGCATCCAACGAATAATTGTGATATTTCTAATAGTAATAAGAAATCATAATATTTATGATGAATGTCCGATGATTGATGCATTTATGATTCTATGGAAATTTTACTATTTTTGAGAATTAATCAAACTTACTGTTAACTGATGATTGAACAGTCTCGTATGTTTCTACTGAATTTCTACCGAATTCTATTACTTTCAGATAAATTAGCATTATTTAAAATATCTTTTTGGCAATATAAAAAGATTTGAAAAACATAAATCGATTTAGTTAGATTAATTTTATGACAAATGCATGCGATAGTATGACATAGATAATGATAATTATTAAGGGTAAAATTATATGATAAAAAAGATTATTTTTCTTGGTGCATATCATGCATTAAGCTTCAAAATAAAGCAATAATTGCAAATTATTATTAGATTTTTTTATAAGCTGCAATAAAAAATTGGTATTTTGATAGGTAAAGAGAAATACAATAAGTACTTAATTTCTTTTTATTGTGCAAAAAAAAAAAAAAAAAAAAAACTCATAAGCGAAGAAACAGTTAATTTTGCATAACATTTGCTATGTTAATTGCAGGATGCAAAATAAGATTGCAAAACAATAACTGCTGGTAATAACATTATTTTACAAATTAACTGGACCTGACAATCCATTTAGTATGCAATGAATAAAAAATATAAATGTTCGAAATCTTAAATTTCCGAAAGTTCTGTTCAACTGCTTTGAAATTTTGATACATTTATTAGAGAATATCCAGTCAAATTGATCACTAAGCATTCTTTTCTTCATCGCTCGTAGATAAGAATACTGTTCGATTGAACTGCCGCATTGTTGCTAATATTATGTGGATTTGAACTCCGAACTTGAATTTGAACTTAATCTTGTCCTTTTAAATCCTTTCTAGGCTCCTCCCCTTATCTGATATCATTGTTTCACCTTTTTATTTATGTGTGAATTGGAGCGTTTTGGCGGTAAATGTGTTTATCCCTTTAGCAGTAAACATGTTTATTCTTTTGGCGGGAAACATGTTTATCGTCCCTTTGAAACTATGTCGTACAACTTGATATTTAGCACGCCTCGGATGTAAATAGCGCCAAGACCTAATGATTGTCGTAGCACTATTTACATTCGAGGCTCCACCTAAAACAGGTGACAGATGAAAAAAAAAAAAAAAAGGAGATATATCTTATGAAAATACACACCTATTCGAAGTGTGTCAAAATTTCAAAGCAATCGGTGAAGAACTTGTAGTATTATGTCGAAAGTAACAACGAACATTCACATTTTTATTTATATAGATTAGAAATTCCATATGCAAAATTAAGGTAACATGCATAAAAGTCACTGCTATCTCTACTTTATTATTGATAGTAAATGATATATCTTGTAAGATTTGTATTATTTGATATATTTCAAAAATAAAATGGATTAGTAAAAGTAGCAAAAACTTCTTCGTCCTTAAATATATCTTTTAATATCCGTTCTCTCTTTCTTAAAAATTCTGATGAGCAGTGGCATCTTAATATAAAAATTAAGTTACGAACAAAAAACAACGTTCACAACAAGTACCACATACGTTTGCCAGAACATAGCGATCTCAGATTAAGAGATGTTGGGCGCGCTGAAAATTAGAATTTAATAGGTAAAATCATCAACTCTAGACGAACTGACGATTTGCTACGATTTTCTTAATCAATCAAATTAAAATAAATAAGTTGCGAAATAGTAAATTGAAATAGCGAATTGATGAGCTACTATTCCTAAATAATGAAATACAGATAAGGTTATGATGTTAAATATGATATCCTTATAAAGAAAAAAAAAATGTTGATAATATTAGAATGTGATTAAAATTTATTTATTTATGATAATATCCTTTTTGCTTGCATAAACAATAAAGCATAGCTAAAGCAGGTGTTTAATATTGATAAGGATTAAAGGAATATTATTAGCAGATCGTTTTCTAAAAAAAAGAATGGAAATCACAGACAACTACATACCCAATCACAGAAGAAATGAAAAATGACGGCATATACAAAAGTGTCCATTTTATAAATGATAGGTTAAAGGTCATTTGTATTTATAGGACTTCATGGTCCAAAAAAAAAAAAGGAAAAAAAATGCAAAACTGATCTAAGTTTTTTTCAAAGAAGAATATAAGAAAACTTTTCGTGTATTTTGTATAAAAAATGAATAAATTTAAAGAAAAAATACCACATACACTATCATGAGACTAAAGACCAAAAATCGGTCAATTATTTTAACTTTTATCATTAATCGGTTAATTGTTGTTATCATTTCAAGGAGGAATTAAATATTTTACAAGGTAAAATGAATAAAATCATGAAACGATTATTGAAAATAAAAATATACTGAGAAACTAAACATTTCATCGACGATAATAAATTATTGTTTTTTTTTTAAATACTTTACTAAAAATGTTTTTTAATAAAACCTTTCGTTTATATTGTCTTTAAATATACATTTAATTCTTACTAAATTAAACGAAAAAAATTGCAGTTTTCTTTCTACATTCGAAATAAGTACAAAATTTTGCAAAATCTTTTAGCTAAATTAAAAAACTTATAATATCAGCAACCAATTAATCAATCAACCTATTTGCTAACTATTTTTTTTCTGAGTAGTGATGATATTTGATATACTTTAATAAAAGATCAATCTGGTGTTCCTTCCCTTCTTCTTTTTTTTTTTTCTGATTCGTAAAATGACAAGAACTACAAAATTATGAGGGACTTAATTTCAAGAAAGAATGAATATCTACGATAGTTTGTTGATAAAGTAATGTATTTGCATCCCATTACAATCTTTGATCTGAAAAAGTCTCTAGAGAATATAAAATGGCAAAACACAAGTTCAACTACTTAATGATAACTTACCCATGGAAGAAGATGATGATGAAATGGATAAATCGGTTGAATTTTGACTTTCAGTCATTTTTACACCAGTTTCTGATTGTTTATGTTGTATTACATTGCCAATTGCGCTGCTACCATATGTTGGCAATAACGGCTAAATAATCAATTATTTTAAAATGAAAAATAATTATTCATCAACATATCTACGTGGCAATTAAGTTGAAAAAAGTGTAAGGTAAAGTGTTTTTATCTTACTTGTTTCGTTTTCTTTCTTTTTTTTTTTTGTTTTTTGTCTTATATTAGCTTTAACGTAATTGTCACATATATATGCTAGTAATTAATTAAATGCTATGAAATACTAATCAATAATAAAAAGAAAAAAATATCAAAGTTTTTTAGTTTTCAAAGAATTAGAAAATCAGTTTTTAAATTAAATATGTAATGAAATTTACATGTTCATTTGTTATCCAAGAGATTCTGCTGTTTAAATTTTTTTCAATTTCAAATGTAAAAAGAATACAATCAGATCTTATACTCAAAGCAAAATAAAAAAAAGAAAAAAACAAGCAAACAAAATAAACAATACTAGTAAATATTATTGCTGAGACCTAATTATTTTGACAGTGAATACTTCAAAGTTATATGTTTTTCATATCACATAACTAGAAAAGAAACGTAAATTATTATTTTTTTTTGTATAATAAATAGAAAAAAAATAAAGCAATAGATAAAAATAATCGTATTAATTTTAGTTTTTTTTTTTTTTTTTTATACTGTACACAAAATTATTCACCGTTTTTGCAGCAGTATTAGGTAAACTGGTTGTTCTTTTCATCCGACAATTTGATAATCCATTAGTGAAATAATTCATTCGATTCAAGCGTTCTTGTCTAAAATTTTGAAATCATATAAGAGAACTGTATATTAAATCCACAATTATTCTATCATAATTAAGCTAAAATTATTTTCATTTCGATTTCCCATTCATAAAATTCAATTTTTGAATTGAAAATTTCAGCTTTTTTTTTTCTATAAATACATATTCTGGTAAAGATAACTTATCATTATAATTTGAAATTTATCTTATAAGTAAAATTTGAAATTTGACAAACTTGATGGATTTGAAATTAATTTCTTGTAAAAAAAAAAAAAAAAGTGAAATTTTATGAATTTAACATTTTCAACGATCGCAAAATCAAATGAAAAATGATAAGAACCACCTGTTGAGCATATTGTTGATGGCAACTTCCTGGCGAAGTCTATCAAGCTTCAACATACTTTCAACCACCTGAATACTTTTCGTATATGCTTCAATATAACTCTCCTTGTGACCTCTGAAATATCCTGTTTAAATATTGGCATGGAAAAGTAAAGTCAACATAGTTATATTTAAAATTTTACTTGAAAATCTCAATAAAATTTTCCCACCATTTCCTAATCAATATCACATTCTTCGATGAAATATCTACGACTGATTCGATTAGTATTATTTGCGTAATTTTAATTAACCTTACAACTTAGTACTTTATTAATTATTGATTTTATTCAGTAATAAATGAGATAAATGCGATCAAGTAAAACTAACAGATAAAGTATTTTTTTTTTTAATTTCATGATCTTCCATATCTATTAAAATTTACCTGTTCGTATCAGATAAATCATCGTCATTATTCATGGAATGATATGCCGCCATTCGAGCAAGGGATGTTCGATCTTCAACATCAAGTGATGACTGTAAACAAATGATCATATATTTTTTTTTTAATTTATCAATATTTGTTTTCATAAATAAAAGATTAAAAATTTTTTACTAATTAAATATTTATATTAATAGTAATTAATTGCACAAGAAAATTAATTATTGCCAGAAGACAGAACCAATTAATGTAACAATTCTCCGATGGACCACTAAATCATTATCCAAGATGGCGCTACATAAATAGTTCTTATCAATGATTATGAAAGATTTCACTTCAAAAGAAAAAAGTTTGCAAATTTAAGTCAAAACTTTTCATTGACAGATTTTTTAAAATTTATCAAACTGTCACTCTTTTTAGTCAATTAATTAAGTAATTAATAAAAGCATACCTTAGGAATATGTGCTACAACATCATAATAAACAGATGTTCCAGCAATCGAATCCTGTAAAAAAACAATAGTTTAAATTGATTCAAAAATAAGTTAATGTTTCTCTTATTTTGAAATTTTTATGCTTTCAATTAGAGTAAAGTAGTACCTGTGCAAGTTGAGATTTTGAAAATTTAAACAAGTAAATTTAGAAACGAAGAGACAAATATTTGATATCAATGAAGACATCTTTTTCTAATTTAATCATCGAATATATTTTCTGGACACTTCCACAATTCCTATCTTTTTTATGTAAATATAGTTTGGTGATTGTTGTTTCTTACATTATCTGGATTTTTAGACAATTTTCTTGATTTTAAAACACAATATTTTACGAAGCATCTAAAAATTGAACTCGAAATACCAATTCCAATCCTGGATTACCTATTCCTAATTCCGGTCAAATATAAATATAACATATGCATATACTTGTATTATATTGATACTACTTAAAGAATATACTATATTAATCTCTACTAACACATCTATAATTAGAATTTCTTTCAATTTCAAGATCATGATTTATTTGCAACTTTTAGGATGATCTGTTTCGAGCTAATTAAAAGTGAAGTGTGAGCTTAAAAGAATATCTCTTAATTTCATCGTCACACCAAATTTCCGTTCTTCCATCTTTGTCCACTGATCACGCTTCAGTTAGGAGGATAGGAGTAAGTGATAGGCAAATGGACAAAAAAATACTTTTTTAAAACGGTAATTGGATTGATTCGAGATTAATCATCTGATCATTGATCATTTTGCGTCTTTTTTTTTTTTTCAAAAAATTTTTGAAAAAGTACATACCGATCCAACCAATTTTTTCATTAATCGTTCAGTTAGACCTGTTTTATTGTATACATGCATACATATTCGCTTACGTAAAACAATATCCATTTCACATGGATATGAGAGACGTACCGTTACCTAAAAATTTTAGAATACGAAAAGTGCCATCGAAGATTTTTAAAAGAAAAAAAAATCAGAAAGATAAAAAAGATTTACCTATTCGAAAAATTTGTAATTTACATAATTTCACGCTTTTACTTAGTACTTTAATTATTCATATTGATAAATCAAGTTGCTGCTTTGTCGTTGATGCTATAATAATAAAAGTTAAGGGAATATGAAAAAAAAACCTTAACAATTGCATAGATACGATCAAAACCTTCGGTAGGCTTATTCAAGGCTGGGTTTTCATGGATTGAACTATCCCATGAACAGGTTGCTGATATCTGCAAATATATGTTATAGATATTCCCAACAAATCACAGCATTTTGAAATTTTACTCTGTAATTTTAACAAAAACTCTGAAATAAATCTCTAAAACTTGTTCTAGAATTATTACAGATACTGTAATATCGTCTTTAAAACTTACTTCATTGACGTCATGCTCTAAAATAGGTAGCATAATAATTTGACCACAATTTTCTTTGGATAAAAATGATTGCAAACCAGCTATTCGAGTACTTCCATCATCGGAAGGTATCTGTTCGGTAATATCATCTGCTGAAATCATAAAAATTATCGATAAAATGATATTTCAATGATATTATCAGTGGAATTAGAAATTCCTATTCCATCAAAATGGCAAGTTCTAAGAACATTATTGACAAAATATAAGTTATCCATTATTAACTTGCAAGATAAATGAGTTATAAATAGCAAAACTAACAATTCAAATTAAGAAATAACACAGGTATATGTTTTTCGGTACCAGATGGAGGTAACCTAAAAACAAAATCTCATTATTAATAATAAATGGAAAATGATAATTATCTGATATTTTATCATATTAAAAATTTTTTAAATCCTAATTATCGACGCAATTTAGTAAAATGTCTGAAAAGATCAGCAGCTGTGAAAAAAATCATTCAATTAATCAAAAGATATGATCATTTTAGTGATTTCGAATTTTTAGTTTTATTTTTGTCTGGGATTTTTCTTAAAACATTTTTTCGAAATTTAAAACTTAAATTTTCAAAAATTTTTTTTATAATCATTTAAATGTGTTAATTTGATTTTTTACTTTTATTCTGCTAACGTTTTGCAAATAATTTTGATATTACCATTCGGCTGGTGAACCAGGTATATCACTATTAGCAGCTGGTACACTGATAGCATTTCGCTCTTCGGTTAACGCAACCCATTGATTTATCAATGATTGTTCACGTTCTTTTTCAGCTTCAGTTTTTCTATCACCTTTAGCTGATAACTGAAATTTAAATGAATTTTTTAGAATTTGATATCAATAAGCTGATTAATTCGAATAATTTAATTGTTGATTTCACTATTTAATTTAAATTAACCAAATAATAATCAGCAAACAATTAAAATTTCTGCAAAATTATTTAAACATGAAACTAAGCATGAGTAACTTACTGCATTAATATGGCTCATTAGATAGTTTTGCCTATTAGCCAAAGCTATGGTCCATTGCTCACGGATTCTTTCCAAATCTTCCTCCTGATAACTATCCAAAGGTTTTTGCACTTTTGCATTTCTAAAACAGATTTTCAATCTAAAAATAGATTTTAAAGTTTCACTTGAAAAAAAGAATTTATTTCAGCGATGATTATACCATTGATACAGAATATATGACAAAGATGAAATGAAATAATTAAGCGATATTCCTACATGTCATTTCATTTAAATTTTTGAAATAAATTTTTCAAATAAAACTTTAAATAACGAGCATGTGAATTTTGAAAAAAAAAAAATCACATTTACCTGGCACAAATACATCCAATAGAAACGGAAGTAATCTGTGCAAATGCCAACGGTAAATTGCCATGATCTTGTATTGGTAATACCTTTACGTGAATTCGTCGCTGTTGACCCTGAAAATACTTTTACGTGAATCCTTCACGTGAATTGATCTTGTCATTTATAAATATTCCGTGAAAATTATATTTGAATTCAAGAAATTGATGCAAAATAATTAACAGCATTTTATGCACTTGTCATTTATAATTTACGATGAATTTACAGTCTTTTCAATGATGCTTATTTAAATTCAAAGAAAAAAAACTTACTATATTCTGAATGAATAATATTTTTCCAGTCTTCTTAATTCATAATTTTAGAAAATATTAAAAATCCATCCCTTTATTACTGGCATTTTTCTTCAAAAATTATACTAATTACTTAGTACTATATTAATTCTTTTTTCCTAACTTACTTATTTACTTCATTATCAATTGTTTACATTTACCTGCTTCAACTGATATATACCGCCAGTAAGTATTTCATTAGAAGGACGTACTTCTACCGAAACATATTGACCGCTATCATTAATTTCTTTAATATTGACATGAAGTTCAATACGTCGTGTTACTTCAGACCATCGCTCCTGAAATGAAATAATCGAGATTATTTTTTGAAATTTTCATTTGCAGCAGTTTTTCCGCATTGCAGCGCATGCATTTTGCAGTTTTTATGCTGCAACATGCAATAATTTTTCTTTCATGCCTAATATTTTTATTTAGAATGATCTCTGAATTCGGATATTATTAACACTAAACATTGCCAGTACCAATATAACTTATACATTTATCATCCAAGTAATTTTATTTTATCATTCGATCTACCATGAATTGAAATATTTGTACTCTTTCATTCTTCTTATCAACTTACCTGCAAACTTTTATAATTTTGTTCAACATCGATGACACTATTTGCAACCCCAGATGGGATAAAATCATTGTCAAAGCCACTACTTCGATGACCCCATACTTCGATCGAAAGAGCATCCTCTTGAATATATTCCAGAAATTCTTCCGTTACGACTACGTAAAAATCCTAAAATCAATCATAATTTTTTTTTTTTTTGAGATAAGAATTTTCAAGCGATTTTTCGTTTTTTTTTCAAGAATAGGGCTAAGATTATCTAGTCATTTAAAAAAAGCGCAAATTACATTCAGTTTTGCTCAAAAATAAACAACTTACGAAGTTTCTCATTAAGCAGCTAATTAATCAAGTTAATAAATTACTCAGTTTAAATAATTTGTTTGTAAAAGAATAATACTATGACCTTCTCATGATCAAATTGAAAGTTGGAATTCCAAGGAATATCTGCACGATCCGATCGAATTGTATTTGGATCAAATACTGGAGCAACAACCAAAATTTCGCTAGTATTAAAGAAGGAATATTGACAAAATACGAAATGTGACAATGATGATGGTAAATTTGATGTTTTCTTAATGCGAACCTGAAATTTACTTATGATTTATTTTAATAAATATCGATGCTTCTCGTTAAGCAGACTAATTAACCAAGTTAATAAATCATTTAGTTCAATTTTTAATTGTTGAATCAAATTTTTAAAATATACATACTCTGCATTTGATTGTTTTCCCCAAGAAAGCAGCACCGATAGATTGTGGATCGATGGTACGATTTGAATCCAACGAATCCAAACTACTCACAATACCAGAATCATCCAATTCAGATAATCGATAAACTTCGACATGAAGACGTCCACTAACTTCACCCTGCAAATCAATTGATTTGTTAAAATGATCAATCTTTAGGCTTGATTAGACACATTAACCTCTAATTATATGAATTAATTTTAATTTACCTGCTGACTGATAATTGGAACTTGATAATCAAGTCTCATATTATGAAGCAATACTTCCAAAAACACATTGGCAACACCAATTAAACTATGATGCTCCTGTAATCTAATTTACTTACACGAGGAATGAATATTTTTAAAACAAATGGTATATCTTCGAACAAGAATGTAAACTATAAATTAAAGTGTTGGATGACGAAATTTGCAACTATAAAAAGCAATATTTCTGCTTGTAACTAAACATTACTTTTTTTTTTCTTTTAAATTATAATTTGAATTAACAAAAACGACAGAAAAAAAAACTTGACACCTGACTATCGAAGACATTTTCAACAATTGAATTATGGCATTCATTTATATTGAAATCTTCCAATGCAAATTGATCATTTTCCATTGATTGTTCGAATGTAGATGCATCATTCCTGCAATTGTTGAACAGATGCAATAAAATAAGAATCAAATTCAATTCGAATTAATTATATCTATCTGATTCTAATTTCAATTACTTGATATTATTCTCAGCATATTATTCTCTATCACTTTAACACAATACTCAAATTATTGTTGCAACTTTATTATCACGACAAATTCAAGAATAAATAACATGCTAACGATAATCAATACATACATCTATGATTTCATAGTAATTTCTGGAAAATTGCTAAATTATTGGAGATAAACATATCTGTATTAGATAAACAATATATTATAAATAAAATATTGATCTGTTAACTTATGTAAATTGATTTGAAAGAAGAATAAAATTTCCTAATTCAAAAAAAAAGTATGCCGAAAAAACAGGTGAAAGTATCGATACAATGCTATGATTGCTACTGACAATATCCAATGCTACTGATAACGTCCAATTGCTTTTTCTTTTTTTTTTTTTTTTTAAATATCATTACTATATTATATTGTTATTGTTTTTTCCAGAAAGTATTGATTTTTCAAATATCCAGTATTCTGGAAATTATTACTGAAAAAATTAAGTAATACCTTTCAAATCTTGTTATTTTTTCATTATACATTTCATGCATATCAATCAATTTGTTCTCTAATTGACCAGTTGACCACAACTGATAACCATCAATACCGGCTCGCTTTACCACAATAAATGGTTCACAAATAAATCGTCCTTCCTATAATTATCACCCATTTATAAGGATTTATAAGGATATCATTCGGAATTAATTATTAATGATTTTATTTGAAATTAATAATTAATATTTCATCCATTTCTTTCTACATAACTATTTGTCGTGTATTTTTATTAAAAAAATCAAAATGGCAATATCAAAAATACTACCTTTATTTTCGATGGTCTTAAATTTGCTGCTGGAATTTGTAAGGTAACATCATAGGTGACAGGACATCGTGATGAGTATAGTTCAGAAGCAATCATATTAGCTTCACGAGCTAATGCATTAGCCCGTACAATATCACTTTTTAAACGTATCAAATTTTCTCTGAACATTTCCTCTCTGAAAAAAGAAAAAACGAAACAAATTATTTCAAAAGAAAAATAAATAAATAAAAAATAAATCGAATAATTTGTTTCAATTATCAGAAAAATAATTGAAATCCTGTTTCGTAAAAAAAAAAAAGAAAAAGACATCAAATAATACTAAAATTAACCTATGCTGAGCCCAGTTGAAGAATTTCGATCGCATGCTAGCTCTTGGATTAGCTGGAAAACCAATAGGTGGAAATTGACATCCAGATGTGCCTATTGGTGTCAAATATCCGAAACTTGGTGTCGGAGTTGAAGGCGTAAAGCTGGAATATTTGAATGATCATTTACTCACAGTAATTTTAATTAAAATAAGATAAACTGATATTGATTCTGTTGTTACTTTTGTTTTTCGGTTTAAACAAAAAGTTTAACATAGATAAAATTTGGAACAACTTCTGATAAGTTGATAAAAAATGAAGGAATTATGATAATACCTTTGAGTAAGTCCCTGTATATATTTCTCGAATGCTTCATATTGTTGTTCCAATGCAGCTTGCTTTTCTTCCTAAAATATTTAATTTCTTTGTGCTTTTTAATAAACTTTATTTTTTCAAATTAAATGAAAAATTAAACTTTTTTTCAAATTAAATCATTAATTTACACTCATTCTGTATAATGAATTTTCCGAACGTTTCGTTATTTAACATAGCAGAAATTCTGATGTCATGCATTTTACCGCAGATCGAAAGCATCTGATTACATTTAATCCATCAGAATCTTCAAAATATCAAGAAATCGGTATAAAAAAATTCAAAATTTTCGAGGATTTCTTCAAGCTTAAATCTTTCTTTCTTTCTTTAAATATCATAACAATTTAAAATGGAAAATACAAACTTCATGCTTCTTTGTAATTTGCTCCATATATTGATCTACAGCTGTTGTGATTGGATTTGCATTTACACCAGAATTTACCTGAACATATTTTTAATTATTCATATCATGTTTTAACAAAGATATTTAAATTAGAGGATAAAATTATTCGCATCAGTTCATATCTATCAAGATTACAAGTAATTATTCTAAAATTTCAATAATCTTTTTTTTTTTTTTTTACACCAAAAGAGATCAAAGTTATAATCCAAAATAATGGCGCTATTCGAAATTCTTTAAATAATATCTTTATTTCTTTAAATATAGTATCAAAGTTAACGAAATGAAACCTCCTGCCAAGCATCATAATAATCGAACAACATTGCATTTGATTCTTCCATAATGGAAGCATTCATATCAACAGTTTCCTTTGGACAATTTACTCGGAAAAAATGGTTATTGCCTATTAGAAGACGATAACCATTACGTAGAAGTGTACGTTCCGTTATTAAACGCCCATTCACGCAAATCCTGAAAAATAAATGTAAACAACCAAGACTATGACTTCTGAATTAAGTCATTATCGACAACATTGAAATATTGTTACATGTTCAATTAATATTATTAATTACCGTATCTAATCTTTATGATAAGAATTTAATCTCTTTATCAATAATAAATAATCATTCCATTCTTTCGATATCAATAAATAATCGTTCTGGGATAGATAAAATGATTATTGTGTGATTTTTAAGAATACCGATATTTGCTGATTTAAAAATTAACTTTGGCAAGAAATTTCATTTTATTAATTGCGGAACTAGGTATTTAAATTTGTGAGGGCAATAAACCTGGCTTTATCATTCATTTGTTCGATGAAAAGGCGTTGCTGACAATCTTCTTCTACAATTTTCAGCAATGCATGACGATGTTGTACTCCAAGTCCTTGAAGAATAAAATCAACTTTTTCATCTGATTCCATTGCACCTTGTTGCTGTTCTGCACTACCAATCACGGCCTGATGCTATAATTATAAAATATACTATTTCAATTAATTTCATTATTGTAAGAGATATCAGAGATCACCAGATTATCTTATGATTCTTGTAATCAAAGAAATTCTCTAGTCTTATCACTTTCTCTCTTGATACTTCAGATATCTCAGAATAGCGCAACTATCATTTATATATTTGGCCTTATTTGTATATTAAATGATCAGATCATTTTTTAGCATAAAGCCAATTATAATTTAGCTATTATTTCAAAAAATCAAAGAAATCCTTCGATCTTATTTTATCTTCCATCACTTCAAATACTTTAAGATAGTGTAACTCTTGTTCACATATTTGATCTTATATACCAATCAAACGCAGAAATCAGATTGCTCTTAACATGAAGCCGAGCATAACTTAGTTATTATTCCAAAAAAATTTCTGGGAAAAATAAAATGAATTACATTTATATAATAGACAAGAAGTTCATTTAGCGATGGATCGGCATTCAAATTAACTAGATAGAATCGATCTTTTTCAACTTTTATACCAGAGCCAGCTACCGAGATACCGATTTCAGCTAAATCTTTTTGCCTTTCCTGAAAGTTATCTCCAATAAATTTATAGATGAAAATTTCGAATTTTCATCTTTCTAATTGTTGTTTTTCAAACAAAATTTGTTTCTGAGTTTTGAGAATCCTCTTATCATAGAAAACCTTCTGATAATAATGACATAACTATGTATTAGACTAAATTCCATAATTCCTTTTTACCAAAAAAAAGTTTATAACTAGTCTTGAAAAATAGTAATTACTCGATAAACGGCTTCCGTATCTTTCAACCGTTCATCCCATGATTTATTCATCAGCTCCACCAAACGTTCCGATTCTGCTAATCGTTCCCGTAATTCTTCTGTTTCCTAATAACCATACTTGTTTAGCATTCATTAATGCGATAGATTCATTAGCATAAATCAATTCAAACATAAACTTAGGCAATAATGATTACACAGTAAATTCAACTTAATACAAGAGGAGAAGAGAACACTTAAAATTTATTTCAATTTTAAATTCAGGCATTAATAACCATAAGGCAAATTCATCTTAACAAACCGCAACCACCTAAACTTTAAATTTATTTTAATTTTTAATTTAACATTAACGACCACAGGACAAATTCAGCTTGATCATAATCATTTAAATTTTAGGCTATTTAAAAATTAATAGATTTTGGTCTCACATTCTGTTCCTTGACAGTTTGTGATATTTGCGCTCGCAGCGTTTCCACTTCTTCACGCAATTCACGTATAATTTTAGCATTAGGATCTTCATTTATTATAGCATGATTTACGATTTTCGTAGCTCTATCAGCATACCTTGAACAATATGAAAAAACTATTTCAATATAAATTTTTTGAAAAAATCATTCCATAAGGAAAAGATTATCTTACATTTTCGATTTTGAAATTTTCAAGATTTTACATATGTAATATTTTTTGTTAACCCCATTTTTTATTGTTTTCCCATGAAATTTCCAGCTTTTTTAATCGAAATTATAATTTACTAACCTTAATGTTGATAAAGTTTCTTCGTAATTATCAGCTGCAGGTGATATTGTCGCAATCATCACCGTTCGACTATTGCCACCTAAGCTATCTTTTAGCAACCTACAAACAAATTACAATAATCAATCAAAAAAAATTTCCTGTTGAAATAACAGTAAAGGTTGAAATAATAGTTATTTTTATTTACTCAATTTCTTCATTTCGATTTTTTAATTCTTTATTTTTTGTAATGATAATAACTCCTTTAATAAGCATCTTTACTCTCTACAAATCCATAGGTGTATAACATATCCATCGTTATAGAAATTGTCGGCGAAAGCCGAAAAGATCTAATTAGTTGGGTGTAAGAATATGAAAGGTCAGATAATAGATAGATGGTTTTAAAGATAGAAGGAGTATCGAAGGATTTAAAAGGAAGGATTTCGATGTTGAGATCAATTCAATTCAGATTTAATTTCAACAATGATTCTTCAATCGTAATTTGACAATCCAATAACACGAGCGACAGTTCAAGGGATCGAAAGTTGCATAAAAGCAACAACAATATGGATTGATAGAAGAAGAGTTGCAAAAGGAAAATACGACAACGTAGTGAGCATTCAAGCGATTGTTAGTATCTTTTCTTATTTTCCGTGTATTGTTCATTTAGTCTCTGTTATTGTTATAAATAAAATACGATATTGCTTACAATATCGTATTTTAAGACTTAAAAGAGCTATTGTCACGTAGCGGATTCAATCCATATAACAAACAAAGAGGCAAATCTTTTGTCTAACAGGAATAAAAAGAAAAGAAATAACTTTAAAATATATTAGAATGCAGAAAAATAGGAAATAATTATAACGTGACTTCAGATGTAAATCAAACAATAACAAAAGAAAACCCTACAACTCACCATGTTAAGACGGAATCTCGGTATGGGATAAACTTCGATTTTGACATTCCGTTAGCATGTGATCGCTCTGCCAATGCGGAAATCACCATTCCAAGTGTTGTTAATGATCTTCAATTTAATTCATTCTCTATTTCAATATTACATTCACTGTAGAAATAAAATTATTTAGATGAAATGAATCATTATAACGTTTGCTAACACATTTGTAAATATTTTCGTTATTTTGACCAGCATTTGCCAATATCATAAAAAATATGCAACATTTCTTAGGGATATATTTATCAAATTAGAAAGCTGTTTGATAAATAAGATAGATAGCTTATTTTGGAATCCGAAAAAAAAAAAGAAAGAAATTCATGAATACTTATTGATGTTTCCGCCTTCTTCTAGTCTTTTTCCTACTGCACCAGTTTTTTGGACTCGTTCACTTCCGGCTAGATCAACTAATGATATTTTGCTCATTTTTTCACCAGTGAACTGAAAATCGTAAATTGATGAATGTTTTCCGGAAATTCAAAATTCCATTGTTAAAAGGGTAATCTGGGCAACAGAGGAAAAGAGAAACAGGTATAGAAGTTTAGTACGTACTCCATTTTCTGTATCCGTAAGAGTCTGCGTGAGACGAATATTGAATACGGCATGTGAACGACTACTTTCCGTATTCATATTTGTTACAGCAACCGTTCGTGATTTATTTCCTTCTTCCATCAAAGATGCTATTTGCTGAAAATGGAAATTAAACTATTAAGGAAGAATAATATTACTTTTAATCATCAGAAGAACTGCGACAGATTTTCTGCCGTTACTATAAATTATTCAAAATGATAAATTATTCTTTGAATAATTTGATATTTCGATTTTCTTTCGAATAAAATGATTTTTTTTACCGCGCAAATAATTTTATCAAATTTCGTAAAATTCTTAATAAAGTTAGTCAAAGAATAAATAACGAACTTCAAAAGATGAAACAGCCAGAACGGATAAGCCATCAACCATTGGACCAAGAACTTTATGCTCTCGAACCTTTAAATTCTTATTTGTCCTAGAAATTTTATCATTACTTTTTCAAAAATCGATAAATGACATGATAGCGTTTAAGATTCATTAAGGTTCCTTTAAAGTTCATTTAACAAGATCCATTAATTTCTAGCAAAATTGTGAGAAATTTTAAAAAGAAAATTAATCTTAACAGGATAAAATATATTATTGCAAGTTTAAATGATAAGAAATTCAAAATTTAAATGATAATAAATGATAATTAAATGAAAACATAAAACAGATAAATGTCATTTATCATCAAATAATATCATTTGCAAAGAAGAACACAATCAATCCTTTTTTCCAGAATCAAATAATTAGCATAAATATTCAATAAATACATCAGATATCGGAAGTAAGGAAAGAAATGGAGTAGCTAATTAAAAATTAACAAAGAAAATAATTGGAATAATATTTATACTCGAAATCTGATAAGAGCATCCGTCAATGATGTGATAAGATTTAGAATATCATAATCATCCATGATAAATTTATATAATTTGAATTTAATAGTATATATAATTCCGAATAAATCATAGATATATTTTATTAATTCATATTACTTACTTTTTTGGATCCAGCAGATCGCGCACTTTTTCATTATAAATTTCCAAAAAGGAAACTTCTACTTTAAAAGTCAAACTATCGGAAGATAAATCGCTGATTTTTTGAAAAATAGAAGAACAAAGACGCGGGATAATGCCCGGATTTTCCGCTGTACCCATCATTGTGTAACTCTTGCCTGAACCTGTAAATAAAATATTTGATTAACTTATGAACTAATCATTTATATAAATTTAGAATTTGGCAATTAAACTTTATATTCTTTTTTCAGTAATTTTTGAATATTTTTATCATTGAAATAACGAAATTACAAAGTACCGGTTTGTCCATATGCAAATATGCAAGCATTATAACCAGCAAATGCATTGTTAAGTACAGCAGAACCAACTCGTTCAAATACTTCACTTTGATCTAAAAATTAGTTAATTTAGAGAATTTCAGGTTATAAGAAACTTAAAATTTATTTAATTTTATTTCAGTTTCAGTATGGTACAAATGACTTATTAGCATATAAGCTTTTATCGTAATGAATCTTACGAACTTACAAGCTTTTATCATCAAACATGAAAATTATCGTAAATTTCTTAATGCTTATTATAACTATTATCCAGGAATAGGCATTTATCAATTTTCTGCTAGAAAAAGCCTAAAAAACAAATTATTCATTAATTAGACTATTGCAATTACCATTTTCTAATCTTTGTCAATTTTATATAAAAAATGATATTTTTGACGAAAATAAAAAATTTCCAAATACATACCGATAAAATCATTTGAATTAGGATCAAAAGAATTGAAACAGTGATCGTATGCAAACCTTTTAGGTTGTTTCCTGAAACAAATTCGTATTTTCTGCAGAAATTAAATTTTGTTTTATAAAATCTATTTTAAGAATTCCATGTGCTCTTACAAATATAGGAAATATTTTCATTTGAATGATACAAATAAATTATTGATAATATCATTATTACTACATTATTATTTATTCAATGAATTAATTTAAATCTCAATTAAATATCGATTTATTGGCTAACCTTAAAGTTACACTAAAATGTGTTTAATACAACTTACTCATCAATGGGATGTTTAAGGACAGTTTGATCATCGATTGTTGTTACGACACATTTTGTATTCAAATCTCTTTCTTAAAAAAAAAAAAAAAAAAAGAAAAAAAGAAAAAAAAATTATCAAAAAATTATAAAAAGGAATAAAATTAATTTAAAAAAAAGAGTAAAATGAATAAATTGAAAGTAAATGAAAATTTTATTATTATTCTTGTATAATTTTTCCTCTTACGTCTTTTATTTTTTATCCTTTCCAAAGAGAAGCTACATTTTAAAGATGCATGAAAATTCATGATTAATGGGATGAAAACACAAAATGTTTATTTGTATAAGCTAGCAGGAGAAAATGAAAAATTGGAAATGCTTTCAAGCGATCATCAATTTTGACTTTTTTTATTTTTATTTCTATGCTATCATTTGACGCTGTTTTTAGTGATTTGTTCCAAAATTTTAAGCTATTTATCTTCATTATATATATAAATGAAAAGAAATGAAAATATATATATATGTATATCGCATTTTAGTATTTTCATTTTTTGAGAAAAAAAACAAGAAAATAAAAAAAAGAACAATTATTTGGACATCGTCAACAATAATATTTTACTTTAAGTATTATTTTAAATACTAGAATACAATATGTATATATTTTATGAAAAGTTTTTTTCGAGTCCAAAAAAATTCAAAAAATTTATATTTATTAAAATATTAATTTTGAAGAAAAATAGCTTGAAATTTCTTCATAAATTTTTCCATCAATAAACAAATATTCTTCGATAATTCTTCATAATGTTAAAAGCATTGAGGAAAAAAAAAAAAACGGAAAAATTATGTTGAATATGAATAAATTAGATTTTGAAAATGTTGACATCATTTCCTCTTCCTTTTTATTTTAATTCTTGACTAATCTTGACTACGAAATTTAGAATTTAAATAAGAATTTTCTTTTCTATAAAAAATTATTACATACCTCGTTTATTGAAAGGACGAACACGTATAGCAACTTTTACTTTTCCTTCTTCCTCCATTTGAATTTCAGGTATTATTTCAGTAATAGTTTATGAAAATTAGCAGCAAATAGAAGCCATATTTATAGAATTAAACAAATCTGATAAAAAGGTCGCCGAAAATAAGCAATATGTAGAATGTATGGAATGAAAAAGCAATCAATAGCTTTTGAAAAATGGTATCAATTTGATTAAAAAATCCATTTACAATCTATTCCTTCTGTGAATTTAACAAATTTCTGAAATTTTGAAAAGAATTTTTACAAGAAATTGGAATCTATTCATATATTGGCTCCGTGCGTTATTTGAATAAAATGAAGTATGACGTGATACAGCATTAAATCTATTCAATTTGATGTAAAATTTAAGCGCTTATAAAATAATGGATTGAATGGGAAATGAGAGAGCAGTCATTAAAAAAAACAAGAAATCGAAATGATTCAGATTAAAATAATTCTTTGCAGCTATCTTTTTTTATTCAAATAAAAAGAAATAATGCAGTGAGAAATGTGAAAATAATAAGATAAATATGATAGATATAGCTGAATGAAATAAAATTTGGGAAAATTTAAAATAACCATATTGATAAAAGAATATATGCCGCATAAGATGAATATTAATTATGTTAAAGATTGACACTTGAGAATGATGTAGGAATAAAAAAAAGTGCATCAACAAATGTTGATAAAAATATTATGAAAGTTGCTATTCAAGAATTTACTCGTATAATCTAATCAGTTGGTATCAGTAAAGTTATGTCAAGAATATACTCGTATAATCTAATCAGTTAGTATAATTAAAGTTATAAAAAGAACAAATGTTAGTTGCCTAAATCTTTATATCTTTTTATTGATTTCAAACTTAATTTACTTAACAAAAATATTTGATTAAACAATTTGCTTTATGCATGATAATACTTACTTTTTGCAGAAAATTTCATTAAATTACTTACTTTTTGCAAAATATTTTTAATAAATTACTTGCTTTTCGTAGGGCATTTCACCTGTAGAATATTTCAATAGAACTACTTGATTCTTACAAAACTTAAGAAAAGATTCAATAAATTAAATTTAATAATTTATAATTTTTGTATTAAAATAATACAGATTTCTAAAAATTGTGTGAGATGAACAAGAATTGTAATAAAATATAGAACTAAATTTTTGGTAAAATAGAAATAGAAATCTTTCCGAAGAGAATACCTGTTTGGACATTAATTATTATAATGCAATTTTTTTGCATAGAATTCACCAAATTAATGAAATGGAAAGTTCATTTTTGTTAAGTAAGAAATGCTCTAAATAAATGTCTCAAATCAGGATACTGGAAGTGTTTTCCAATAAATAATATCGAGAATAAGCATTTCAAATGAAGTCTGCGATATCAATCTGAAGTTCATTTTTGTTTTAATATTTGACTAGTACTAATGCGAATAATAATCAGTTAACATTGATTCACTAATTCTTTGTTTATCATTCTCAATTATGTTTATTGAATATTTACAATAGGTAAATCTATTCTTTGCTATAAAAAATTTACAATCATATAAAGGTGGAAAGGCAAAGAATTTTTATAGAAAAAATTAATTATCAAATAAAAACTAGCCAATTAATTTATTATTAATAAATAATTTCTTCTTCAGCAATTTCGCATTGAATATAATATAGCAAATTATATTTCTTCTTTCTCTGAATTATTTTCCATACTTTTTTCCTTTATTTGTTCTGATTTAAAATCAGAATAAAGAGAAAATAAAATAGAAAAAAATGAAAGAAAAAAGTTAAATAAAAAAAAAATGAATAAAAAACTAAAAAAAAAATAAATAAAAAGTAATCTTTTCAGTAATCTTTTCAAGAAGTGCAAAGCTATTTCTATAAATTGCGAAATTATTTTTCTGGAAAGTTTATTTTTTGAAGTAAATATTGTGAAACTAAAATTCTTAATTTGCTAAAATAAGTTATTCAAAAAAAGTCTTAAAAGAAGAAAATAAAGGATAAAAATTTATTAAAACGAAAAAAAAATGGATAAAAATTTGAAACAGATAATAAAAAGTACTCTTTGAAATAATTAAAACTAGATGAAACTGTTTGAAATAAATTTTTAGCGAAGATATTGGAACAGATGTGCATATAAATATAAACAAAATTTCCAGAAGAATGTAAACATTGGAATAAAATGTAAAGAAAAAAAATGACAAACACATTTCGTTAACAAGTTCAAGTTCATAAATAATGAACAATTTTTATTTTTTATCTTTTATCATTACTAATTGTTCATTTAGTTCTTCAGCTGTTCATCAAAAAAAAAAAAGGAAAAAAAGAGAAATCTTTTTTTAATAATCAATAGATAATTTGAAATTATTTAAAGAACCCAAAAAAAAAAGCGAAATATTGAAAAATTTTTAAAAATACATAAAATAAATATTATTAGCAATAGATGGATTTGTTCAACAATAATAGCAACATTATTTGCATAAATTAATATCATATTAATTATATTGCTAATATTCTTTAAACATTAAAAATTCTATTAAAATAATTCACAAATTGTGTTAGCTTTTGAAATTGAAAAATTTTATAGCAAAAAAAAAAACTCTTTATGATAAGAATTATATCATCTGTTTAAGTAACATTACAGAATTTGATGACAAAAAAAAGAAAAAATTAAAATAAAAGATAAAAAGGCAATATTAAAATGGAATCGATCAATTTATACAAAAAAATGTTCCAGAATTTTTTGCATCAATTTTCAATTACTTTACTGTAAATATTTGCATTAAAATTTAATAGATCACATTCATAGCATTTCATGATAAATAAAAAAAATATTCTAAATTGAAATTTTGAGCTGGAAAATATGAAATTACAGAATAATTAGAAGTAAATTTAAAGCAAGTATCATATTGCAGTAAAATTTAATCCAAATTTCTCATCAGTATTTCATATCATTTATTATGAAATTAAATCTTCTACGAGGATAGTAGAAGAAGGGAAGAGAATAAATTGTTGCAATTCCAATTTTAAACTTTATTTTGAAACAACTTATTCAACGGTTAGGAAAAAATGTATTGAAATAATAAAATGGAATTATCTAGAAATCCGAAAAGTTTTTTCACAAATCACTCAGAAATTCAAAATTTAATCCTCCTCAAATTTCTAATTCTTGCTGATATGCAGAAAATAAAATATGCAAATTGATATTGATCTTAAGCTGTAAATCATTTACGATTCTTGAATATTTTAATAATCTATGTATATTTATAAATTGTGATTCTTCACAAAGAATTTAAAATGATAAAGAAAAGAATTTCATATAAATCATCCATTATCATAAAAATTATTTTTACTTTGAACTGTCTGATCGAAACATCTTATCAATCAATCTTTTCGCTTTACTATCCAAGACTTTTCAACAATCATTACATGCTGTACATAATGAAACATGTTAAGATCAAAATATAAGTGTGGATAATTAAGCAAAATCAGTTAATTTTCTAAGAAGAACAGCAAGCTGAAATAAGTACAACTTTACGAATGTAACATTGAAGGATGAATGGGCAGAAAAATTCTGTTGAAATCTTACTTTGTGTTTCATGTTAGAAAAAATAAAGTTTTGGTGCGAAGCATCAAAATCAAATTACATTCCATCTGACAAGTTAATCATTCTCTTTCAAATTCATTCAAGATTTTGAAACTTCGAGAAGCAAGAAATATAAGAATAAGAAAATTTGAAAGGTAAAAATCAAAAATTGGAAATGAAGGAAACAAAAATTGACGAGAAGAAACTCGGAAAAGTACTTTCCTCAAAAAAAAAAAAAAGAAAAAAAATGTAATATCATCTCATAAAATGTAATATTACTTTGTTTCGTTTTGCCTAAGATAAATTTTAGGATAAAGTATTGTTTCATTCGTTTTTTTTTCGTAAATTTCTCAAAAATTTTAATAAAAGAGAAAATTATCCAATAAAATTAATTAAAAAATTTCATGATTTTTTTTCATTGATTATTGATTGAATAAAAATTTCTTACTATTTTGGTGATTTTCTTCTCTTTTTGAATTTTGTTTAATACAATTTATTGATGATAGCAAATATTTAAGTATCAGAAATAATTAGATGTTCATAACAAAAATGGAAACTTTAAACATTTCGCTGTTTTACTCAAATCTATAAAATTATGCTGTCAACTAATTTCATTTTTGTATAAATATGGTTCACAAATATTTAATAAAATTTAAATATCGTATGAATTTAAAACGAAAATTAATAATGGATACAAAAGAGTGACTAAATTAATATTCTGAGAAATGATGAGATTAATTTGTCTTTAAGCATTTTTTTTTTGCTGGAATTGTGAAAGAATTGGAAATCTTTGTTGAAATTTTTAGTTATGGATCAAATCTGATGTCGAAATGAAAATATTACTGTTAAGATATTCCTGGATGAACTAGGATTATAAAAAATTAGTCATTCTTCATAAAATAAGAAGTCTGAAATATAGATTGTGAAATTAAATTACATGCAAATGTTTTATTAAAATATAAATTTCCTAAATTATGAATTCATTAAAAAATTATATTACTACAACAATGAAATGTGCATCTATATATTTTTCTGTCTATGAAAATTCTCGAAATTAATTATTGCAGCTTTTTTGAAATGCAACAAATATTCTCATAAGCTTCTTCACTTGCTGATAAAAATGGCAAAAGTGAAAGTGATACTGATAACTGATAATAGTTTCAAGTGAAAAAGAAAACTGATTATAGTTATTGATTAAACAATTATGACTAGCTGATAATTATAAATGTTATAATTTAAAGAATTAAAATCGAGGAATTAGGAAATAACAACGACAATAAATTAACGATAATACTTGACTGAAAAAAAAAGAAAAAAATTGGTAATATGCGACACAAATTTAAGAATGAGCAAGAAAATCTCTATTACATGATAATTTTTGACAAAATTTTATTCCAAAAAAAAAATTGTCAAAATTCAGCCTTGAATTTGACGAAAGATATTTCGAATAGAATAGTAACTGCAGGGGGAAAAAAAGCTATAAATATAAAAAAATAGAAAGAAAGAATGACAATTGTCATCGACTTTTAATGACAATCATTTAATTTATACGCTTAATCGGTTTTCTCACATTTTTTATTGTTAAATGATGAAGATATAAGAGAGGATATTGATTTAAATCGAATTATAAATGACAAAAAAAAAAAAAAAAAGTAAGTAAATGATCGTTTCAAAAAATCATTGGCGGAGAAATCATTGAGCGGAAATAATAATAAGTGTTGAAAAAGATAAATGATAAAAATTTTCCACTTTCAGTCGAAAATTTCGTAAACTTCAGAATTTTAACCAATAAAATAAATAAACAAGGTAAGTAAATATACAGTATTAATAATTTAGATAATTGTGTGAAATCTGCTGATAAAGAAAGATTTAGGATCAAGGTGGATAATTTTTGAACGAACACAGCGATTGTTATCAATAATGATTTGAAATTATTTACATCATATTTATGGTATTTTCCTTAATTAGTAGTGAATGATATTTTTTGTATAATTATCACTCTACCATGCTTATCACATAAGCTTATCATATATATCTCTTTATCATAAAAATATCTTAGTGCAGCTTCAGTAAATTCCAATAATATTGCATATTTTTTGACAGCATCAACTTTTTTTTCAAATTTCATCCACAATTCGTATGGTTTTAAAATAAAAAAAAAAAAAAAACAAAATATTCAACATTAGAAATAACTAAATATATGAATAATTGATTACATCGTACAATTATTAGTAATCATTTACATAGATTTTTTTGATAGCATCAACTTTTTTTTTTTGAAATTTTACCTACAATTCGTATGTTTTTAAAATTAAACTGATGAAAAAAAAATAATATATTCAATAATAGGAATAATCAAATATATGAATAACTGATTGATTTTTCATAATTGTAAATGATCATTCAATTGATAGCAACAATTTTTTTTTTCCAAATTATCTGCAAATCACTTTTTTTTTTTTTTTTTTCAAAAATGACGGGAATAACAGCAATAATTGAAATGATTGCATAAAATGATCAGATTGAATGAATCAATGAAAATAGAATGGATTAATTGATTGAATGAATTAAATTGAAATTATGTCAGTACGATTTAAATAAATAATTTATAGTACTGCAAAAAAAAAAAAAAAAAAAGAAAAAAAATGAAATGAAAGCTCAATTTCAAGGGCTTTTTCCATTTCTATCCAAAATTCTCCTTTACTTGGACATATATATATCGAATTAGCAGCTTGAAATGTCTTCTTCCCAAAGCTTATTTGCTTGGCCCAATATATCCACCCAATAATTAGCCTGCATGCAGACATGCATGCATGCATGCTCGACTCGATATAGCATAGAACAAACGACACGACAAGTAATTTTGAAATGTGTCGCATAATTCGAAATGTCATTTCTTCTACTATCATTTATTTATTGGATCTTTTTTTTTTTTGCTATTTAGAAAATGCTTAAACATGCTTACTTCGTCTTTTTTTATAGCTAACAAACATGATACTATTAGAAATTAACTAAAATTTCCAAAAAAAAGAGAGAGAGAGAGCGAGAGAAAGCGAAAGAAAAAAGGAAGAGGAAATTTGAGATTCTTAAGCAACTAATATGATGCTATTAAATCTGCCGTTCAATTTAACTTACATCTGTAAATAGTAAATTTTAAGAGATGAAGTAATAGAGAGAGAGAGAGAGAAGGGAAAAAAAAAAGTTTCGAATGCTACTAATAAATGCTAACTTTTTCGATCTAAAATTGCAAAATAAATTTTAAGAAATGAGGCAAGAGATAGGAAAAGGGAGAGAGAGGAAAGAAAAGAAACGAGGGAAAAAATGATGAATTTTTTCAAACTTTGTCGTCCTTTTTTCAAAAAAATTATTCAACTATATATGGATAACTGCGGGTATGAAGAAAAAAAAAGCAATGTGTCGATCATTACCTATTAATCAATCAATAGAAATTCTTGCATGAACACTATCGAGATATAGAACCGAATATGATAATCTTATCGAGATATTGATTGGACGAACTATTTTGATCATTTTTATGTCTGATAAAGTTTCGGTATAATTCAAGTAGGCATAATTAATATTTTAATAACTATTGTAAAACTTTTCAAACTTCACTTCTAGCAAAAACTTCGCTAAATGACCTTTGATGTCATCCTAAATTTTGACCCCTTTTACCCCGCAATGTGCAATTACACATGCTGACACATGCGAAAATGTAGCAGCTGTTCATTTGATTTAATTATCAAATAATGGAATTGTAGAAGGTCTCAGGGGAAGTGAATTATTTATGGTTGTTGAGATATTTGAAATTGAAATCCTAATTTTGGCAAAATCTGTCGTTATTTGCTAATGATTATAATATTTGTTTAATGTAATCTAATTTGGATCAGAAATAAGTGATTTCTAAAATGAAATAATAGATAAATTTACTTTATTAAATTAGCATCTATTGTCGAGAATTCCGAGAAACTTCGTGTTATCAATTATTTAATTCAATCATTTTTGTCTTTCTGCATCGTTGTTTTAATGTGCAAGCAATAATTCAAATATTGTAGTTTAGTTTACCCGCCAATAAAGGCGCGCTCTCGTGTGCCAATAATGGCGCTTCATTGTAGATCAAACTCTGTCATTCTGATCTCTCTACAAATAAGCATAATCCTCAGTGTAGCCTCATTTTTATGGATTTTTTTGTCTCAGCGTCGGACGTTTAATAGGTCAGGATGTTTGGTCTCACTCTTTCTTTTGGGATCATTGGCATTGTTGATATAACTGACATTGCAATGGTCGTTGTCGTTATCGTTGCGGTGTTATCAACGTTTCGTGATAAAGGTTTAATTACCCAAGTTTGAGGTGCTACAAATCAACTTCTCGACAACCCAAACCAATTCAACTCAATACAACACAAATTCAAGCAAACTCAACACACCAACTTCACCCAAGTGATCTCAGATCGACACAATTCAACGCAATCCAACCCAATTCAGTTCAGCGAATTTTTGGAAGCTGATCGATCAACCCAACAATCAGATCGCCTAGACACACTGGTGATATTTGGCTATTGATCGACATCTCTCTTCACAATTGAGAAAAATTCGCGACATCGATTTATCAATATTTAGTATTCAGTTCAAACAAATGAGTAACTAAAATATACCCGCTTCATTATTAATAAGATTCACCGAAATTAATAAGTAATATTCAACATTATCAATCTGATAACCATAGAGAATTTAAATGAATATAATTTAATTCTTATACTGTTATTAATTTCAATTTCATTTCCTTTGTTTTTCGAGAATGAAATTGATAACACATAATGGATTATATTGATTGCAATGAAATATTTGAAAAATTACGCAAAAAAAATTAAACAATTTAAAATTTATAATGCAATTTGTAATTTTTAACAAAATTTTTAACAAATTTTTGATAAAATTCAGATTAGAAATTCAAAATCGTAATTTTGACATTGAAAGAGAAGAGAAATACTGAAACAAACAAGTTATCAAGATTGATTCAAAATTATTGCGTCAATCATTTTTGAGGAAAAGAAAATGGCAACAAAAAAAAAAGAAAAAATGAAGAAAGCAAATTTTCAGGGAAAAAAAAGGGAACAAAAATAAAGCAGAAAAAATGCAATTTCGACTAAGTTAGACTTTGTTATAGACTGATATCAAATGACTCGTTAACATTATCATCACATCATCATCTTCAGTGAAATCATCTTCAGTATGTATCAACTAGCAATTTGCAATTTTTCAGGAATGAACATACCAAAAAAAAAATGGAAAAGTTGAAAACACTAATTTTCATTATTTTATGATTCATTTCTATTCTTCTTTATCAGATAATTTCTCTTGATAAGGAAAATAAAAAAGCTGGCTAAAATTGATGCTAATAATAACATGTTTTAAAAATAAGATATGATTAAATAAACAACTGAAGTAAAATTCATCTTCCATATTAAATTGTAGATTCTCTTTTTTTGCTAGAAATGTATGATACTAAAAATTTCAACAATCAAAACTTCATTTTCGGAATTTTTTTTCATACATAATTTCTTACTTAGGAGGTCAGCTGATTTATGACGAATTTCGAAAAAGAGAAATAAAAATTTTGTTTCAAATCTTTTTTTATTTATTTGCAATAAATTCTTTCGAATAATTGAAAAAAAAATTTTGTACAATCATACATACATTTCTTCGTTGTCGTTTTTCTACTTTTTCTTATTCAATATTTTAAATATATTTTATCAATAAGAGAACTGTTCAGAAGACTATCTTTTATAATTACAAATTATAAAAAAATTGTTCAAAAAAAGGAAAAAACTTTTTTCGACTTTTTTTTATGGAAATGAAAAAAAAAAAAAGCCATTATAATTTTGAGTAGAAAAAATATTACTTCTATCTACGATTATTTAAATATTTGCTTTATAAATTTTATTTGCATAAGAGATTTGTTTTTTTTTTTTTTTTTTTACAATTGTAACATTTAATACCGATTGTTATTTGTTGATGAATAATATTATTTTAGGAGATAATGATAAGTGCTACTATATATCTTATTTATCTCTGATAAGGATTTTAGCAAATATCATATTGTAATTTCAGAATTGGAATATCATGGAGTGCTTCGATCGTTTATTTTAAAATAGAAATATTTGGGATAAAGGGCCGAAAAAAGTAACACCGAAATTTTAGTTAATGACACTATAAACCAACAGTAACTTCGACATAGGTAAACACCTGCAAACAATTTGCAGGTAATTAAAAAAAGTAATTTTTCTACATTTACCAAATAAAGTTGTGATGGCGAAAAATTTTGTCAGTAAATATTTAAAAATCTTCGCTAACTTTATTACATGCAAGAAGAATCATAATTTTATGTTCAAAATAATATAGTTGACTATACATGACAAATATGATGAAAGTTTGTAAAAAAAAAAAAGTTAGGATTGAGATTATGGATAAGATTGATATTTGAAATAATTTTAATTTCAACACTAAAATTTTAATCTATTGCTAGCTTGTTAGATTTATAATAAAAAATTTCAAGTATTAATCTATTTTGTTTGCTAGATTTTTTGGATATCAGAAGATAAGTGATTGAGAAATTCGAAAGAAAAGGTTAAAAAAAAGAAGGAAACTAAAAGATTTTAAAATGTATTTTTAAAGGAAGAATTTTAATTCTTACCGGAAAAAATCAATAAATCAAGTATGAATACATTTTGAAAATCAATGATATAAATTCCAGAACAAAATAATCATTTACTTCATTAACTATTAGTTGATTGCTTACTGACATCGACTTGTTTTTCATGAAAAGATCTGAAATAATATTCCTAAAAGTGTATCAGTAAGACTTCTATAAATTGAACGAATAACGCTATTTGATTATAAAATGGTTGTAACAAAAAAATTTTTTTGAAAATAAAAGTAAAACAAAAAAACAAAACTTTTTTCAATTGAAGTAAACTTCATTTGATTTTTTATCATCGTTGGCTATTTATTATTTTCTTCATATCTCTCTTTCGAGCCGTTTGATTGTCTTCTGATATTTGCTGATTACTTTAACTTTTGCGAAAGACCAATATGAAACAATAAATCAATCCAAAAATAATGCATAAATGAAAAAAGAAGAAAAAAATTGAAGTAAATGGAAAAGAATAATGTGAAGTAAACTTATTAATTCGATATTTTCCCTAATTTAATGTCAAAAAATTTGGCATAACTCGGCAAGAAATCGATGAGATCATTCAATAAGTTGTATAGATCATTCATAAGTCATATGGGTTACTTATTAAACCACGTAGGTCATTATATTTTAATCATATAAGTCATTCACAGAGTTATACATTCATTCACTAAGTCAAAAAAGTCATTCATCAAGTCATATAGATCTCATATAGGTCATTCACTCAATCATATAAGTCATTCATTAAATCATATAAATCATTCATCAAGTTATATAAGTTACTCACTAAATTGCACAGGTTATTCATTAAGTCAAATAGATCATTCAACAAGTTATACATGTCATTCATTAAGCCAAATAGATCATTTAAGTCATACAAGTTGGCCACTAAGTCATATAAGTCATTTACAAAGTCATATAGGTCAGTCACTAAATCACAAAAGTTATTCATTAAGTCAAATAGGTCATTCACTAAATCATATAAGTTATTCACTAAGTCGCTAAAGCATTATACATATAATGGCAAGAGCAACATCGTACGGATGAATATCTTGTCAAAAAAATAAGTCAGCTAGGAAAATTAATCAACAACAAAAAGGCCTAGCATTTGTGGCCTAAATGACATAAGATGGGAACGATTTACTATTAGGCTCCTTCGAAAGTGGCATTTTTAGAATAGATTGACAACGATCGAAATATCTTTTGGGCCTATTGGCATGAAACGATAATTTAATTTACATTCTTTATCTTTTACTTGTGAAAATTCTTCTCAGTTTCTTTCTATCTTAGTTAGAATCATTTCCATTTTACTTTCATTCGTACTATGAGTTTTTTTCTCCTTCAAATTTATTCTAGCAGGCTTAGTTTTTTTTTTCTCCAGAATTTTTAGAAATTTTTTCATTTTCAAATCTTTGACTAGTAACAAGTTTTATCTATATTTTTTAAAATTTTGATAATGAAACAAGAGTAGCTTCTATTGGTGAGAAATTTTTTTGCAAAAATTAACGAGATTCCGAATTTTCTAGAATTTCATTCATTCATTCATTTGTTATTCATTTAATTGTTTATTTTTTCATTCATTCATTTGAAAAAAAAAAAGTCAAGAAATGAAATAAATGAATGAAAAAATGGGAAAGAAAAAATTTAATCATTTATTTATCAATACTTATATTATTTTACATTGTAAAATATTTCCTTGCAATTGAAAAAAAAAATAAAAAAATAAAAAAAAACAAAATAAAACAAAATTAATTTCATGAAATTCTATCAAATTAATTTCATAATTTATTAGTTTCATAAATCTTAATCAAATTAATTTTATAATTCATTATCTACAAATTTATTGCAATTATAAATCTTTCCCTATCTTTTATTTTCTTTCCTATCCCAAATTTTTACTTAATGTGTAATCTAATTGAAAATTTATCACCTAACAGTTGTTACTGGCTATTATCGGTAAATCATTTTCTCAATGTTACATTCGAATTCATTTTCAAATGAAGGAAGAAAAAAAAGGCCAAAAAGAAAGAAAAAAATCGCTGAACTACAAAGTCACATTTTTAACATTCCTAACGAATTTTGTTCTAAACAATATTTAATCGATAATATTTTCACAAAAAAAAAAAGCACAGTAAAATTATAAAGAAATATATGATAAATTTATAAAATGAACTCCCCATTTTACAAAAAAATAATCTTTCTTCTATGTACATAAAATTGATAAACTGAACTCCTCATTTAAAAAAAAAAAAAAAAAAAAATCATTTTCTTTTTTTTTTCGTTTTCATATTATTTTGTACTCTTAAAATACTCATATTTATTAGTATTATTTATATTCAAGGTTTTTTATTACTTTAATCTTTGCAACGATGACCATATATTTACATCCATATAATTCGTTTGAACATTTTTTAAGTGCATTTCTTGAGTGAACTTTTAGTAAATCCTTACTTTTAAAAATGATTTATTAAAAAATTCTCAATAAAAAAAGAAAATTGGAGAAAAAAGGAAGAAAAAACAAATAGTAGGAGATCGTTAATCATTCTCAAAACTGATCTATCAATTATGATGAAGTATCATGCAATGAAATAAAAAAATTTAAAAATTAAAATGGAGTAAATATTATAAAGATTTTTATTTTTCAGCATACTTTCAACAAAGCCAGGATGGATCATTGATTAAATGATTAACTAAATAAACATTCAATTATTCATTCTTGACCAAAATAATGCGAAAAAATTCAACGACTAATTGATCTATCTGAATTATCATTGAGAAGAACATAACAAGCATCGAAAATTCATCCATTTATATATATTAATGTTTCAAAGGTTTGAAACTGAAAAAATAAATAAACTAATAATATTAAAAAAAAAAAAATCAAACAACAGAAACGAGCATTGCAGACTTTGAACTTTCATGAAAAGTAATAAATAAGAAAAATTTACAATATTTTGGCAAAATTTTATCAAAATTATTAGTTTGATAATCATTTGCTGGATGGTTTCTCAATCCTTTTTTTTTTTTTTCAAAGTTAGTTATACCTAAACTTTGTTAGTAAGTAAAAATTCCATGTTTTTTTTTTTTTTTTTTAAAAGAAGCGAGTTGTAATTTTGTCAAATAGGCTGAGATCGAAAAGATTTGAAGTAAAATAGCCTAAAGGAAGAAAAAAAAGTTTTCGCTCACAAAATATCAAAATTTCCATCCTATACATCAAATCCATCTTTTTTTTTATTAAGTTCTTTCAATTTTTTCTTTTTTTTTTTCCTCCTATTTATCCTCACTACATTTCCCACCTCTAAATACTAATAATTACATTTTTTCATGCAGCAAAAAATACAAAAAAAAAGAAAAATTGAAACTTGCATTCAAATTGCGCGTTCTTTCTTTATGAAATACTACTCACGAAGTTTTAAATTTTATTTCAACAGTTAGGCTGATATAATTTTGAGCAATTCTATATAATTTTTCATCAATGGAAACTTCTTCCTTAAATGGTGAAAAATCCAATCAGATATTCAGGAAAAGAAGAGAAAATTGATTGTAAATTTAATAAAAATATTCCAAATAAAATCTAAATATGCAGCAAAAAATTTATTTTATGATAGCAAATATATTATTCAACCAATCGATTATCAATAAATTAATTATCAATAAAAGATTTAAAAAAAAAAAGTAATTCGTGTAATTACACAATAATCCGATGATTCTGAATAATTCCGGCATAAAAAATAAACTAAACATTGAGAGCATTGAAATAGTTCGCCCGAAAATTTTCTAACTCGATTCTACATATATAAATTCAGATAAGTATTAATCAATATAAAAACATTGAGTTTGTGAAAGAAAAATAATTAAAAATAGCAAATACTTAATGAGTGAATTGGTTATGTTTAAAAAACTAAGATGTTTGATGAACTAAATTAATTAATAAACCGAATAATTAAATCAATGATCAGACCAAATAATTTTTGATAATAAACCTATTTTCGATTCTATAAAACTAGCTATTATTTCTTTCGAAAAAAAAAAGCAATTTTCGTAGTAAAAACATTATCATTTTATATTAACCTAATTTGAACTAATTAAATAAAGATATTTTATGTTACAATAAAATTGAAAATTCGATCGTAAAAACTTGAGTCATAGTTTGCCAAAAGGGCATAAATTTCGGGATTGGAGATTAAATTATTATCATTACTTCCAATCAGCCCAAAATCTGATGAATAGTTCTTCCGTTTGTGGCACAATTGAATGAACAAAATCGATAAGCCCTTTATCAACCATTTCATCTTCTCAGAAATAATGATAAATCAATTGCTCGGACGAATGAAGATGGCTAATATTTCAACACCAGTTGTTTATCGGCTTTTGCATTTTAAAGGGAAATTAAATTTAAAACAAATATGGTATTATTTGCCGATAATAGGAGATATTTATACGATAATGATGAACTTTACAAAAACTTGCAAAGAAAATGCAAGAAATTTATTGTCAAAATTAAATATATAAAATGATTGAAACTGAACTGTTTAAAATGATTTGAAAAATTTTTAAAAGAATATAATACAGCAGTTTTTTTTCAGTCTTGTTAAAGGCTTTTTTTTAATATATTTTATTTTATTTGCATCATTGTCATTACCAAATGATATTTCTAAAATGTTCAACTTTTTTGAATTTCAAAATTTTATGAATATTTAACTAATGAAAATGAATTCTTTTTCTAATAAATTTACAGTGAGAGAATACAAAGAAAAATGAAATTGACAAGTCCAATTTCGCTCAAATTCAATTTCATAATGATTCATATGATAGAAATTACAAATTAATAATCAATTTCAAAAATATTCAGTTAATAAAAATAAAATAAATTAATTACAAATTAATAATGAATTTCATGAAACAAAAAAAAAAAGAATTAATAGTCAATTTCAAAAATATTCAATTAATAAAAATATAATAAATTAAATGCATATTCAATGTGATTGAAAATACAAAGGAATTAATAGTGAATTTCAAAAATTTTCTCAACTGATGAAAATAAAATATTCTTATCTGATAAATCTATGCAGTGAGGAAATGTGTATGAGGAAAAATGGAAGCGAAAAGAAAAATGTGATTGTAGCACAGATGATGGGAAATGAAAATCGATGATAGCAATGATAACATTCTAAACGATCAATATTGATAAAAATAGAATTTCCATTATGATAAAGATAATAATAATAATAATAAAAAAAAGTATTATTGAAAAAAATGTAAAAATTGTGAGAGAAAGAATGAAATAATGATATCTCTGAAGTACAGAATTAGATCATTCAACTGTTTATCTCATTTAGTTTTGTTATTTTTCTTTTCAAAAGCAAATATTTTTCGATTTTTCGACAGGTGTTCTTCGACAATCAAATATTTTTTTACAACTTGTTATCCAAGCTGTATCGATAATTATTTATGTTTCATAGTTTATGCCGCTGAATTATGTTTAAATCGATTGTCTTCTTGCTTAATATTTTTCGTGGGCCATGAATTAAATGAAGGATTTTTTAGAAATATATTTTAAATTCAAAAAATTATACTGACCAAATAATTTTATTTACATATAATTCTGAATATACACATCAATCAATTTTGCCCTTAATTATCTTTTATTGAAAAAAAAAATAAAAAATGAGTATTTTATCATTTTAGAATTATATTTTTTTAAAAAAGTCTTACAAAGAAAAAAAAACAAATAAAACAATCGAAAACCTTTTTTTGATGAATTAAATGTGTTTATAAAAAATCAAATTATATGATTAATCGATATTGATTTAAAATGTATTCATCGTCATCATTATGTTTCGTATTTATTTTACTATGAAAATTAAAATATATGATCAATTCGAATAAATTTCAGATCTGATAGAAGATCAATGCTAAGTTTAAAATATGTTTGTGAAATATCATTGAAAGGAAGATTGCAATAATCATTATTATTTTACTATATTTTAATTTTATAGCAAAGCACAGCTTTTATGATATTCCAGTTTATGTTTTAGTTTATCTCGAAGACTTTTAATTTGCTGTGTTTCGGTTACATTATGAAAATTGCAATATGACTTCAGTGCTTCACGGAATACTTCTAAGACACTTTCCTGAAGATATAAAAAGAATTTTTAGTAATTAGTCTTTATGGTTAATAAAGTTAATATTTCAAGCATCTCTTAATGAACAAATCTTCAGTTCATCACAACCATTATTATTTTATCGTATTTCAATTTTCAAAATTCATAATTTAATCATCAAATTCCATTCTTTTTTGAACTCATCACTTACCTATTTTCAAAATTTACAAAAATCATTTCAATATAAGGATTAGTTTTCTCTTGTCCAACTTAAAAAAAAAAAAAACTTTTACTCGATTCTTGCACGAACATTCCGTGTAGGCACATGCTCCAATATGTTTCGCTAACTTTTTACCTTCTTCGGTGGAAATGACAATAGTGCCTTCTGTTTGCAACCGATTTATAGTATCCGGATCATTCCGGAGATCCGTTTTTGTCGCCGTCAGGATAAAAGGTATATCTTTGGGACAAAAACCGTATCGAATCTCATCATACCACTGAATTACATAAAAAATTCATTAAGCATTAATTGTATATATCTATTTTTTTGCTATATTTAACAAAAGTTTAGTCAGTTTTTTAATTCCTGAAATTTCCATTTTGTAAAAATTGCTGCAACAATTACTAGTTATAATATTGTATCTTGCATTTTACTTATAACCAATTTCGGGCAAATTTTTTAAAACATAAAACAATTTTCGAGCAGTTTTGAAAATATTCTTTGGATATTCGAAAATTATCAATAAAAAATGAGTAAATATTGCAAGAAAGTTATAGAATTTCACTAGTTCTGCTAAAAAAAATATTGAATTTATTTACGATATGAAGAATTACAGCGAAAGTTGCAACATAAAAGTTTTTAAAATTTCAATGTAAATAAAAAGAACTAATAATCGAAGTATGAGATGAAGATTTCATTTGCAAAAAAACAAAAAGATTCAAAAAAATAGGAAAAATGCAAATAAATAGCAAACAAATGTGCTATCATTTACGAGCTTTACGTAACATATTTACAGAGACCTGTATATGTGAGTTAAATTTCATTAAAAAAAAAGTGAAACTAATTAGCTCTAAGAATTGGGCAAAAATGATTAAATAGAACCCGATGATGAGCATTCCAGAATGATTTACGAGAATCAATCGAAAAACAAATTACTACAACATTTGCATCCAAATAAGTTAGTTGTCGTAAACGATCAAAGTAACTCTGAAATTTGTTTCACATGTCCAGATTTCTGCAATTATGATATTACTGTCAGATATGTAATTCGTATAAATAATACAATTTTAATTTTAGCAACGAGAAATCAGAATTTAACAACACACAAAACATTTAAAACTAAGCATATTTGTGAAATAATAATTCGTCAATTTACAACAATTTTACAGTTGAATTCTTGAACCATTTGATAAAGAAAGATCATGTCCAGAATGATTGTATGAGAAAAGTGCGATGTTTGAAAATCTATTCCATTGTTGTTTCTCAATTCAAAAACAAACCTTGCCAGGAGTGTCATAAATTTTGAAGAAAAACGGTTTCAATAACTCATTAGTATAATCAAGACCTTCAAAATCCAGAATCTGGAACAAAGGAAAATTATTCTCAACTAAAATAACTGGAAAAAGTCACTCGGAATCACTGCTTTTATTTGATGAGCATATGGAAGCAATGCTTTTGAATCATTCAACGATTGTTTTCATGGCAGTCTTAAAAAATTTCATTTCTGTCAGCCTTGCACAATTTTTATTCCTTGCTCAACTCACTGAAGAAAGCCATTTGACTTATTTTGATCACTTTCAAACTACGATCTTTGCCTATATTCGATGAATTTTGGTTTGTCGTTTAAAAACCTGCACTGCAACTTACAGTAGGCTCATATCTGTAAAATGCGTCCAATTTTTCCATGTTTATAAGTGTTTTCAGCATCGTTGTTTTACCTACACCAGAATCGCCGACAACAGCACATTTCACTTGCATATACTATCGGAATTCGAAATTTTGTTTTTGATTAAATGAATTTATAAAACAATAATTCGCACTTTTATGACAGTAATTATAGATACAAGTGAGTTTCTTACTGAGTCCAGAAGGAAAGTTTGGAATGGAACATATTCTACCATAATATCTTCAAGTTTTCCCTTCATTCTTTTGATGAATTGAATTTTCTAATCTCATTGAAACGAAGAAATTATTTGTGAGATAAAATATGGTTTAGGGGAATTACACAGCTTTCTTATGCTTTGTGTAAGAGATAGGATAATTATATGTTGTGAGAAGTATTTCAATTTTTTAATAATTAAATTTCACCGGCTTGTTTCCTCCAGCAAGTTTTTGTTGATGTAGTCGCTCTTTGTCCAGATAATACTCAGAGTGTGAATTCATTGGATAATTTAAATATACTGATCTATCGGCCATTTTTGTAAAAAAAAAAAAGAAGGAATTTTTAATCAAATATGATTGAGTTAGTATCTTATAAACTATGACAGACCGCCACTTGTATCGAAATTTGTTGGTTAAATGAGAAAGATTTTTTCATTTTCGCTCAATTTATGATTAATTTTATTTCAAAAACGAACAAATTGGAATATTCCAGAATAGTGTTAAGATTTATTGAAAATAACAGTAAATTTTATTTTTTTGATTGCATTGTTTTATGAAGTATTTTTGCTATTTATAACTTTATTTCTTATTTCTTGACAAAGAAAGCCATATTTTATACATACTAATAAAGAAAGTGCTTCATTTAAAATTTGAACTAGCGAGACTAGGCTTGAATCCTATAGCAAATGAAATTGATGTAGAATGAAAAACTTCAATCTCAAAAATCGCAATTTGGTGGCATAAAAAATTGTTAATCATTTTGTGAAAGAACATTAATTATCTAGCTTGAAATGTCAATACAACGTCCGCATTGCTCTTGAATTAAAATTGACCTATGTATGGTGAACGTGATGATTAACTAATTTCAGAATTGACTTAAGTATACTGAAGGAAATGAAAATTAGAGAAAAGAACAAAAATAAAAAAAAGATCCGTCAATGAAATACAAATTAACGATTAATAACCATGATGAAATGACGGGATTTAATTCAATTAACCAAACTATTGTAATATATTACGATTACTGTTCACTGAATTGTCTATCAATATTCCTAATACTTCATTTCTTCATTCACGTTTTATGTCAATTTTCTATTTTTCGTATTAGTTCAATGGCCAGTTTGAATTTTTATACAGAATTGATTTAAATGTAACGAATTAGCTATTTGCCGAAATTATCAAATAACAATAAATAAAAGAAGAGATTACATTGACGCAGTTATTTGGTAATTTCATTCTTTTTATTTTTTCTCATTTCATTTTTTATCCCGTAACACTAATTATTTGATTTTTTCGGATTAAGGTTTCGATATTGTCATAATTGCCTTGTGCAAAACACCAGACTGCCCGAGGTGAGGCTCGAACTCACGACCTTCAGATTATGAGACTGACGCGCTAACCAACTGCGCTACTCAGGCCAGTTAAGGATGGGTGAACTCATGAACTTTTCCATAAATCAAATTTGAAAATATCGCAATTAATGAATTAAACTTTTCATACCGACATTGTTATTACCAAATGCGAATATTTCTAACATTTAGCAATTTTTGACATAGTTCAGTTTATTCAATTCCAACTTTTATTTCTTTTCTCAATCTTTTTTTGTTTCCAATTCTTTGTTTTCCACCGCATTTTGTTATTAACATTATTAACATTATTAACCCAATAAATTTTTCTCTTTTTGACTGTGTATAGTGTTTTGTAATTATTCAAGCCCCTAATAATATTTTATTAATGGATGAAGTAAGAGAAATACCATTAAAAGCCTGGACGACTACAATGGATGAAGTATGGAAGTCGTCCAGGCTTTTAATGGTACTTCGGTTCTTACTAAAAAAAAGAAAAACAACTTTGGCTATCTTTTAGTTATTACTGAAATTTAGGGTTTTAAATGGTACTTCGTCTTTCATACTCATCCAGATCTTGAGTGGTTCCTTCTTGTTCGATAATTTTTGTTTTCTCCTAACGAACAGTTTTTGATTTTTTTGTGACTACAAATCTATTACCTAAATCAAATTTCAATAACATATGAAAACTTGCGGTCGTTTTTCTTTTTTAATTAGCAATGTATTTTAAAATCGCGCTTTTTCATGCTGAGCAATTAATTAATTTCCCGTTTCTAATGATTTCATTGATTATTGCAGCTACAAATTAGAGCGAATATTTTTTGAAACATCCCATGCAAACGGTTTGTCTCAACCTGTTAGGAAAAACATCTGCAAAGCTGATGATGCCCGAGGTGAGGTTCGAACTCACGACCTTCAGATTATGAGACTGACGCGCTAACCTACTGCGCTACTCAGGCTGTCAGGAGTGGCCCAATTTGATCCATTTTCGACTACTTTTTAAAATTCGTCATAACTAATTAAATTTTTCAATTGCATAAGTTTTATAGCAATAATTTTTTATATTGCTGTAGTAATCTGTTCTGTAGTAGCACAAATTTTCATTAATATCAGCTAATATTATTGGCACTATTATTGCAAAGCTATTGCTATTATCATTATATCATCGTCATTATCACTACCATCATTATTGTTGTGCTGTAAACATTATAGGATTGAAATAGTTTAGGATAATTGATTGTCCTTAATACTTAATTTGAAAATTAAAATGATATATGTTAATTGATTATCCTTTATCACTTAACACCACAGAAATTATAATTCAAAAGATAATCTAAAATTAAGCAAATATTCAATTAGATCAAGAGACATGAGATAATGTAATTTGTTTTATTTACTCAGTATTGTTGCGCGAACGAATAAATTTGATGAATTAATTAAGTAAGGACTACTAATCATATTCATCTTATTACGTTGTCATTTCTTATTAGATGTTTACGCTTACATTTAAAATTGTTAGCTGCTACAAATTGGACTTTCAACAATTTAGCTTATCAAATATAAGGTCAATTTACTTCAAGTTTCAAAATTATTAATTAGCCAAACTTAAGAGTTAATCAAGTAATAACCTAGCTATGATCATTGACTTCATATTTGTTAGCTACAAATTTTGGAGTTTTTAAAATTTTACATGAATGATTTAAATTTATCACCGAAATTTGTTCTTAATTACGTGCAATTTCTCATTACTTTTTATTATTTCTCGAAATCATTTCGAATATTATCATAAATAACTATAATTATAATCGGATTTTTTCAAAAAGTTTGATTTGCATGATTCGACAAGTTTGGATAAAATCAAAAGATGCTGTCTTATCTTAAATAAGCTGAGCTGTTGATAACTTCGTTAACAAATGCGCTCATTATTTAATTATTTTTATTATCAACCAGCAAATTTTTCGACAATTAATCTAAATTAAAATAAGCTTAAACAAGTTATTGATGCAAAATGATAATGTCATTTTTGATAACATCTACTGATTATCATCCGATGAGGAATAAACGAGATGGAAGAATATCCAAAGAAAAGTTATCCATTACCATTATATGTAGTTATAATTATTGGCAGGTAACATCGATTTATTGAATGTATGCACAACCGACAATTGATCGTTATTTTGGTGCGAATCATTGAATGTAAATATTCTTCATTTTATTTTCCAAACCAATAATTATTGATTTTCCGCTAAGTGCTTTTAATTTCGTTTCAATTCCATCATTTCTTCTTCCATTTCTCATTCTTTACTCTTCATTCTTTTATTATATTATTATTAATTATTAGTATTATTATATCAATTAACTTTTACAGTTCATTTCTCTTTTGTTCATTTGAAAACATTTCTGATTGCCTGAAAACATTTCTGACATTATTAATAATTAAAAATTAATCAATGTATTCTTTTGATTCCTTAAATGCTTCATAAAATTTTTCAAAATTTTATTCTTTGCAAAAAAGTACAACTAATTTATATCATCTAAATTATTAGATGATCAGGAAGAAAAAAAAAAAGAAAAAATGATCTGTAACGCGGAATGTAGTCGGGTTCAGCCAGTGTAAAATAATTTCGAAAAGATTCTTTTTGATGATTACAACATGCAAAAAATATGTAATAAAATTCTTTTTTTTCCCTAAAAATTTTTATGATTTCATTTGCCAATGTACTAATAACGATGTTTTAGCCAGATTTTCAACCAACCAGTTGATATATAAAATTGATTTTACCACGACAATAGTGCAATGTTTGATTTGTTCGTTTTCCGATTGTCATCTTTTCCTCTCGATTTCTCTTTGTTTATTATATCCTTTGTGATAATTTGACTTATTTTCGAAATTTTCATCTCTTACAATGTAACATCATTTTATACTTATACTTGAATTATATGTATAAGTTCTGTGTATATACGTGAATTCGATAAATATACATGATTTCTATGCAAATATGTGGATTTCTTTTTTAATTTATTGAAAATGCTAATTGATTCATTTTAAATATGTATTATTTAGTTAATCATTAGAATGTTTACTTATTTGTAAATTTTGAAGAAAAATAATTGTAGCATTTCAAAATTCGTAATATATTTTAAAATTTTACAAATAATCTCTGATACATTCATTAAAATGTATAATTTTGCTAAAATACAATATATTTTCTGAATATTCAACGATAAAAACTATTCGTACTTCATTGTCTAATGATCAGTAGTCTTTCCTTTTTCTCTGAAATTTTTTATTTTGAAAATAAAACAGAACAAAATAAAAAAGAAGAAAAATGCAGCAATTGTAATCGAATTATTACAAAACTTGAAAAGAATTTATTATAAATCCTTTTTAGGTTTTATGATATTTACCTTATATAATTATATCCAAACTTGTCAAATTTTACTTGTAAATAAATCTCTTTTTCTGCTCCAATAATACTAATACTACTGATAATAATAATAGTAATTATTATTATTATTATTATTATTATTATTATTATTATTATTATACATGAACCATTATTATGTTTCAAAATTGAATATATGATTAATATACTTCAGCAAATAATTAAAGCGAAAGATATTTATTCGTATAAAATATTTTATTAACGAGAAGCACAATAATATTCAAAATTTTTTTTTTTGTTGGAATTTAATTGCAAATTTGTACATTTTCAATATTCAAAACAAAAAAAAAAGAAAAATATTTATTCCTAAGTTTCTTCTTAAAAAATTCGCAAAATACTTTTGGATTTAACTATTTTTTTCTGAAAAAAAAAAATCGCTTCAATAATGATTTAGAAATAATGGATATTGAGGTAGTTTTTTTTTATCTTAATGATTTTTTAAAAAATATAAATTTCAAATTAAGAATTGACAAATTATAAATTTTCTAAATTGATTTTTTAACATTGATTGTACTAATAGTGAAATATTAATATATGATTAGAAGAATGACATTTCTGAAATATGTTTGTTTTGTTTTTATTCCTCAATGTTATTTGCAAAATAACAAAAATATTTCGCAGTAAGATTATTCATTTTTAAATTAAATTCGCAAAATTTTCACTTTAAAACAAAAACAAAAAATCTTTTGTTTTGATTTCTATTTTCCTCTTATTCTAAAGAATAGCAAAAAAAAAAAAAAAACAAAGCATATATGTGTCAGCAGCTATATTTGATATTTCAAATATTTCCTAATGAATATTCCTGATGATATAATACTATATGCTATTGGAATCTCTAAAGAACTTCGTTTTGAATATCGATTTGCATATCGGGAAGTTCAGAAATTCTTTCAGATAATCTTCCGGAATCAATATATCATTTCTCTGTTCCTCTCATTTTTTCGTCTTTCTAACATTTTGAAATCAATCAATAAAATTATCGTTTAAATTATGCATCATTCGAGATATTATATCCTACGATGCTAATTTTTATTTATAAATGATTAATTTTTAATTAAATTAATAAAAAAAAAAAAATTTACCGAAATATTTCGTCCAAAAACGGAATTGATTCGAATTTCTATTCATTAGTCAGTGATCAAATCAATCATCAAACAGTCAAGTCGATCGGTTAATCAAACAAATGATCCACTCGATCGATCGACCGATCGATCAATTAAGTAATTAAGTCGATCGATTAATTAGTTGATTTCTGCGATTTAATTATAAATTGCTAGCTATCAATTCAATCATTACTCATTATTGAATAGAGATAGATGAGTCATCCCTGTTTCCAAATTGACTTTTAGTCCTTTCGAACGACCACCATCACGCCGTCACCACGCTACGATCACGCGCTATCTCGGCTTACTATTAATCATTTCATTTTTTCTTCATTCTTAAAGTATTACATTTTTTTTTATTTCCAATTAAATTTCAAATTTCCTAATTTAGATTTGGATTCCTTTTTTTGTCGGGAAAAAGAAAATCCAAATTTAAGTTTTTCGATAAAAAAGAATCGAATTCCCCATATTCAAATGTAAATATTTATGCTATATTCGTTGATTAAATCTAAATAGTCGTTTTTTATTCCACGATGTCTCCTTTCATTTGAGCAATTCTTCGATTTAGCTATGAGTCATCGAAGATGTCTTTGTTTGAAATTTCAAATGGCCAAAATTTGAAATGAATGAATCGTCGATAATCGCTTAGGCTTAGTGATCAGATAAGAATCAAATGAAGCAATTCTTGATTGATGGCAATATTACAGGAAGATTGAGATGATTCAATATGTTAAGCTCATTAAACGTGTTTAACGTGTAATTTACGTAAGACACGTTTTTTATGTTTAACACGAAATTTTTGCATTACCCATAAACAAATTAAAAAGCATGCAGTTGCAACGAACAAAAGTGTCAAAGGCATGCTGCGTGATTAATAACGGTAAACTTTGGAAAGATTCAAATTAACAAAAAATAATATATGAAATATTTTTACTCCTATTTTTTATGCCAATCAATAAAATATTCATTATTATTATTATTTTAATTAATATTAATGAATTAGAAATCATTTTGAAATAATAAATGATCAAATTTGCTTCCATTTCTATCTCTCCTCTTTCTCCTCCCACTTAAATCTTGAAATTTCAATTTGAATAAAATTTGTCGCTATTTATTTGCCTTTCATTGGGTTGAATTTACTGGCAAAACTTGTTTAATGTATCGCCTTCTCTCTTCTTTCAAATATCATTTTTTTTTTTCTTTTTTTAAAAATCTAATTTGAAAATATCTCTCCGATATATGGATCAATAAATCTCGGGATGACAAATTGCATCTCATTAATGAATAATAGATCAGGTTTTATTTTTGCTTTATTTTATTTTTTTTCCTTTTCGAATCAGACAAATTTCAAATTAAATGAAAATTAAGTAATTTAAGGCAAGAAGATATTTCCTTGTATGAAACAGTTGTTGTTGAAATAAATATTATAAGAAATGTTTTAGTATGGGATTTATTTTAGATATTTAATTTTATCTTTACTTTGTTTTTTTAAATATTTCCCGAATTATTGGAACTTTCAGTATATACTCAATTTTCCTGATATTTTAATCCTGCATTCAAAATATATTAATTTGAATTTTATCTGATATTTCAATATGATCTTTATCATTGAAACTGAAATCGAATATTATCATTTCGCTTTGAATGTCTTTTTATAAGTGACAATTATGCACTTAAAAATATTTGTTTGTTGTTGAGTTTTTTTTAATTGGAAAAATTTTTTAAAAAAATCCAAAACAATTTAAATTTTATTAAAATCGATTAAAATTTTGCAAAATCATATACCATCATCAATAGATTCAAATCAACTCTTTTGGCAAAGTGTCATAAAGAAACATCATACGTCACTGCCATCATCGATTGAGGTCATCGTTGATCTTTTCCGAGCACTTGATTGTTCACATCAAAATAGTGAAATAGACTGGTGAAAATGGGAAGCAAATCGAAGAAATAAGTCGACTATAGGTCACTTCTTGATTATGCGGGGTCAAAAGGTTATTTGTTGTATAGATTTTTCCCGCAGATTAACTATGTACCATATTTGCAAAGCTTTGCTTATCGCTAGTTCCGATCTTTATTTCCTTATGATAGCAAATTATTTGGGCAAGCTTTGTAACAGATGCCATTATAATTAATTAGCTAAAACCATATGGTCAGAATTATCCGAAATTTCTGAAAATGAAATACTTGATAAGGAATTATTTTAATATATTGAACTTATAATAATTTAACGGAGCAATTATCGGCAGAAACAATACACCGAAATGATCGGATAATCATTTTTATCACTCGTATCTTCCGGATATCTATAATATAGCATTAGATCTGTATTTTCAACGAAGAGAAATTTCCAAAATTCCACTTTTGTACTTTTTTTCGTCTTTTCAGTAAGTTTATGTCGAAGTTAGTTTTCTATTCAATGAAGTAAATTTTGATCAACAAACGATATAATGGTAAGCTTAAATTTTCGGAATTGCTGAAACATTTCCCATTCTATTTAATTATAGAAGAATGGGTTTTTTCCTTTCCAAATAAGAAAAAAAAGATAATTTTAATATTTTCTATTAACAGAAATTTCCAAAAAAATCACTGAATTGTTTTATTATTATTTCTTTTTTTTTCTTTGATGCAATTAGGAATTTAATTTTAATTTCGCCTTTTTTTTTTCTTTTTCCAAAAAATGGAAATCGTAAATAAATTTTTTGATTGTAGCATTTTTATTTTATTTCATCTTTGAACTATATAGTCATTACTAATATCCTCAAACTATGTTATACTTGACGTATGACATGGAAAATTTTCCAGATTTAATAAGATATTATAATATTCATTGACGTTTCTATTTCACGTACTTTTCACGTTTTTTTTTTTAGGCATTTCATTGGCAGTCAAAAGTGAACATTCAACATGTTGGTGTAGATGATATGGTATTACTCGCTAAACTTAACGAACAAGCAATCGTCGATAATCTACGGAAGCGTTTTATGGCTAATTCTATTTTTGTAAGTGATATGATAGCAATATAGTAGTAAGTGATATGATATGATATGATATAATATATGGTAACAATGATATCGTTTCATGTGTACGATTTTTTTTTTTGATCATTGATTAATATATTATTAATTATTGTAATTATGATTATAATTAATAATTATTATAATTATGGTTAAATTAATGTGATGTTAATTATGTGTAAGCTTATTTTCTATGAAAAGAAAATGTTGCGTAATTTTTTTAAAACATATAAATTAATTTTACAATACTTTCTAATTTGTTACGTTTTTTTCAGTTTAATGCCATTTGGGAATCTTTCATACCTCAAGATATCCTAAAATTTTGAATAGAAAATTTGAATTATATGTATTAGCAGTAATATTTAATGCACTTTTTTCTTTATTAAAAATTTCAGACATATATTGGACCGGTACTTATAGTAGTTAATCCATTCAAAGAAATGCCATATTTCACGAACAAAGAAATCGAATTGTACCAAGGAGCAGCACAATATGAAAATTCACCACATATTTATGCTCTTGCTGATAATATGTTTAGGTAAAAATTTCAAGATTCAATTTTAAATTTAACAAATTTAAAATTGAATTTTTCTTTTTCCTTTTCTTTCTTTTTTTTTTTTTTACAATGCATTTATAACAAAATTTTTTTTTTTTGCTTTTAAATCGATTCCAGTTTTTTCAAATTCTATTTAGTCTATCAAACGTTCTTCCCATTATTGTAAACTGATGAGATTTATTGTAAAATTGAAACTTAGTAATGTAAATTATCATTTGTTTTCCATCAGGTAATAGTAATTGCTACGTGAATAATCATTTATTATAATTTATCATATATGATCAGTCATGATAATATTCTTATAATTTGATAACGATTGATGACCCAAGAATTGGATTTCGATATTCCAATGATTTATTTCAGGAATATGATAATTGATAATGAAAGCCAATGCGTTATAATAAGCGGTGAAAGTGGGGCTGGAAAAACGGTTGAAGCTAAATATATTATGGGATATATTGCCCGAATATCCGGTGGTGGTCAACGACTTCAGGTTTTGAAATTTCGACTTTTTTTGTTTGCATCCTCAACTTTTTGGAAATTTTTGAGCTTCAAATAATTAGTTTTATTAATATTAACCTTAAATGTTTATTTGATTTAATTTGTATTTCCTGTTAACTTGTACTTCTTTTCATTCATAAGTTGTTTATTTTGTAATTCATTGGTTATTGTGGATGCAATAACAAAACTAGAAATGTTGATCGATTTAAAAAAAAGAATTGGTCTCGAATCTAGAGAGGACAAAAATAAATGAATTCATGGGAAGTGCTTCCTAAATCTCTGAATCTAAAAACAAAATGAAAAAAAAATAAAAATTAGGAAAATAATTTTTTTATCAAATTATAAAATGAAGAAATGGAATATCTTCCAGAGTTCTATAGTAAGGCAGTAGAATTTTTTTCTGATTTATAAAAAAATAAGAATAAATCTTTTTCTATTTTTAGTTTGATAATTGTAAAGTTTCTATTTAGTGGATTTTTTTTTTTTTTTTTTTAATTTTAGCATGTTAAAGATGTCATTTTGCAATCAAATCCATTGCTAGAATCGTTCGGTAATAGCGCCACTGTTCGAAATTGGAATTCTAGTCGTTTTGGTAAATATGTTGAAATTGTATTCAGTCGAGGAGGTGAACCAATTGGCGGAAAGGTAAGTCTACCTTTTTCTATTCATTCTTTTGTCCTATTTGTGAAATATATATTTTGAACTAATAAATTTATTGGAATGTTCATTACACATGCTTCAAAATATTACGAATATAATCTTAGTATTATTGAAGCAAATGGTTTTACAAATTCAACTTATCCATTGCAAATATCTCTATGTTTGGCTATCTTCCTTCTGTCCTATTTCTCCACCTGTAGTGATAATATAATTTATAACTGTTGATAATATAACTTATAGGTGTCCAATTTTTTACTCGAGAAATCTCGAGTAGTACATCAGAATCCAGGAGAGCGTAATTTTCATATATTTTATCAATTATGCGCTGGAGCAGATGAGAATTTGAAAAGTAATTTTTTTTCTAACTTTTCAAATAAGTATTTCTTTTTTTCAAAACAATTTTTAAATCGACATCATTTTACTTTTAGCAATAAATGTTATGGGATGAAATTAAATAAGAAAAAAAAAATCAGAAAAAAAATGCTCGATTTTATTCGTAAAAACGGATAAAATATTGATTTTAACAATTATCTATCACATAAAAAATAAAAATATAAGAAAATTGAATAGGCAATCTTGGTATCACGACATTGGACTACTATAATTATTTGAATCATAGTGGTTGTTATACAGTTGACGGAACCGATGATGCTAAAGAATTTAGACAAATACTCGTAAGTGATGGAATATTTGATAAATACAAAAATTTAGGGATTATTGTAATTATATAAAAATAAAGAATTGGCTTTTCATTGAAAAATTGTTGTAGAAGCAATGAGATTTTTTTAAAATTAAACAGAAAAAATTCTAATGTAAATTATATTCATACAAATATATATTACTTCATCTCTTCACTTACTAAATAAGTAATACATTACACGCAAATATGCAATTCTTCCCTTTGAAAAATATTCAAAAATAATTGATAATTATTTAAATGTGTACTTTCTCAACTAGCTGGACATTATTTTGTTTATAAATAAACATGTCATTTATTGGAAAAATTAATGCCTTTTAATCGTGTCTTCATTTTTAAATCCAATTATATTTTTATATCTTAGATGGAATAAATATATACTTATTGATTTGTTTGAATTTTCTTTTATCTTTCTTAAGCATGCAATGGATGTTATTGGTATTGATGGAACTAAACAAATGGAAATTTTACAACTTGTTGCTGCCATTATGCATATTGGTAATATTACATTTGCTGAAAGTAATAATTTTGCAGCAATCGCCGATGAACGTTGTAAGTTTGTTGTATAAATCTTACAAAATAAAAGTGAAATTTTCAATGATTACCCAATTATTTGATTTTATTTAATTTTTTATTTTCAATTTTTTTTTTTTTTTTTTTTTTTTTTGCCAAATTCAGTTGAAAATATTTTTGACTTGAATTGTGGCATTATATTGTTGGAACTTAGAGTTTTTTTTTTTTTTTTTGAATGATGTATACAGGAGATATTTTTCATCATACAGTCACACTACTAGCAATTAGTACATTAGCTGCTTCATAATAAATTAATAAAAGATTAATAAATGAAGAAATTATTGGAATCATTTCATGTACTTTCCTTATAAATTTTTAATTTATAATGGTATTTCAGTTCTAGAATTCCCAGCTTATTTGCTCGGTTTGAAACCATCAGCAATACGTGAAAAATTGACAAGTCGGCAAATGGAAAGTAAATGGGGTAAACAAACGGAGCAAATTAATGTAGCACTAAATGTTGAACAAGCAGAATTTACGCGTGATGCATGGGCAAAAGATCTTTACACTCGTCTGTTTGAATTTTTAAGTAAGAAATTTTCTTGGAAAGAATTTTTATGAAAGTGATGAAAAGTACTAATTGGTAATTTTTAAAATTTTACAAAAATTTTTTAAAAAAAAGTAAAAATTTCATATTGTATTTAGAGTATTTATCACTCTTTCATTGCAGTTGCATCCGTTAATCAAGGAATGAAGATCACTTCACGATCATCTGGAACACCATTATCAGTTGGTATCCTTGATATTTATGGATTTGAAATATTCGATAATAATGGCTTCGAACAATTTTGGTAAGTTAATAGTTAATGTAATAAAACTGGTTTAGACGAAAAAGCAATAAATAATACAATATTCGGCTATTGTATTTTCTCAAATGATCGTTACATTAGATGGCCGGGCAATTCTAATGCCTTAATACTCGGAAAGTTCAATTATTAAAATAATAATAATAGTTTCGGTTAAAAAATTTTCAGTTTTCGAAATTTTTCTATTTAAAAAATGAAATTTTGTAAATTTTGCTGTCTGTTCTTGTCTCTCGTTTAATTGCTATTTTTGTTTATATAATAATATGATTTTCTTTCTATCATTTGTTTGTGATTAAAGTGACAGAAAATATTGTTGGAATATTATCAAATGATAAACAAATGATAATTTAATACTCAATTCACTTCATCATTCTCATTACTTAAATGGATTCAAAGCAATATTGTGAAGTTAAAATTGCGAAATATTTCGAAATTATCAAGTATCAATATACGTTTTTTGAAATTTAGAAAAAAAATGAAACAGAAAAAAATCATCAAACCAATTAAATCAGATGAATAGTTTAGCGAATACTGTTAAAATAAAGGGAAGGTTTGCCGATTCAATTCACCTGTTTCAGCATTAATTTGTCTTTAAAAAAATTTTCCTTCCTATTAATTTCTCTATTTATCGCAAATGAAAATGAAAAAGATTTTTATTTTAGCATAAATTTTGTAAACGAAAAGTTGCAACAAATATTTATTGAATTAACATTGAAAGCGGAACAGGAAGAATATATTAGCGAAGGGATTAAATGGACACCAATTGATTATTTCAATAACAAAATTGTTTGTAACTTGTTCGAGGCTCGAAAACCACCAGGTATTTTGTTGAATTGTGTTTTTAAAAGTTAATTGCATTTTTACAGAAAATTACTGAATGAAGTAATTTGAATTAAAAATTGCATTAACAAAAATATTTTTCAAATATGAAAAAAAAATATTAGTAAAAACATAATGATATTATTGTAGATATTGTCGGGAAAGTAAAATTTGAGGAAGGATTATAATTTGGCAGAGGTAATTTTGTTATGTAATGAAGTTCTTCATATGATGAGCTTTATTTGTCACAACTAACGGTACATAATAAATTGATTAATATCGATTATAAAATCGATAATTTAAATTTCTTTAAATAGGAAGGAAGTTATCTGTGGGTTTTAGCTAGTTTGAACTTCCCTTTGGGAAATTATTTGCTGGTATATGTAGTTTTAACATTTCTTTGGGAAGTTGTTTGCCAGTTATAAGTAATTTTAATTCTTCTTCAGACAGTTTTTTTGTTTTTTTTTTTGGGAGTTAGAGATTTGGAAAGAAACGCTCCTGGAATACCGAGAGGAGTGAATGCTATGACTGATTAGAGCAGTTGATTGATGAATAAATTCTCTCTGATAAAAACTCTTTTTATAGTGAAATTGTCACTCCATGTCACCATAGCAACACACAATTTACAATATTTTAATTATAGCGTAAAAGTCAAAAAAATAAATAATAAATAAATAAAAATGTTGCATATATGAAGATATTTCCACAATAAAAATAAATATTTTGGTTTTTCCGACGGATATCATGGTATGTTAGATACAAAAGCGTAAATTATCTTTATTCAATTTTATAACAAATTTGTGATATTACCGCTTTTTCTTTTTTTTTTCTTTTTGTTAATCTATGAATACTTATATACCACTGTGCTGCAATACATATATACCAATGTATAAATATTTATATGGTATTGGGTTTTTAATTCTTTCTTTCAGGAATAATGTGTATTTTGGATGATATATGCTCACAAATCCATGCTCAAAATGAAGGTGCCGATGGTCAATTTCTGGTTGAATTAAATAAATATATGTCGCAAAATGAACATTATCAAAGTGGAGCACAATGTTTCATTATCAAACATTATGCTGGAGCTGTTTGTTTTTATTATTTTCTTCCGAATTTGTATTCTAATTTAAATTTTAATTTTTCGAAAAATTTTCTTGTTGAAACAATTTCAAGCAATTGAAGCAATATCGCAGTATTTTATTATTTGGGTTCAATTTAGTTAGGAGGATTTTGGGCTGGTTTGAATTATTTATTTAATTGGATAAAAAAGACGATTTCATATTAGATTTATTTTGAAACTTCATATCTATATATTTTAACTACAATAAAAATCCTCTGTAATAAAAATGTTTATAAATAATAAATGTTCATAATTTGAAATGATTAGTGCAAATTTTCAGGTTTCATACAATGTTGACGGGTTTTGTGAAAAAAATCGTGATACACTTTATAAAGATCTTATTGCATTGATGCAACAAAGTAATCGGTTAGATCTTTCTTTTTTTCCGTTTTGCTTTAAATTTTAATTTAAGTTATCATTGATATCATCGGAAATATTCATTGAATCGAAATGTGAAACGATAAATTTCATTGTACTAGATTTTACTTCAAAACTTGTTATGTTTATTTAAAAAAAAAAAAACAAATAAACGAACAATTTTACCAACTTAAAGGCAGTTTTTCAAGCAGCTTTTTCCGGAAATAATATCTACTAATGGCAAGAAGCCGACAAGTTTTTCATCTAAAATTCGAGTAAGTTTATTATTCATATTCATCTTATTTACTCTTGTTTATGTCTATAAGTCAATAGCATAAAAAAGTAAAAAGAAGAAGGAGAAATAGAAAAGCATTAGCTCATATGAAATTGATTGATGTAGTATGTAAATGATGAATATTAGAATGAAATAAATTCATAAAATTAAGTTAAATATAATTATTAAATTCAACTCAGCTTCTATTTCAAGTTAGATTCTCCTTTCCTTTTTTTTTTTTTTTTTTTTTTGTTTTTGCTCCAACGAAATAAAAATATATTACAGAATCAAGCAAATGATCTTGTTGATTCGCTTAGCAAATGTGCTCCTCATTATGTACGTTGTATTAAGCCAAATGATACTAAGCGTTCATTGGAATGGGATGAGAAACGGTTAATTCTATTTCATTTCATTTTTGAATTATTTAATTTGTTGAAAAAAATGATATTCCGATGCAATAATCAATGTCATGTAGGATCAGACTAAAAGAATTAAGATAAAGCCTATGAAAAAATAAAACAAAAGAAAGCTTTTGGAAAATTTTATGAAAAAAAGAAAAACCATTATTCTTTTTGTGAAATGAACAAAAAGTTTAGAATGATTTAAAAGTTAAAAAATGAATGAAAACTTGAGTTATTTTTTTCTTTTTTTTTTTCAGGGTACTGCATCAAGTGGAATATTTAGGTTTAAAAGAAAATATTCGAGTTCGACGTGCTGGTTTTGCCTATCGTCGCCTTTTCGACAAATTTCTTTATCGTTATGCTATTCTAAGCCCACGAACATGGCCCAATTATCATGGTGATCCTCGTAAAGGAGTTGAGGTTTGAATTTATATTTAATTGCCATATTTATTGTTTATTGATAAGCGTGAATTCGAGAAATTTCAAGCTTTTCTTTGTCAATTGTTATTAAATGTTCTCCTTTATCTTTCCATTTCAATTGCACTTCGGAAAATTTACTTTAAAATAATGATCGTAAATTTTGTAAAGAAAGATTCGAATTCTTTAATTGGTTTTTTTGATTTGATTAACTTAATTTTAATTGTATCCGTGAATTAGCAAATTAAATTTAATTTACTGGTCAGTAACATGCGATTATTAGTGAAGAACAATGTGATTTATTATGTTAACTTTCATTGTTCGATTTTATTATGTTATCCTTTGATGCAAGGAAAATTTCTCGCACTATTACCTTTTTTCAACAATAGCAAATTCTTTTCTATAGCAATGATTACGACTTTAAAAATTGCGACGAAAATCCATTTTAGATCATTTGTCAAACGGTAAACATGGATCGTGATCAGTATCAGATGGGTAGAACAAAAATTTTTATCAAGAATCCGGAATCGGTTCGTTGTTATTTTACAATATATTTATTTATTTGTCTGCATTTCATTATATATATAGATATCACAATTTATTTATTGGGTTTGTTAATTACCTTCATGCATTTTTTTTTTTTTTTAAAAACTCACACTTGAATTATAATTTCATATTTTATGTTTTTAGAGTCTTATCTATCCTAACGTTATAGCTTTTCCTTTTGGAAGAAATGCGCGAAAGAAAGTATGATAGTTACGCACGTGTAATTCAAAAAGCATTCAAGAAATTTACAGCCCGAAAACGACATGCCAAATTGAAAGTAGCTTTTTTTTTTTTTTGCATAACATTGCTCTTTACTATTCCTACAGTGACGTAATTGGGAAAATATTTGTGATTGAATTATTAGAAATAAAAATAGTAATTCTACTGCAAAAGTCAATGAAAGAAAAGATAAAATATCTTTGCCAAGTTCTTTAAGTTTTGATTCAATAGAAGATTAATATAGTTTCGAATTTTCGGATCTGAATATTTGATAGTTTTTCATAATCTCAATATGACTAATGAAAATGATATCGGAAATATATTATTGTTATTTTGGTCTTAAATTATTATTTGAAGTATATAATTTCGAATTTTAATCCCAAATATTCGGCAGACCTGTATGTGTTAAAGTAGGATTATGCACAATTATTTCTAATACCATCGTGTTTTATTTGTTGGAAGAAAGATCAATTTTTTATAGGAAGATGCGTATAATCTATTCTTAAATAGAAAAGAAAGGCGACGTTTTTCAATAAATCGTAACTTTGTTGGTGATTACATTGGTCTCGAGTATCATCCTGCATTGCAAGCTTTGGTTGGTAGAAAGGAACGTATTGTTTTCGCTGCTACGGTTAATAAATATGATCGACGATTTAAGGTTTTTGAGTTTAACTCAATTTCCATTTTTATTTCGAATTTGATTTGCGCTCTTGATTTTTGGCCACTAAATGATATAAGCAGTTATGAAGGAGATTAAAATTTAAACGTACCGCAGAATTATCAAATCTGTTGCAAACATTTTGAGTTTTCTAAACCAAATCTCTTTCTTACTGAATTGTAGTTAAAAAGTAATGGGCTAGTTGCTCTGTAACTTTAATCTGGATCGTGAATTATCTGAAATTTACCAGCAATTTCAATTCTTTAAGAAAATAATCGATATATGGTAATTTTTAATCTCTTTTTCTTCTGGATCTTTTTCTTTTAGGTATCGAAACTTGATTTTCTCGTAACATTGAACAAGATTGTTCTTATTGGAAGAGAACTAGAAAGAAAAAGTCCAAATAAAGGGAAAATTGTTGAGGTAAACTCTATTACTATTCACTATTTGAACGATTCGTTGTTATCAATCCAAAGGGTCATTAATTATTGCCCAGTCTGTCATTTATTTCATATTACTATTATTATTCTTTCCAGGTTTTGAAACGACAAATTGGTTATAATGATATAACTAATATTGGATTAAGTCCATATCAAGATAATTTCATCATTCTCAATGTCCGTGATTCCTATACGTCACTTCTGGAAACACCATTGAAAACGGAACTTATAAATGCTGTCAAGTGAATTTTATGAATTTAATCAGTTATTAATCATATCTCCTCGAATTCGATCCTCAGCACTCTTTTCTAATAATTATGATATTCTGAAGAGAACACTAACGAGAAAATTGTTGTGTTATGGTGATGATAAGGGAAATATTAGCTCGAAAAATTTGAAATTTGATATTTATCTCAACTATTAATAGTAAATAGCTGATTATTGTAGTAAACGGTATCGTGATATGACAGATGGGCGAATTTTATCGTTGGATTTCAATGTTTCTCATCAGATTATCTTAAAGAAAACTCGATTTGGTGGTGGTTCTCGAACTGTCAAATTTTCGAGAAGCGATAATGGATCAGATAGTATGCAATTGCTTCCAAAAGGGAAAATTTTACTCGTTTGTATTGGACCTGGATTACCTAGTAGTACAAGTATTCTTTTGCGATTATTTGACGATACCAAAATCTGAAATTTATTTGTAATTTTTAATCTTTTCGAGTTATCAAGTTTAATGAAATTCTTGTTTCATCCAGTTTTTCTGTACATCTTTGTAGATAATGATAGGATAGTGATCCGTGGAACATGATAACTTAGGTTTCCAATTTTAATCGAAAAAATTATTTGTGATATATTGATTAAGTAAGTTATAAATATTTTTTGCGATATTGAAAATAGGTAACTGTTGCTATTTGTTTTCTCATTTGTTTATGAGTAATTAATTTATTAAAGTTTATCAAATTTATTAAATTTGTATAAATTCAATTCAAAGAATAAAACGAATCAATTTCTTCGTAAAAAGAACTTCGTTTTTAGGACCGAATAATGAAAGGATAATGGTGAAGCAACATCATGAAAGGCGAAAAATGCCTTTCGTAGCATGTCAAACATCTCCATCAACACAATATATAACTACATCAAATCGTGTATATCCAATGAAAAACAATAATAGTATGGATATTAATAGAAATAGCGGAACTGTTCATGTACAGGTAATTCTTTATTGTTTTGTTATTTGCAATTTTGCTAGATAAAAATAAAGATCTTATTATTGGTATATATCGAGATCATTTCAAAAGGCTGTACAACGTCGCGAAAAACCTAAGCCACCACTTAAGCCGAAGTCTCTTCCTCTTGTTGAAGCATTGTATTCGTACGAAGCTCAAGATACAGATGAATTGTCGTTTAATGCTGGCGATAAGTTCGAACTTGTGAATAAAGGTTGGTTTTACTCCAGAATGGATTGATTTAGATTTATGACTGGTTGAAAAGCAACGGATTAATTGTTCTTAACATCTTACTTAATTACTGGTTTCAATATTATGAATTAATGCGAACTTTATTATGATAATGGATGAAAGAATATATTGAAATATGAAAAATAAAGATTGAAATCTCAATCTTCTAACTATTTTACTTCACAGAATAATGTTATCCGAAATTTTTTCAGTCTTTTAGTAAAAGAAATTTAGTTAACATTTATTCAGTTTGTTTTTTCTGCTTTAGGTCTCTTTATTCTTAGACTTTTCATTTTCATATTCTTGAATTTTCATTTAGATTTTTTTTAGGTCAAGATAAATTCCTCTTGCAATTTAATTGAGTTACTTTTAATTTCTTCAATCTAATACTATTACAATTATTTTCCTTTTCATACCTGATTGTTATGAATGTGTTTTTAGATTCTTCCGGTTGGTGGCAAGGCAGGTTGCAAAATCGAACGGGTCTCTTTCCAGGAAATTATGTTAGGGAATTATAAAATTTTCGAATTTTATTTGTTTTAATTCAGTTTCTTTCATTTTTTTTTTTTTTTTGATTGTTTTCGTTTGTTTTTTTTTTTGTAATTATTCATTTCTTATGTAAACAAGTTGTTATCAAAAATTTTTAATTATTTTATCCTTCGAAGGAAATTTTTTCTTTTTTTTTCTTTCTGTAATCTAATTGTAAATGAATACTGATGTCGAAGAAATGTGTACCGCATTTTTTAAAACAAAAATTGAAAAAATATTTGAAAATATTGAATATAATGATCTACTTTGATTAAATTTTTTAAATAATTACAGTGATTTAATAAAATGATAAAGATTTCTCAAGAATGGTTAAAAATAATAGTAGCATCGTATAATTATGAATAATAAAAAAAATTTTCGACTTTCTGAAATTTCATTATATGTAATAATTGTGTGTAACATATGATATGATAATATATATCATCGTATACATATATATATATATATATATATATATATATATGTATATATGACATCAGTATTCATTTACAATTAGATATATATATGTATATATATATATATATATATATATATGTATACGATGAAATAATAATATTATTTATCGAAATAACACATATAAGGAAATAGATACATCATTATATTATTATAAAATATATATTATAAAATAAAAAAATTTCGGGATAACCAAGGCATTTATTTTTGTATTGTTAAATATTTCGGCTTCAACATGTGATTCCTTAATTATCTTAATTCATATTCCCAAACAAATAAAATCATTTCATCCGCACCGAATCCCAATCCCTAACAAAAAATCTTTCATCATATACTTACACGACATTTTGGTGCCCGAGATGAGTATGTCTGCAAGTCTGGTTAAATAAGCCTAACTAACAGAAGAGAAGATCCTAAAACTTCTCAATAAAGCTAAGGAACTCGATCTAACATCACCAGATCGAAAACTTCCGCAGAAAAACGAAAATAACAGTATTGAATGAAATTACGGAGCAGAATCCATCAAAAAAATTTTGATTTCGTAAATTCCAGTAAATTGCAAATTTGAATCGTATTAATGCATCTGATCGAAATGTATTCAGTAAGGAGCCTTAAAAACAAAATCAATATTCGAAATTTCAAAAAGATGAATGAAGAGATATTTTTTAATTTTATTATTATTTGTAAAATTGATGTCATCCCTCTACATTCAATAGCCAATTTATTTATCAATTACCTATCATTTCATGAACATAAGGAAGTTAGACATTTGTGGTAAGCATAAAATTTTTGGTAAGCATTAAAATTTTTAAGATATCTCCAAGAACTGGTAGATACTGCGGAATGAAGAAAATAGAGAAGTTATATCTGAAGCGGATTGTTAGTTTGAATTCCTTGTTTATCGAAGCTTAAAAGAGTAAAATGGCTTTTAAAGCTAACTCTATAAAAACTATACTTGAACAGTTTGTACAATTTTTTATCCAGCTCATTTGCGAAGCGCAAATGTTTCTGGTGTAGCAATGAAAATCGATAGTTGAGAATATTAAGAATGTCAAACTCAGCACAAATAATACAGAATCTGTTTTCTTTCAAATCATAATTGACTAATTCTTCCCCACTGATTTTCTTCTACACAATCTATATTAAACGCGATTGGCTGATTGTTTTCAGTTTATTCTGCATTATATCGCCGTAATTAGTTGCGAAATACTTCTAAGAAGGAAAAGAATTTGCCATAAAAACTAAACTCAAAATTGATGTCAATTATGAGCTGACGTGAAATAGTGACTTAAACTTGAAAATAATGACGTCAATGGATGTTGTTACTAATAATAATTACTATGAAAGCAGTAAAAGGACTGAAAATCTCTTCTTGCGGCCAATTATTATTGCTTCATAAATATTAATACATTCTCTAAGTGACCTCATTTGACACTTCGGAATTCGAACTCGCAACTTTTGGTAACTTGCATTTCAGGCATTAAAATTTCTTCCTTCCTTACTGCACCAAATCTTGCGGAACTTATCTGTTAGAAGAATGATAGCTCGTTCTTTCTACATGATTGTATTATTTCTAATATTAAACGCAACCTGTCAGGACAAAAATACAACAAATAAGTTCGACATAAGAGATGAGCATCACAAGGTTGCAAAATACATAGCGATTCTACTTTTTACCATTCTCTTGCTATACAGTATTATTAGTAATATACTAATGGCTATCGCATTATTCTGTGGAGGAAAAGACAATTCCTACAGTCGCGCATTTGTTCTTATCGCATTACAATTGATTATTTCTAATTTGATATATTTGCTCCCACAAATGTTCGTTATCCTGCCTGAATTATTGCAAACTCCAAGCAATCCATACAGTAAGTTGTTTTATCTAAATTCCACAGATATATTTATTTTGAGGTCATTTGCTGAAATTGGTTTAATTAATATTCTTTTAAAGATGATACTGCGAAGAACGAGGGGATTGTTGCTAATAAGAAGTAAATATGCGTTAGATTTCTAAATCTTGCTTATGTGTTAACAGTTTTCAGTTTGGGATTTTTACTGAGAAACGGAAACTAAAATTTTCATGTCTTATTTATAATAGGTGACGTTTCTATATTGTGATTTCCATATCCATATTTATATCATATACCTTTTGGCAGCAAATTTAGAAAACAGAATCAACTGCAATGAAAATCAAAAAATAGAATATTGAAGTGAAAATTTTAAAATATACGTTTCAAAGCGTCTTTTAGCAAAAGTACTCTCTTCTTTTTTGAATTTTGCTGCATCGAAATATTCGAAAATGCGAACAAAATCATTTGTAAGTGACTAATTTGCTTATGTTTTAGTGAATCAAACGACATGGATTAATTACAAATTCTCAAGCTTATTTTCATTTTCATATATATCCATGCTGTATTTTTCATTTCTGCTGACATTGAATCGCTTTGTGGCGTTTATTTTACCAAAATACAATGCTTTCTTTAAATCGAAAAGACTGTATTTTCTAATCGCTTTCGTGTGGTTGTCAGTTTTAGGTATGATTTGTTGAAACTTCTCAAAAAATGGTCAAAACGATTTTTTTCAAATAATAATTGTAATTCTTTAAGTAATTTGTGGATGAGCGTGCTATCATTCAACATTCGTTTAGATCAAATTCCGTAATAATTCTTTGACAGTACTGAATTTTGTTCAGTTCTGCCACTATTGCACAACAGCAACTGCACCGAATTCCGTAAATTCAGTTTTACTAAAATAGACCGTTTCATACCAACGTTTTTTTAGAATTTGTATCCGTTTTCCAATAACCTTTATCAAATTTATCAGCATTTTAAGCATAATAGGTTGAATTTTCAGCAATCTCAATCGTCGATTTTTGTTATTGTACTAGAAGATTCCTTATCTGGAACTTGACATGGGAGATAAAATGTGAAGAGCGAAATAAAGGAGCAACTATTTGGCAGAGGTTCCTATCTTTCAATGCCGTTTTATTCAATTTTACACAAGTTTTGAGACTAAGCTTTTGAAATTTTTATATAATCACTAAACTATAAAACTTCAAACATTAGGCTGAATTTGCATTAAGTCGAAGTATCGGTCGATTTTCAATGATATTTTATGATATTTGACGGTAACCGAAAATTTCTAGGTTGCATCTAATGCACAATGTTTTTTAATGATCATTTGCTTATTATATTTTAGCACACGTTTTTATTGGACAATGTTCTTACCCGATATAATGTTCGTCATGTATGTTGTGATCTTCTACAGTATACGTCGTAAACAACGACTTGCAGCAAATGTCAATCAAAATCAAGGTATCACCAAATTTTTTTATTTTTGTTTTTTGCATGCCGAGATTGGACATTTCAAATTAGTTTTAAAAAGTTATTATGAAATTCGTCAAATTGTTCATCATTTCTTTTCTATTTTAATCATTTTATCGCTAAATTATGAAGAATATTTAGGAATTGGGAGTACGCATGCTGAAAGAAATGAAGTATATCATTATGAATGGCCGGTATTAATTCAGGCTGCATGGAACTGCAGTGCATTGGAAATTCGAGCTATTATTTTTAAATTAATAGTACCATTTCTTATTAAAATTTTCGGCGAAGAAATTATTATTCCATTGGGGATTTTTGTAAATTCCTACGTCATTCTCGTTTGCGCCGTATTGCCGACTGTTCATCTCATTTACAGTAAAGAGGCACATAATATCATAAAACATTTGTTATTTATGTCATTTCTTGTGCGCTTGAAAAATAAAATCACTATTAATGTAGAACAATTGTGGATATTAATATCCTAAAACTATAAGGTATTCTTCTTCAATATAGCTGCTTTTTATTAACTTTTATGAGCTTAGTTGCGGAATTGTTTCGTTTGTGTATGAATCTGTAAATGATAAAAATTTTTCTATTGTTTGCCAGATTTCATTACACATAATAATTATGTGAAGTATATAATATGGTAGTACATTATCGTATAAATATATATATCATCAGATTATATATTACATTTAAAATTTTTTTTGGAACTTTGAATCTTCTAATCTTATCTTCTATGTAAATAAAAATGTAAATTCCACCTGTTACTCACGCCCGATCTCCGGCAAATTCTCAACCGATTTTTTTCAAATTTTGACACAACCTTCTACTCCAACCGACCCTCTTTATAAGTAAATATGGTTACGTTTTTTTACGTGTCACGTCCGTGACAACTGAAAATAGGTGAGGAGGTGGAGTTTATTGGATCCGCCTACCTTTTTTCTGTTCTTTTTTCTCCCATCTTTCTTCTTGAGTAAAAGATACGGCTAGCCTCCGCCTATCTTTTTTCTGCCATTCTCCTTTTTCCCCCCATCTCTTTTTCTTCTTCTTGGGTAAAAGATGCGGTTAGCAATAATAATAGAAATTAAACCGGGTTCAATGTGATGAACGTCGCGGGCCAATAAGTGCGCATCATCATCACGCGCTAACAAAGGCGCTCTTTCTATCATTTTATATTCATTTTATATAGAAATGTCAGCGAGAGCGGTTTAATACTCCGACTTGGTTTTTTTTTAGTTTTTCTTTTAGTCGTTTTCTTCTTTTTTATTTTATAAATTTATCATTAGGTTTGTTTTACTAATATTGTTGATTTTTTACTGTTGCGTAATAAATAATAATTAATATTAAATGATAAATAATAATAAATAATGATAGCGATAAATTATAATTAATAATACGTTTTTTTTCCCTTTAATCGTTTTCTCCTTTTTGATTTTTAAATTTATCATTAGATTTGTTTTACTAATATTGTTGATTTTTTACTACTGTGTAATAAATAATAATTAATAATAATGATAAATACTGAAAAATAATAATAATTAATAATAAATAATAAGGAATTTTTTCACTCTGCCCGTTCCGCATCTTCATGAGCGCAGAATTTATTGAACCACGCCTTCTTTCTGCATTGACGCCTCTCTGCCGCGTTGCATTCAAATAGGCGCGTGATTTTAAATAAAGTAGGCCATTAGTTTGAGCTTTTAGTTTATTTTTTGCCTTATGGGGAGTTGAGTTGCGTCACACAAATGTCGGGATCATGATAATGTATAATGAAATGTTTCCTTCAAGCAATTTGTGAATTATCTTTTCTGATATTGGGCTGATATTACTTCTAATATTAGGTCGTGTCTTGGATTCCAATGGATACGTTATTTCCAATAGAAAAGTTCCAATGGATATGTTATTTCAATTTAAGAGACTGCAATTCCTAGTTTGATAGTCGCTTGCATTCACGCTCAACAAAGCTCAGAGAAATCCTTACAGTTGTGCGGTTTAGATCAATGGGTAAAATTTACGAAAAGAGGCAATTCAAAACAAAATCTAACAATAGAAGTCAGAGAGATAATCTTTAAATTGCTTGAACGAAACAATTGATAATACACTATCCTGACGTCGACATTAGTGCAACGCAACTAAATCCCCCACAAATCAAAAAATAAACGAGTTACATTTCCCACAAAGCAAAAAACAAACGAAAAGCTTGAATTGCTCGCCTTAATTATTTAAAAACATTTACCCATTGCAATGCAACGCGTATCAAAATTTGAAATCAATTGATGAATATTTAAAAACATGCGCGTATTCGACTGCAACTTTGTGTCAAAATTTCAAAGCAATAAGTCAAGGACTTTCCGGTATTTAAGATTTTGAATGTAGATAATGTGCGTGTTTAAAAACTTACGGAGGTTTAAGATTTTGAACAGACGAACACTCTTGCTGCGTCAATTATCCTCGAAATTGCGTTGTTGCTGAACTGCTTCATCTGAACTGTTGAATTGTATCGAATTGAATTGCTCAGGACTGCTGCTATGTTGAATAATTGTGTCCATCTGAGTTGAGCACTAAAAAATCTTGACCTTTTAAATCTTTGTGAGATTTTCCCCTTTGTAGTAAACTTGAATTACATCGTGTCGCTTCATGATTGATTGACCTCACTTGCTTATCAATAAATGGGTGATGTTTTGGCGGCAAACATGTTTATCCCTTGGTAACTGCTGTGTTTAGACAATGTTCAATCAGCCTTTGCTATTGTATAACCGCGATATTGTGTTCTGATATCGTATAAACTCAATAAAGGCTGTTGTTGACTTAGCGAAATCAAATTGCAAGAGAAATCAATCTCGAAACAATAAGCTACAAACAAACAAGAAGACTCTTTTCCTGAGATCATACAAGTAATTTCTCAACAATCTGTACCAAGTTCCAATCCCCAATAAAAACCTTTCAAAATAAAGGAATTTTCACCAAGTTTATTAGTTCAAACATTTGGAAGTTAATACTACTGTCAAGATTAAAATAAGAATTTGGTTTTTTCTCCCGATTTTGATAACATACTACCATTATATTATAATAGAGTTTATGCAATTTTGAAAACTTTCGAAATAATTAATTTTCATAGTTTTATTTTCTCTTTCATTTTTTATTTTGGTTGTTATATTGTGTCATGAATTTTTCCTTCTTTGAAATGAAGAATTAGCGTTAGTAAAAAAAAAAGAGTTACGATTTGAATCGAATTGACGAATGCATGGACAATTAGTTTTTATTTTTATTGTTAGTATCACAAATAATTGATTAGAGAGCAATATATAGAACAAAATATCAAGAAGTAGAAGTTTATAGAATTAAAATTATAATAGCCGAAGATTACCAAGTCGAAGCTTATCAAGTCGAAATTATAATAGTTTACAATAGCCACTAGCTTCAATTACAATAATCGAAGTTACTGCAATCGAAGACACCAGCCACGTGCTTCACCAAATTCAATAATCTCTTTTATTCTCGATAAGCGGGTGTGGCTTATAGAATACAAAAAAGGGAATTACACAGCTTTCTCATGCTGTATAAGAGATTGGTATAAGAAAGTATATACTTTTTGTAATAATTAGCATATCGAATGTGAAGAACTTTACATCTTACATGATTATCATATCGGATATTACATGTGAATTGGATAACGATTCAAATAATTTTTTGTAGTGTAAATATTTTTAGACAGAAAAGTTATTTCGGGTTTACACACAGTTACATTTTTTATGGCATGCAATGTAAAATGTATCTTTTTGAAATATATACCGACATTTACAAGTGCACCACGTTCTTAGAGTTCAATTCTGGAAAAGAAATTTTTTTTTTTTCCATTCTAAATTTTTTTTTTCACCAAATTTTAACTCAAGTATTTAATTAAACATGAACCTAAAGGTTAGGGAAAATATTGGCCAAATTATTAGTATGAAGTTAACTCCTCGTCTAACTGGGTGCATAAAATGAAATACAATTCAATCTGTCAAGGCCTAATAAACCAAAATATGAAATAAAATCCAATATATTATGATACCAAAAAATTGTATATTTGCTTTTTTCATTAAGGAAACTCCTTGATCACCTTTCGTTCTATCTTAAGTGTTTCATTTCTTTCTTTCTTCTCAACCATGAATTTATAAGTTTATAAAATTCTAAAAAAATCAGTATTTGTGCATGATAAATAATATAAAAAGACCAGTGTAAAGAATTTAAGTGAGTTGAAGAAAGAATTGCACCACATTTTATTTAATTTATTAACTGCGCTACACATTATTTAACTGATTAAGATTAGGCAATATATATTGTTACAATGGTTTAAATTAACATATGGAATAAATGTCAAAATAATTTCAAGGATCCTTATTTCTTATTGATAGGAAACGAGAAAGAAGAAAATAATCATGTAACAGACACACTGTTCGAAGATACATGGTCTTAAGGAATATTTTAGAATTGTCAAATTTCAATTCGTTTCAACAATAATCAATTAATTATATAGTCACCAGTTGACTTTGATGAGCCCGAACTAATTTTCGAAATCTTCACAAATAATTTTTCTAACGATATAAACAATATCCCAAGTAATTCTGCAGAAATGACCGGTTTAAAACGTTAAACTATGACAGATGATAACAGATATATTCCAATGAATGAAAACTGTAAACATGAATTTCAAAGTATTCGCAAATCGACTTGTACGCTGTTTTATCAAAACTTATTATTTATAATTTCAAACATTGAGATTCGATTTGAATTTTAAAATTAGCATAAAATTAATTTTTTTAAAATACTATTGTGGAAATCAACTCTCATGAGAAAACAGTACAAAAGAATTTAATGACAATAGAAAATCTTGAAAATATATCCAAAAACTTTGAATTTTAGATGCTTCATTTTTAAGATGATGGAAATCATTATTCCATTTCAACCATATATGCGAGAAAACGAACTATCATAACTATTTACGGTTGATGTCATGCCTCGAAAACAAAAATAATTTATGGAAGAGATTGGAAAAATAAAAAACAACAATTCCGTTTTTTCTTTTTTTTAAATTTACATTTCTTAATAACCAGATGATATTTTATGACAGACCATCATTATTATAAGATATCTTTTGTTAGTAGTTTGGATGATATTACATTTTTTGTACAAGCTGATGCGCAATATTTCATTTATGTTATCTAACTATTTAATATTTCGCACAACTGAACTAAAAATTCCTTCTCTTTGTAGTTTATTTTCCTATTTTTTTTTTTTTTTTTAAATTCTTTGCACTATCTCCGCTGAAATGAGCGAGGAAGATCAGAGAAAGGTGATTTCTTTGTTTTAAAGGAAATTATTTGTAACCCTTGATGGTTGTATGAAATTTATTTCTTTGTTTCAAATCAAATGACTTTGTTTTATGGCCTTGTTAAGTAATTTAAGCTTGTTTTATGGCTTTATCAAATGCTTTAAACTTCGTTTTATACTATTGTAAATCATACCATAAAAGCGTTCTCTTATGCGCTAACAAAGAAAAGCTTTCTTATGTTACAAATTATGCTTTTCTGTGGATCATTTTAAAGGAAGCTGTCGAAAAGTGCGGTTGGATGCTTCATCTGGGATATTTGAAGTTTCCTGTCAATGGTATCTTTATCCCCTTTTTTCATATTGATAAATCGTCGTTTAAATTGTTTTATTGATATAATTGATTTATAAGGTATATTGTTTATCGAAATTTTTGCAATGCAGATTTAATTACCCAAGTCTGAGATACTGCAAAGTATTCGACAACAGTACGACGAAAAACAAGAACCCTTATCATTGTCACGATTAAGAAGATCGGCGACAACTATTATGCATGCTTGTTTTGATGAATTGAAGTTTCATTTTTATTTTTTAGATTTTACCTTGTTTTTCTCCTGCATCCAGTGATTACTTTTGATTTTTGATAAATTAAATTTCAAATGGCAAGCTTGAAACTTTTCGAATAGTAATCCAATTTAAAGTAAACAGAAAAATTTCTGCCTTAATGAGTTAATTTTTTCTATTCAAATTGATATCTCGCAATTTATTAGTAGTAATATGCAATGAAGTGTTAACTAAGTATTGGTGTGTTAGAAATATATTTGCCATAAAATTAGAACCCAAAAATGATGCAAAAAAATTTGAACAATATTGATTAGTGCTTATCTCAATTTTTATGTTTAACCAAAAATTAAGATTTTCCATTGCATTCATATTTATTTACAATTTTAATTACTTTGGAATTTGTTCGAAATATTTATCGGAATTCTTTTGCTGCTATTACATAAATCTTTGGGCGAAATGCAATCGTCAGGTCAAGATAAGTTCCTACAGGATCCTAAACAACTTATTTGACATGACCAACGTTTTCCCTACGTTATTATAAGGTAGCTGGATCCGGCACGTGGAGCGTGGTCGATCCAGATGGTCTATCCAGCTAATCTATATAAATAAAAATGTCAGTATTCGTTTGTTCAAAAATCTTAAGCCTCTGAAAGTTCTTAAACATGTGAATTATCTATACTAGTTCAAATCTTATATATCGGGAAATCCTTACCTATTGCTTTGAAATTTTGACACAATGTTGCATTCGAATACGCGCATGCACACATGTTGATGTAGTTTTTATACACGCGTTGTTATATTTATTATTACTTATTGTTTATTATTACTCGTTATTCTTTACCATTATTTATTATGCAACAATTGCAAATCAGTAATATCAATAAAACAAATCTAATGACAAATTTATTAACGTAAAAAAGAAGAAAACGCTATAAAGCGAAGAAAACCCGAGTCAGACCATTAAACTGCTCCCGTTGAGCAGTTTAATGGTCTGACAGTTTGATGCGATCATTTGTAAAGAATGTGCGTAATCCAATTTGTTTTAAGACAAAACAGAGGATGGTGTTCTAGGTTGATGTTGTTTTTCTCACTGTCTGTTATGATTTTAGTTATTATTAACGCGGTCGAAGCATCGTCGACGTTGAATGTTACGATCATATTCACAATGGCTGCAATCGAACTTCTCGTTCTGAAAAGGAATATCAGCGAAATAAACAAAGATCTTTCATTTGCAGTTAAAACCAATTTATTCCTCTATTTTCCGGAAATTATCACAAGAATGCTTTTTCATTCATGCTATATTTGATGCGAATTTTTCTCGGCAACTCATATTCACTCATCCAATAGCCTGAAATCTGAAAATAAGATCGTTCACATAGCAGAAGAAGTGAAATTAAATCCTTTAATATAAAGTTATGATGTTTATTGATCGTGTCGAACATGGAACCATACTGACCGCAGACCCGTAGCTTTAATCAGCCTATGATAGTCAACATCTAAACAGAATATATATCAAAAATCATGAAATCATACTAGAAACAAATAATGATGCAGTGCGGCATGTTCTCCAATGTCGAATATTTAAATTCGTAAATGAAAGACACTTAATGACCACACAATCTTTATAATTTTACGTAACACGAGGGTATTATCATGTCGAAGTGTTTCTAAGTAAATCATATGATTCATCTGCTAAATCATAAATGCTATTCAATTAATTTAGCCGCTTATAAGTATCGTTGGTACTCCATCGACAGGGCTGTGAAATCAGTGAGGAGCAGTGGCAAAGAATAGAACTGATGACAGCCGGCTACAATTTCTGATATATCATGTTCAGTTTTTCATTGATTTTTCCGGTACTAAAGCTAACTGAAAACAAACGGAATTTCCAAGATAGGAAAAAGCAATTTCAAATGAAAGGTTTGATACATACAATGAAATTTTTACTTTTTATGTTCATTTATGATTGTTTCAATTTAGCTTTGATGCAGAACCCATCAAAAAAGTTTTGATTTCAAAAATTTCAGTAAACTGCAAATTTGAATCGTATTAATGCATCTGATCGAAATGTATTCAGTAAGGAGCCTTAAAAACAAAATTAATATTCGAAATTTCAAAAAGATGAATGAAGAGATATTTTTTAATTTTATTATTATTTGTAAAATTGATGTCATCCCTCTACATTCAATAGCCAATTTATTTATCAATTACCTATCATTTCATTAACATAAAGAAGTTAGACATTTGTGGTAAGCATAAAATTTTTGGTAAGCATTAAAATTTTTAAGATATCTCCAAGAACTCGTAGATACTGTGGAATGAAGAAAATAGAGAAGTTATATCTGAAGCGGATTGTTAGTTTGAATTCCTTGTTTATCGAAGCTTAAAAGAGTGAAATGGCTTTTAAAGCTAACTCTATAAAAACTATACTTGAACAGTTTGTACAATTTTTTATCCAGCTCATTTGCGAAGCGCAAATGTTTCTGGTGTAGCAATGAAAATCGATAGTTGAGAATATTAAGAATGTCAAACTCAGCACAAATAATAAATAATCTGTTTTCTTTCAAATCATGATTGACTAATTCTTCCCCACTAATTTTCTTCGACACAATTCATTCTCTTACGCGATTGGCTGATTGCTTTCAATTTATTTCGCTTTATATTGCCAGAATTAGTTGATTACTTTCAAGATACTTGCATAAAACGGAAAAGAAATTATCATAAAAACTAAATTATCTCAAGATTGATATCAATTATAAGTTGACGTAAAATAGTGACTTAAACTTGAAAACAATGACGTCAGTGGATGTTATTACTACTGACAATTTTTGTGAAAGTAATAAAAGGACTGGAAATCTCATTTTTTGGCCAGTTATTACTGCTTCTTAAATATTAATACATTCTCTGAATGATCTCATTACTTCGCAATCCGAACTCGCAACTTTTGGTAGCTTGCATTTCAGGCATTAAAATTTCTTCCTTCCTTACTGCACCAAATCTTGCGGAACTTATCTGCTAGAAGAATGATAGCTCGTTCTTTCTACATGATTGTATTATTTCTAATATTAAACGCAACCTGTCAGGACAAAAATACAACAAATAAGTTCGACATAAGAGATGAGCATCACAAGGTTGCAAAATACATAGCGATTCTACTTTTTACCATTCTCTTGCTATACAGTATTATTAGTAATATACTAATGGCTATCGCATTATTCTGTGGAGGAAAAGACAATTCCTACAGTCGCGCATTTGTTCTTATCGCATTACAATTGATTATTTCTAATTTGATATATTTGCTCCCACAAATGTTCGTTATCCTGCCTGAATTATTGCAAACTCCAAGCAATCCATACAGTAACTTGTTTTATTTAAATATGGTATTTTTCTTGAGAAAAAGAAACTAAAAATTTTTTCGTATATATAATAGGTGAGAAATTCGGTTTCTATATTGCGTAAATTGTATCAGATATTTTCTGACAGCAAATTTAGAAAGCAGAATTTAATTGCTCTGAAAATTAAAGGATTAAAGAGAAATTTTTAAAACATTCCTTTTTTAGCGACTTTTAGCAAAAGTGCTCTATTCTTTTTCGAAGTTTGTTAGGTTAAAATATTCAAAAAGTGAAAAAAAGTCTTTTTTTGAGTAACAAATTTGCTTATGTTTTAGTGAATCAAACGACATGGATGAACTACAGATTCTCAAGATTATTCGCATCTTCATACATATCCATATTGCAATTTTCATTTCTCCTGACATTGAATCGCTTTGTGGCAATTATTTTACCGGAATACAATGCTTTTTTTAAATCGGCAAGGCTGTATTTTCTAATCATTCTCGTGTGGTTGTCAGTCTTAGGTATGATTTACTGATACTTCTCAGAGAATGATCAGAATGATTTCTTTCAAATTATAATAATTATTTTTCAAATAATTTATGGATATAATCCTACCATTCAATATTTGCTCAAATAAAGATTCCGGAATAACACTTCGTCATTTTTGAACATTATTCAGTTTTGTCACTATTGCACCATAATAACGGATGCCAAATTCAGGAAATCCAACTTTATCAAAATAGACAGAAATATATTTAAAGTTTTAAAATTTTTATTCATTTTATAATAATCTTTACCAAATTTATCAGCATTTTAATCATAATAAAAAAAAGTAAAATTTTCAGCATTCTCAATTATCGATTATTATTATTGTACTAGAAGATTCCTTATTTGGAACTTGACTTGGGAGATGAAATGTGGAGGGCCAAAGGGAGGAAATATTTTTTGGAGGTTATCTTTTGATGCTATTTTATTTAATATTCAGCAACTTTTAAGTCTTAGCTTAAAACCACTAAAATGTAAACTTCAAACGTTAGGCTTCTGAGTTTATATTACTCCAAAGTTTTAATCGATTTTTAGGAATATTTTAGAAAATTCGAAGCTAACAAAAAATTTCTATGCTACAATAGCCAATGCCTTTTGTACTTATTCTTTGTCGTAGTAAGTTTGAACTGAAAAATGTTTTCCAATATCATTTGCTTATTATATTTTAGTATACGTTTTGCTTGGACATTATTTATACCCAATATAATGTTCGTCATGTATGTTACGATATTCTATAATATATGTCGTAAACAACGATTCTCAGCAGATATCAATCAAAATCAAAGTTTGCTCCATCATATTGCTTTATTTTGATTTTTGCATAACAGGAGTGGCTATTTCAAATTAGTTTTAAAAAGTTCACTAAAATTTATTAACATCATTAAACGATCTCCTCTATTTTAATCCTTTCGTTGCTAAATTATGAAATATATTTAGGAAACCGGAAAATGTGTGCTAACAGAAATGCAGTCATTCATTATGAATGGCCGATATTAATCCAGGCTGCATGGAATTGCGGTGTATTGGAAATTCAAACGCTTAGTTTTAACTTTTTGTCATCATTTCTAGTTAAAATCTTCGACGAAGGAATCTATATTCCATCGAGAATTTTCATAAATTCCTATGTCATCCTCGTTTGCGCCGTATTACCAACTGTTCATTTCATTTACAGTAAAAAAGCACTTAACATTTTAAAACATTATTTATATTTTTGGTTTCATCGGAGAACTGCGCACATAAAAAATGACATCACTACTATTAGTGTTAAGATAAATGCAGGACAGTTATAAATATTAATATTCTGAAATAATTGCATAATTTCTTTAATATAGCTACTTCTCATTGACATTTATGAGCTTAGTTGTGGAATTTTTTCGTTATGTATAAATGTATAACTGATAATAAATTTTTCTATTCTTTGCTAAAATTTCATTGCAATAATGGAGTGTAAAATATGTTATGGTAATATATTATTGTATAAATATATATCATCAAATAATTTGGTCCAACTGTATTCATCAATGTAAGAATCATAATTTTATGTTCCAAATCATTCCAAAACTTTGAATCTTCCGATAGAAATAGCGGTAAATTACAATTAAAACAAATTTTACAAGAAACTTGTGTGATCATTCTCGTTTTCAGTAAAATTCACCATTATCTGATTCGAATTTTTCAGTAAACATTGAGCAATCGTTATAAACATAGAGAATGATAGAATCAATTACATTTCAACGGGATCAAAAAAGAAAAAGAAAAAAAATGAAATGTAATGCAAAGAAAAGGGAATAGAAGTGATAAATTAAAAACTTCGAGTCATCGATTTAAGAAGGAGATGTTGTGTATATAGTAAAGAGACTAAATTGGTGAATACATAAATGTTTTGAAGTGGGAATGGCATTAGACATATTACAATAATCATAAAGAAGTAATTTAAGATTAAAAATAAATATTTAATTAGCATAAGAAGGATGAAATTTGTTACAATTGCCGGAAATGAAATCGGTCATATATAATTAGACTAAATTCGTGATTAATGTACGATTATCAAAATTGATAGTTGCTGGAAATGAATTTGAGATGTTATTGTATTTGTCACAGAGATTATTGAAACATTCATCGAAAGGAATTTTAAGATACAATTAATCGAATGTTTGAATAGCTGATAAGGTGCAATTATTTAATTATCTATACTGCTAATATTTGGATGTTTCGACACTTCGACCGTTATTTACTTATGCAGAATAATATTTTATTAAAATTATTTAAATATAGTTATGATATACTTAGAATAATATATAATGCCATTTATCGGAGTCACTGAAATATTCTGTAATACAAAGTTGTTCCATAATATGAAAATAATACATAATACCATTTATCGAAATAACCGAAATATTCTATAATATAAAGGTATATTATTAAATATCTCAATTTCAATATGTGATTCCTTAATCATCTTAATTCATATTCCCAAACAAATAAAACCATTTCATCCGCACCGAATCCCAATCCCTAACAAAAAATCTTTCATCATGTACTTTCACGACATTTTGGTGCCCGAGATGAGTATGTCTGCAAGTCTGGTTAAATGAGCCTAACTAACAGAAGAGAAGATACTAAAACTTCTCAATAATGTTAAGGAACTCGATCTAACATCACCAGATCGAAAACTTCCGCAGAAAAACGAAAATAACAGTATTGAATGAAATTACGGATCATCAAGGAAATACCAAATTCTTTGAACTCTGTGCTGATAAATTCGAATTAGTTAATCGAAATTGTTTTGATCTCATACAATAAACGCTGATATCGCAAAAAAAGAAAAAAAAAAATTTGCTAAAATGGTCGACGACATACAAGGATCTAAGATTTAATAACTCGCGGAACAGAAACCGTTATTACTTTGTAAATATACATTGATGATTATGAAGAAGTGCTTCAACATTTGAATGAGATACCAGTGAATCAACTTTACAAAAAAAAGATGACCTATCATGTAACAATAATTTTGCCACAAACTGAAGTTGTGGCGTAAATTTCGAAGCAGCTTCGACGCAGTTGTGTGCCTCCAAAGAATCCCGGAAATTCAAGAATTGAACTACCTAGTTTCATATCTAAGGGAAGATGCTTTACTAGCTGTGAGAGTTTATAATGTCATCCGGAGAATTACAAATTGATAAAACCTTGAAAAATATGACGAATCTATATATGGTGAAAAAAAAAATATGGTAAATCTAGTACAGAAAAGAAGTGGCTATAGGATGGATTTCATTTTATCAAAGAAAATGATAAAAAATGGAAAGCAGTCGCTAAAGCAATGGAAAGAATTCTTCGACAACTGGAAGAATAGGTGAGAAACTAGAAAATATCTGTCCTCAGCAATGCAAAAAAAGCTGAAGAAATCGGATCCAACTCAGACAAAATAATCATTTCTTATAAAACGATTAAGGTGCAAAATCTAATTTTAGTGAATAAGGTACCAGAATTTTACATGGCATATCTCCAGCAAGGTGCAAGAATTTCGCATAATAAGCCATATCTGCAATTTCAATGATAGCGAATAACTAATTAAAACCAACAAAAAAAAAAGAACCAAATAACAAAACTCCTAATTCATCTTGCAAAAATGCCTTTGTATCGCAATTCACGTACCACGATCGTAATGTCCATTGCTTCTATAGGGCTATTTTTAGCGACTAAAATACGCCCTACAATTACCTAATTATGAATTTTATGAGTTATTGACTAAGCAAACAGTCGGTCTGACATCACATGACCTTTCCTATCTGTTAAATGGATTTGTAAGACCTGCTGCTCTTCCTCCTTGCGCTCTAGCATCAAAAAAATTATTGAAAGTAGGTTGCCAGCCTAATCCTGAACAAATTTTATCAATTAAAATTGGAACAAGAAAACTGGATTATAAATAAACTCCGACAATACTCAACGAAACTGACCCAAAGAAACGAAGAGTAATTCGAATTCAAATTCTTAATAGGGAAAAAGAACCAGTCGAACAAAAATAAAACGAATGCCATATAATACTTACACGAGAAATCTCTGTTTTAGCTATGACAAACTAAACAAAATTCAGCGGTCCTGAGCTAAATCGAAAGGAAACTTCCAGAAGTAGTAATAAAAAGAAAATCTTGCGCATTTTGTAATAAGGATCACTGGGATAAAGAATGCCAAAATTATCCCGCTTTCAAACACCGAAAAGAATGTTCCAGAAGAAGTAACATAAGCGTCAACTGTCTTCAAACAGGATATGCATCTAATAATGCACTGGAAGAAAGCGTTCATGTTTTCATTGCAAAGGTCATCATAACACAGCGCTATGTAGCATCAAATATAAGGGTAATATACAAAACGCTGGGTTAATCAAAGAAGAAATGACCTCAGCAATTTTAATTAATTCAATAATCCATATAAAGATCCCGAAAGAAATGGGAATTGCGGTTTACCCTGCGACAAAAGAAGAGCATTGGCTGTACACGACAATGCAGATCCTGCAGAAAGCAAGATCACCAAGCTGAAAATTCAAATCTAATGTTGCATGATTGAAAACGATGAATTACGCTATCAGTTGAAGATGTGAACAAAATTTTTACAGCAGTTCGAGAAAATTCTGGCAAGGAAAAAAGAAGAAATGAAATAAAATGGAATGCAACTATTAAGATACCAAAAAACTGTATATTTGTTTTTTCATCAAGCATACTCCTCTATCATCTCTCATTCTACTTTATGTATGTCATTCTTTTCTTTCTTCTCCACAATGAATTTATAAGTCGATAAAATTCTAGGAGAATGAGTATCTGTATGTAATAAATAATGAAAAAGCAAATTATAAAGTTTAAGTTTGAAAATATCATCACATATCATTTAAATAGGTTCTTTGTACCAAACTAATTAATTAATTAAGATTAGGAATACTGATTGTTATTATAATTTAAATTAATGCATGAAGTTTGAAATTGATTTATGTATTACGTAGAACAATTGTCGTGGATTATTTAGCTTCTGATTCGGTTGATTACATGCACTTCCCACATACAGTCTTTGACAAACATGGTACTCATAGAAATTTTTTGTTTACTGTTTGCGTTCATTACTCTTTTTATTCATCCTGAAATAACAGTTTGATGTGATCATTTGTAAAGAACGTTCATAATCCGATCTAGTATCCTGAATATAAAAATAGGACGATGTTTTCACTGGAATGGATATTAAATACTGATACCGAAATTTTGAGCATAATCAGTAATTTTAATACTATAACCTAACGAATGATGTAAAATGCTGTCGGAGCATCGTCGACGTTGAATGTTACAACCATATCCACAATGGCTGCATCGAACTTTTTGTTCTGAAGAGGATATTAGCAAAATAAACAAAATTCTTTTATTTGCAGTTAAAACAAATTTATTCCCTTACTAGCTGGACCCGGCCACGCTCCTCGTGTCCGGCTCCAAGTTAGTTCTCTATCGATTGTTTTCAAATTTTGACAAAACCTTTGTATTCGATTGGCCATCATTTTTATACAAATACATTTATTTTTTCACTTGTCACGTCCGTGAAAACTAAAAGTAGGTATGGAGAAAGAACTTTTTGACTCCGCTGTGCACTAACGTACTCTTGAGCAGAATGGATTTTTGATTCCGCCAAGCAAAATAGAAAGGATCAATTTGTGAATATTTCATCACACCGAATTTTATAAAAAGAAAAAGAATTCACAAGAAAAACATAATTTTTATTTTTTTATCTATATAACTTTGCTCATGTGTTGTCTTTTCCTTATGATATCAAATGAAATTAAGGTAATTACAGTGCAGTGGAAGTTGGAAAGAGTTGATTAGTTTAGAGTAATTTGTTAAGCAGTAGTAAATTTCAAACAAGCATTTTGTATTCATAATTTTAAACTACAATTACAGTGAATATATATAACATTTCTCTAGAAAGCTGCAGTAGTTTAACCGCACATCTTCAAATCTGGCTGCACGTCGCTCTGCTCGCATTTGAGCCATTCTTTGTCTTCTTCGCTCGGTCGCTGATGCCCGTTCTTCCTCATTTTGATTTGCAATTAATCGCTGCATTCGTTTCGCTGCGCGAGTATGATAAATCACGTTTGATCTTTTGGGAGGCATTATTTGCATGAACTAAATCAGATCGATTGCCTCGAACTGCTCTAAAAATTGAGTTCCGATTTAATTTGAACTTAAACTCGAAATGCTCAATTGAATTGTTGGACCATTGCTGTTTCTGTGTCGCTTTTGAAAAATTATGCGTGGTATTAAAAGATATTAACATCATAACATGTTCAAAATCTTAAATCTCGAAAAGTTTTCACCTATATCTCTAAAATTTTAATCGAGCTGAATTCCGAATATTGTAATGCTTACTGAACGCTGATGCTGAAAAAATTACATGTGATATTAAAAGATACTAGTAGTCGAAAATTTTCAAGTGTTTGTAAGTTCAGAATCTTAATTAAAATATTCGTAAGATCAAAATCTTAAATTTGAAAATATAAAAACTAATAGAAGCAAAATCTTCAAATGTTCGTTTGCTCAAAATCTTGAATTTAAAATTTAAAATTTATCATTATTATTCATTATTATTAATTTCAATTCAAAAGCAAAAATAAAAAAAACAAAAACAAAACCCAGTCTTCTCTGCCATTATATACGTGTATACATATAATTGTTTACACGAAAGAAATGAAAGCGTAGGAGAACGTGGGAAGCGCGAGTAGTACGTGGGATCGGATGATAGGTCATACATTGCATTATTTTATTGATTAATTATCACGTTTGATGTTCACATGTGGCGGGCACATATGACTAATCATCACTTTTGATGTTCATATGTGCGCGGAACATACATACGCATAATTATTTTCTCCCATCTTTTTTTTTTTAGTTTTTTTGCATTATTTATTTATATTCCTTATTGTTCATGTTTATTTTACCTAGAGGAAAAAAAATGATATATTGTGTTCTGTAGTTTATTAAACAATTATTTACTACTTTTGAGCCTTATTGTTCACTTTCTCGAATAATATTTATACCTAACTTACATTTTTTATTTATTGCTTTCAGAAGTGTATTACTGGTAGAACGAAAACTATTAATGATTTGAACGATGATAATATACATTGAAAATATCTTTCATAAAAAGGTTTGTTCTTTTTTTCATTTTTCATTATAAAAAATTACTTTTTTCTTTCTTATTATTATATATTTTTTAAATTTATGATATTCATTTTAATATTTCATAAAGACTCCCTTTTTTTCAACCTTTTATTTTCTTTTATTTTTTAGCTTTTTATGAAATCTAGTTTTCTTCCATTTTTTTTTTTAGCTTTTTACTTTATTTAATTATATACTTTTCTGTTTTATTTTAATTTACTGTGAAAAAAATGATTTAATAGGTATTTTGTAACTGGTTGGACAATTATTTATTACTTTTGAAATTATTTACTGTTGTTAAATATTCTTTACTGTTTCAGATAACTTGTAATTTTTATCTATTGCTTTCAGAAGTGTACTACTGGTAGAACGAAAACTATTAATGATTGGGACGACGATATTATACATTCAAAATATCTTTCAAAATAAGTTTTATTCTTTTTTTTTTTTACTTTTTACTATAACTTTTTCTTTTTCACTGTCATATATTTTTTTAAATTTATGATATTCATTTTAATATTTCATCAAAATCCCTTTTTTCGACTTTTTTTTTTATTCCTTAGCATTTTATGAAATCTAATTTTCTTCCATTTTTTAAAGCTTTTTGCTTTATTTAATTATAAAAAATCGATCGGAAATTTCCTCTGTAGAATTAATTCAGCATGTTAAATATTTTTATGGTACTTATTTATTCTAAATTATTACTTATTGTTAATTATTGCTTATTATTAATTATTAATTAATTACGATTAGAGAAGTGGGGGGATGAAGGAGAATGAGAGAAAAGAAGGGAAGCGTGTTATTATTATCATTAGAGAAATGGGAGGAAGAAGGAGGATGAGAGAATAAAAGGAAGGCTAATTGTTATTACTAATGGAGAGATGTGGGGAAGAAGGAGTATGAGAGAAAAAATAAGGCAGGTTATGGAGAGATGGGGGAAGAAGAAGAATGAAAGAAAAAAGGAAGGCAGAATCAATAAACTCCGTCTCCTCACCTATTTTTAGTTGTAACCTACGTGACACGTGAAAAAAATAAATAGGTCTATATAAGAGCATGCGCCTACTCGAATGCAAGGTTGTGTCAAATTTTGAAAAAAATCGGTGGAGAACATGAGGAATTCATTGCGAAGTAACAGGTAGCATTTACATTTTTATTTATATGGATTTTCTGGAAATTTTCTTAGGAACTTTTTTTAATTCATGTTATATTTGATGTGGATTCTTCTTGGCAACTCCAACAACCTGAAATCTAGAAATAAGATCGTTTACATAGCAGATAAAGTGAAATTAAACCTTTTTATATAAAGTAATGATGTTTATTGATCGTGTCGAACAATCGGACCCTACCGATCGTAGACCCGTAGCTTTAATCAGTCTATGATAGTCAACATCTACACAAAATATATGTTAAAAATCATGAAATTATACTAGAAGCAAATAATGATGCAGTGTGGCATGTTCTCTAATGTCGAATATTTAAATTCTTAAATGAAAGACACTTAATGACCACACAATCTTTATAATTTAACGTAACACGAGGGTATTATCATGTCGAAGTGTTTCTAAGTAAATCATATGATTCATCTGCTAAATCATAAATGCTATTCAATTAATTTAGCCGCTTATAAGTATCTTTGGTACTCCATCGACAGGGCTGTGAAATCAGTGAGGAGCAGTGGCAAAGAATAGAACTGATGACAGCCGGCTACAATTTCTGATATATCATGTTCAGTTTTTCATTGATTTTTCCGGTACTAAAGCTAACTGAAAACAAACGGAATTTCCAAGATAGGAAAAAGCAATTTCAAATGAAAGGTTTGATACATACAATGAAATTTTTACTTTTTATGTTCATTTATGATTGTTTAACAATTTAGCTTTGATGCAGAATCCATCAAAAAAATTTTGATTTCATAAATTCCAGTAAATTGCAAATTTGAATCGTATTAATGCATCTGATCGAAATGTATTCAGTAAGGAGCCTTAAAAACAAAATCAATATTCGAAATTTCAAAAAGATGAATGAAGAGATATTTTTTAATTTTATTATTATTTGTAAAATTGATGTCATCCCTCTACATTCAATAGCCAATTTATTTATCAATTACCTATCATTTCATGAACATAAGGAAGTTAGACATTTGTGGTAAGCATAAAATTTTTGGTAAGCATTAAAATTTTTAAGATATCTCCAAGAACTGGTAGATACTGCGGAATGAAGAAAATAGAGAAGTTATATCTGAAGCGGATTGTTAGTTTGAATTCCTTGTTTATCGAAGCTTAAAAGAGTAAAATGGCTTTTAAAGCTAACTCTATAAAAACTATACTTGAACAGTTTGTACAATTTTTTATCCAGCTCATTTGCGAAGCGCAAATGTTTCTGGTGTAGCAATGAAAATCGATAGTTGAGAATATTAAGAATGTCAAACTCAGCACAAATAATACAGAATCTGTTTTCTTTCAAATCATAATTGACTAATTCTTCCCCACTGATTTTCTTCTACACAATCTATATTAAACGCGATTGGCTGATTGTTTTCAGTTTATTCTGCATTATATCGCCGTAATTAGTTGAATACGTTTGAAATACTTCTAAGAAGGAAAAGAAATTGCCATAAAAACTAAATGAACTCAAAATTGATGTCAATTATGAGCTGACGTGAAATAGTGACTTAAACTTGAAAATAATGACGTCAATGGATGTTGTTACTAATAATAATTACTATGAAAGCAGTAAAAGGACTGAAAATCTCTTCTTGCGGCCAATTATTATTGCTTCATAAATATTAATACATTCTCTAAGTGACCTCATTTGACACTTCGGAATTCGAACTCGCAACTTTTGGTAACTTGCATTTCAGGCATTAAAATTTCTTCCTTCCTTACTGCACCAAATCTTGCGGAACTTATCTGTTAGAAGAATGATAGCTCGTTCTTTCTACATGATTGTATTATTTCTAATATTAAACGCAACCTGTCAGGACAAAAATACAACAAATAAGTTCGACATAAGAGATGAGCATCACAAGGTTGCAAAATACATAGCGATTCTACTTTTTACCATTCTCTTGCTATACAGTATTATTAGTAATATACTAATGGCTATCGCATTATTCTGTGGAGGAAAAGACAATTCCTACAGTCGCGCATTTGTTCTTATCGCATTACAATTGATTATTTCTAATTTGATATATTTGCTCCCACAAATGTTCGTTATCCTGCCTGAATTATTGCAAACTCCAAGCAATCCATACAGTAAGTTGTTTTATCTAAATTCCACAGATATATTTATTTTGAGGTCATTTGCTGAAATTGGTTTAATTAATATTCTTTTAAAGATGATACTGCGAAGAACGAGGGGATTGTTGCTAATAAGAAGTAAATATGCGTTAGATTTCTAAATCTTGCTTATGTGTTAACAGTTTTCAGTTTGGGATTTTTACTGAGAAACGGAAACTAAAATTTTCATGTCTTATTTATAATAGGTGACGTTTCTATATTGTGATTTCCATATCCATATTTATATCATATACCTTTTGGCAGCAAATTTAGAAAACAGAATCAACTGCAATGAAAATCAAAAAATAGAATATTGAAGTGAAAATTTTAAAATATACGTTTCAAAGCGTCTTTTAGCAAAAGTACTCTCCTCTTTTTTGAATTTTGCTGCATCGAAATATTCGAAAATGCGAACAAAATCATTTGTAAGTGACTAATTTGCTTATGTTTTAGTGAATCAAACGACATGGATTAATTACAAATTCTCAAGCTTATTTTCATTTTCATATATATCCATGCTGTATTTTTCATTTCTGCTGACATTGAATCGCTTTGTGGCGTTTATTTTACCAAAATACAATGCTTTCTTTAAATCGAAAAGACTGTATTTTCTAATCGCTTTCGTGTGGTTGTCAGTTTTAGGTATGATTTGTTGAAACTTCTCAAAAAATGGTCAAAACGATTTTTTTCAAATAATAATTGTAATTCTTTAAGTAATTTGTGGAAGAGCGTGCTATCATTCAACATTCGTTTAGATCAAATTCCGTAATAATTCTTTGACAGTACTGAATTTTGTTCAGTTCTGCCACTATTGCACAACAGCAACTGCACCGAATTCCGTAAATTCAGTTTTACTAAAATAGACCGTTTCATACCAACGTTTTTTTAGAATTTGTATCCGTTTTCCAATAACCTTTATCAAATTTATCAGCATTTTAAGCATAATAGGTTGAATTTTCAGCAATCTCAATCGTCGATTTTTGTTATTGTACTAGAAGATTCCTTATCTGGAACTTGACATGGGAGATAAAATGTGAAGAGCGAAATAAAGGAGCAACTATTTGGCAGAGGTTCCTATCTTTCAATGCCGTTTTATTCAATTTTACACAAGCTTTGAGACTAAGCTTTTGAAATTTTTATATAATCACTAAACTATAAAACTTCAAACATTAGGCTGAATTTGCATTAAGTCGAAGTATCGGTCGATTTTCAATGATATTTTATGATATTTGACGGTAACCGAAAATTTCTAGGTTGCATCTAATGCACAATGTTTTTTAATGATCATTTGCTTATTATATTTTAGCACACGTTTTTATTGGACAATGTTCTTACCCGATATAATGTTCGTCATGTATGTTGTGATCTTCTACAGTATACGTCGTAAACAACGACTTGCAGCAAATGTCAATCAAAATCAAGGTATCACCAAATTTTTTTATTTTTGTTTTTTGCATGCCGAGATTGGACATTTCAAATTAGTTTTAAAAAGTTATTATGAAATTCGTCAAATTGTTCATCATTTCTTTTCTATTTTAATCATTTTATCGCTAAATTATGAAGAATATTTAGGAATTGGGAGTACGCATGCTGAAAGAAATGAAGTATATCATTATGAATGGCCGGTATTAATTCAGGCTGCATGGAACTGCAGTGCATTGGAAATTCGAGCTATTATTTTTAAATTAATAGTACCATTTCTTATTAAAATTTTCGGCGAAGAAATTATTATTCCATTGGGGATTTTTGTAAATTCCTACGTCATTCTCGTTTGCGCCGTATTGCCGACTGTTCATCTCATTTACAGTAAAGAGGCACATAATATCATAAAACATTTGTTATTTATGTCATTTCTTGTGCGCTTGAAAAATAAAATCACTATTAATGTAGAACAATTGTGGATATTAATATCCTAAAACTATAAGGTATTCTTCTTCAATATAGCTGCTTTTTATTAACTTTTATGAGCTTAGTTGCGGAATTGTTTCGTTTGTGTATGAATCTGTAAATGATAAAAATTTTTCTATTGTTTGCCAGATTTCATTACACATAATAATTATGTGAAGTATATAATATGGTAGTACATTATCGTATAAATATATATATCATCAGATTATATATTACATTTAAAATTTTTTTTGGAACTTTGAATCTTCTAATCTTATCTTCTATGTAAATAAAAATGTAAATTCCACCTGTTACTCACGCCCGATCTCCGGCAAATTCTCAACCGATTTTTTTCAAATTTTGACACAACCTTCTACTCCAACCGACCCTCTTTATAAGTAAATATGGTTACGTTTTTTTACGTGTCACGTCCGTGACAACTGAAAATAGGTGAGGAGGTGGAGTTTATTGGATCCGCCTACCTTTTTTCTGTTCTTTTTTCTCCCATCTTTCTTCTTGAGTAAAAGATACGGCTAGCCTCCGCCTATCTTTTTTCTGCCATTCTCCTTTTTCCCCCCATCTCTTTTTCTTCTTCTTGGGTAAAAGATGCGGTTAGCAATAATAATAGAAATTAAACCGGGTTCAATGTGATGAACGTCGCGGGCCAATAAGTGCGCATCATCATCACGCGCTAACAAAGGCGCTCTTTCTATCATTTTATATTCATTTTATATAGAAATGTCAGCGAGAGCGGTTTAATACTCCGACTTGGTTTTTTTTTAGTTTTTCTTTTAGTCGTTTTCTTCTTTTTTATTTTATAAATTTATCATTAGGTTTGTTTTACTAATATTGTTGATTTTTTACTGTTGCGTAATAAATAATAATTAATATTAAATGATAAATAATAATAAATAATGATAGCGATAAATTATAATTAATAATACGTTTTTTTTCCCTTTAATCGTTTTCTCCTTTTTGATTTTTAAATTTATCATTAGATTTGTTTTACTAATATTGTTGATTTTTTACTACTGTGTAATAAATAATAATTAATAATAATGATAAATACTGAAAAATAATAATAATTAATAATAAATAATAAGGAATTTTTTCACTCTGCCCGTTCCGCATCTTCATGAGCGCAGAATTTATTGAACCACGCCTTCTTTCTGCATTGACGCCTCTCTGCCGCGTTGCATTCAAATAGGCGCGTGATTTTAAATAAAGTAGGCCATTAGTTTGAGCTTTTAGTTTATTTTTTGCCTTATGGGGAGTTGAGTTGCGTCACACAAATGTCGGGATCATGATAATGTATAATGAAATGTTTCCTTCAAGCAATTTGTGAATTATCTTTTCTGATATTGGGCTGATATTACTTCTAATATTAGGTCGTGTCTTGGATTCCAATGGATACGTTATTTCCAATAGAAAAGTTCCAATGGATATGTTATTTCAATTTAAGAGACTGCAATTCCCAGTTTGATAGACGTTTGCGTTCACGCTCAACAAAGCTCAGAGAAATCCTTACAGTTGTGCGGTTTAGATCAATGGGTAAAATTTACGAAAAGAGGCAATTCAAAACAAAATCTAACAATAGAAGTCAGAGAGATAATCTTTAAATTGCTTGAACGAAACAATTGATAATACACTATCCTGACGTCGACATTAGTGCAACGCAACTAAATCCCCCACAAATCAAAAAATAAACGAGTTACATTTCCCACAAAGCAAAAAACAAACGAAAAGCTTGAATTGCTCGCCTTAATTATTTAAAAACATTTACCCATTGCAATGCAACGCGTATCAAAATTTGAAATCAATTGATGAATATTTAAAAACATGCGCGTATTCGACTGCAACTTTGTGTCAAAATTTCAAAGCAATAAGTCAAGGACTTTCCGGTATTTAAGATTTTGAATGTAGATAATGTGCGTGTTTAAAAACTTACGGAGGTTTAAGATTTTGAACAGACGAACACTCTTGCTGCGTCAATTATCCTCGAAATTGCGTTGTTGCTGAACTGCTTCATCTGAACTGTTGAATTGTATCGAATTGAATTGCTCAGGACTGCTGCTATGTTGAATAATTGTGTCCATCTGAGTTGAGCACTAAAAAATCTTGACCTTTTAAATCTTTGTGAGATTTTCCCCTTTGTAGTAAACTTGAATTACATCGTGTCGCTTCATGATTGATTGACCTCACTTGCTTATCAATAAATGGGTGATGTTTTGGCGGCAAACATGTTTATCCCTTGGTAACTGCTGTGTTTAGACAATGTTCAATCAGCCTTTGCTATTGTATAACCGCGATATTGTGTTCTGATATCGTATAAACTCAATAAAGGCTGTTGTTGACTTAGCGAAATCAAATTGCAAGAGAAATCAATCTCGAAACAATAAGCTACAAACAAACAAGAAGACTCTTTTCCTGAGATCATACAAGTAATTTCTCAACAATCTGTACCAAGTTCCAATCCCCAATAAAAACCTTTCAAAATAAAGGAATTTTCACCAAGTTTATTAGTTCAAACATTTGGAAGTTAATACTACTGTCAAGATTAAAATAAGAATTTGGTTTTTTCTCCCGATTTTGATAACATACTACCATTATATTATAATAGAGTTTATGCAATTTTGAAAACTTTCGAAATAATTAATTTTCATAGTTTTATTTTCTCTTTCATTTTTTATTTTGGTTGTTATATTGTGTCATGAATTTTTCCTTCTTTGAAATGAAGAATTAGCGTTAGTAAAAAAAAAAGAGTTACGATTTGAATCGAATTGACGAATGCATGGACAATTAGTTTTTATTTTTATTGTTAGTATCACAAATAATTGATTAGAGAGCAATATATAGAACAAAATATCAAGAAGTAGAAGTTTATAGAATTAAAATTATAATAGCCGAAGATTACCAAGTCGAAGCTTATCAAGTCGAAATTATAATAGTTTACAATAGCCACTAGCTTCAATTACAATAATCGAAGTTACTGCAATCGAAGACACCAGCCACGTGCTTCACCAAATTCAATAATCTCTTTTATTCTCGATAAGCGGGTGTGGCTTATAGAATACAAAAAAGGGAATTACACAGCTTTCTCATGCTGTATAAGAGATTGGTATAAGAAAGTATATACTTTTTGTAATAATTAGCATATCGAATGTGAAGAACTTTACATCTTACATGATTATCATATCGGATATTACATGTGAATTGGATAACGATTCAAATAATTTTTTGTAGTGTAAATATTTTTAGACAGAAAAGTTATTTCGGGTTTACACACAGTTACATTTTTTATGGCATGCAATGTAAAATGTATCTTTTTGAAATATATACCGACATTTACAAGTGCACCACGTTCTTAGAGTTCAATTCTGGAAAAGAAATTTTTTTTTTTTCCATTCTAAATTTTTTTTTTCACCAAATTTTAACTCAAGTATTTAATTAAACATGAACCTAAAGGTTAGGGAAAATATTGGCCAAATTATTAGTATGAAGTTAACTCCTCGTCTAACTGGGTGCATAAAATGAAATACAATTCAATCTGTCAAGGCCTAATAAACCAAAATATGAAATAAAATCCAATATATTATGATACCAAAAAATTGTATATTTGCTTTTTTCATTAAGGAAACTCCTTGATCACCTTTCGTTCTATCTTAAGTGTTTCATTTCTTTCTTTCTTCTCAACCATGAATTTATAAGTTTATAAAATTCTAAAAAAATCAGTATTTGTGCATGATAAATAATATAAAAAGACCAGTGTAAAGAATTTAAGTGAGTTGAAGAAAGAATTGCACCACATTTTATTTAATTTATTAACTGCGCTACACATTATTTAACTGATTAAGATTAGGCAATATATATTGTTACAATGGTTTAAATTAACATATGGAATAAATGTCAAAATAATTTCAAGGATCCTTATTTCTTAGTGATAGGGAGAAAGAGAGATGATTTTGTAGCAGACAAATCGTTCGAAGATATATAATCTTAAGGAATATTTTAGAATTTGTCAAATTCCAATTCGTTTCAGCAATAATCAATTAAGTATATTGTCACAAGTTGGCTTTGATTATCATGAAATTATTGTCGAATTTCTTTCGAAATAATACTAAATATATAACACAATAATCCAAATAATTTTCACGAAATGGCCGGTAATTAATTGAGCTGTAAAAGATGTTAAAAAAAAAAAATATTTCGGTGAACGGAGACTATGAACTTTCGGCATGAATTTCAAAGTAATCGCACATTGATTCATACGTCATTTTATCAAACCTTTAGAAATGCAAACATTCAGATTTGGTTCGAAATTTCAAATTAACATGGAGTGAAGTTTTTTAAAAAACTATTGTGGGAACCAAACTTTCAAGAGGAAACAGTAGAGGACGAGAATTTGATAATAATAGGGGATCTTGAGAATACATCTGGAAACTTTGAATTTTAGATGCTTAGCTTTTAAGATTATGAGGAAAATTATTCCGTATTAATTAAATATGCAAGAAAACGAACTACCATAACTATTTACGGTTTTTATAATGCCTCGAAAGCAAAAATAACTTCTGGAAGAGATGGGAGAAATAAAAACGATAAGGAGTTGCTCGCCAGGCAATTTTACAAACATCAATAACTTTCAAAATTTTTCACCTCTTCCAAATCCATGATTTCTGCTGTAATTGAAGACAAAAAATACACAAATTCAATGGGATAAAAATTTACAATTCAGATTAGCGCTATAATTGACAACTTAATATATTTAATACCTGATGAAGAACTGGCGGTTATTAAGAATAATAAATCAAGAATTGCAATTATTAAGGATAATATCTGCAGAATGATTCGCAAAAGTAACAAAACAAAATGTTAGCTTCTCTTGCCCATTTTTGCATCTAGATGAGCAATTGTATACATGCTGTATGTTGGATCACTTGTCACTTCTTTTGAAATAGTCATAAAATCAGGTAATACTAGTTCATCAGTATCACCGATCGGAGCCGTTGTGTAAGTTTCCAGTAACATCAACGGCTTTCCCTCACATGATGGCGGTAATGGTGAAGTATATGTATCCAAATGATAATACTAGATATTGGATAAAATTAATTTGATTGCTCAAGCAAATAAAACATTGCTTAAAGAACACTTTACTTCAAGTAAGATTGTCTGTAATATTCATTCTATTTTTCTTTGAAGCACTACTTCTGAATTTTAGGAGAACTGAAACGAGTGCTTAAACATAAATTCAGTACCTAAACTCAAAAAAATCATTAAAACTTTTTCAGTTCAATAAAATAAACTTTCCAATGAAAGCATATAACAAAAGATTTCCTAATGAAGCTCACCTTATCAACAAATTACTTAATTTATCTAGCGATTGTTTTTTATGCTGATCTTCAGCCAATCTAACATGACACTACATATTAGTCAATCTTTAAAGAAGATTGCTTAGTTTTAATTTGAAAAAAACTGTAAAATTAAAATGAAACATAAAACATGAGCATGCCTGTTTGCCATACATGAAACATCTCCGTTCCTTATTGATCGGGGCTCTCGAACGATCTTGCATCTGAATATAACTCATATACTCTCGATAGTTCAGTTGCTTGCGAGTTTCTACTGGTTCTGGACCATCATAGTGCCGAGTTGTTATAGCATATGTCGTACGATTATGCTGACTTCTCGAACGTAGCCGAACCTTTAATACAATTTTCACATATTTTAAGAAACAAAAGTTCAATACAACCATAAACGAATATATAATGAACATAAGAATTTATCAAAATAAGGATAAAAGGATAAAAAAACGATAGACTTTTCTTTTTCGAACTTCCAAAGAAGGATAAGGTATAATATCTTTGGAAAAAGGTGCAAAACTGTTACTCATTTCAAAAAATCACAAGAATTCACATATTCTTTTCAGTGATCACCGAACTCCAATGAAAAAACAATCGCATATGAAAACTGAATCAAATTTTGTCAAAGGGTAGTAAAATTATTCAAGGAACTAGATTAGTTTCTGCAAACTTTTTATGCACTACCTTCGTGAAAAAAAAAAAAAAAATGAAATTAAACCTGAACATTTTGATCTTCGGTACATAAGTAAGTATGCCGCACCAGGAATACTTCACAACGTGGCATACGCTTCGCATCAAAAGATGTAACAAGCCACTTTCTTTTCCTGCAAAATACTAGCATCAATTGTTTGCATCAAATGTGAAAATAACTTCTTTTTTTCAAACTATCATTTTAATCTCATCTTTGCTTTATGATACTGAATAAAAAAGTCTCTAGATTTCATTTCTCTATATTACTGATACCAACATTGTGAGATAAGGATAAATATGATCACATGTAGGTTATATATTTTCGATTTAGAATGGTACGAATGGCAAAGTCATGTTATTCATATATATATATATATATATATATATATATATATATATATATTTCCAAAATAGATTGATAATGTCAATAATTTAATTATTCTATTTAATCTAATCTGCTATTTAAAATGTCGGTCATCTAATCATAAATCTGAAATTAAAAAAGAAAAGTGTTAAAATTACTTGCTGTTGAAGGCTAATCGATCTTGAGTGGGAAGACCCATTCGACTGCACAAGGCAGCAATTAATCTCAGTATTTTATCATCAAATGATTTGCACCCAACGTTCTCGATTACATCAACGCGTGGGTGTCCAAGCCAAGCCTACATAAAAATTGAAATGAGTTTAATTCACAACTTCATTTGTATCATCAATTTTTAAAAATTTTGATAATGCTAAGTTAAGTAATTCATAAAATGACAGCGCACACTGACCCTTTTTATTTTTTCCACATATTATCTTCTTTAGAATATCCCCAAATTTGGCCATTTATAAGCTTGCAACAGTAAGCGTTGCTACGCAATGTTATTCGGTTCCAAAGTTGTCCGATTTTTAGTACGATTAAAATCAGAATTGTAATGAGGAAAAGGAAATCGAGAGACGGAGGTTTTCAAATGAAGTATATCTTCAAAACATAACTTAAATCAAGTAAGGGTTCAAATAAATGAAGAGTAACCATGAAAAATATCAAAACCTATTTTAAAGTCTTAGAAATTTTCGAAAATCAACAAGTTTTAGAAATAATAAATGTTTTTTCCAATCAAAAAAAAAAAAAAAAAAAATTAGTTACATCTCGGGTAAGTCGATCTTGTTCTATAGCTTCCTGAACAGTTTCGCTTCTTACATTACTATTTGCCAAAGTATAATATTCTTCAGCACCATCTGCTGCTGTGGTCATATGCAAAATCTACAAGTAAGTATTTTCAATAATCGCAAATTAAAAAAAAAAAGGATTTAAATATTGCAAAATTGAAATATTTAAGTATATCAGCACTTAAAACATTGGATAAATTCTTCAAATGATGTAACTTAGCAGCAATATTTTGGATATTTGTTGATATTTAAGAATTTGAGTCTCAGAACTTGATTCAAAATATTATTTCAAACCCTACAGTTTGCCTGAATTAACAAGCGAAATTTATGAATATCTATGTTCCTTCACTATGAATAAATTAGATTTCAAGAATTACAGCATCGACTTTATGAGGGAAAAAAAAGATGCCATTACATAATTTGTTATAAGAATTACAGAATTAAGAAGCAGAGATGTCCTAGAATAAAGACTGAACGAAACGTTGAATACATATTCTTTTAAAAATGTTAAAATACATTTCGGAACAGTAATATGTCCATTTTTCTTTTTAAAAAGAAAATCACATAGGCATTTAAGAATCTTCTACTAATAAACTGCTAATTAAAAATCATAATTCGAAAGGCTCAGAATAAAATTTCGAGAACTTACTTGGTCATACCTATCTTCTCGTAGACTGAATTGATCCAAATTAACTTCCTCTAATATTCGGGCCCAAGATTTCTTGTCGACATATGCTGATGGATCCATAGCTCCACGATCACATATGATCAAGATACGTTCAGCACTTGATGCATTAGCTTGATTAAAGAAAACCTGCCAATTTTTTCAACCACCAATACAGAAATCATTTAGAAACAACATTTAATCAAATCAGTAACTATCATTCTTACGATTTACCATTTTTTTCTAAAAAAACGAAAAATTTGAAATACTAAACCAAAGCATATCAATGCAATAATTTCTCGTTTTTTTAAATGGTTTATATATACTCTAATAAGTGACAAAGTTTAATTATGCATCATCATACCGATCAATGAAATTCTGACTGTGTTTAGTCAGAATGTCATTGATCGGTATGATGATGCATAATAACGCTTGCTACAATACGAATAAGTTAAGAGTGCACGTGACTCCAGTATGTTGCAAATTTTTTTTTTTATCTATAATAATTTACAACAAGAAGAAAAATAAAAAGTTGGTTTTTTAAAATCCAGCATAATAGGATGGTTAATAAATGAGCAATAATCTGCTACTATACGATAAATAATCTTTCAGCAACAAAAAAGAAGTTTAAATTCTTACCGTTTCAATTCTTAGCAAAGTTAATAACAGGTCCTTTTGAAATTTATAGGCTTGCTCCTGTGTTAACTCAGCGAATTTCACGCCACCACCAAGCAATATATTAGCTGTTTCGGGTACGGTATATACTTTCCATCCAATTTCCTCGAAAAATGTTCGAAGACGATCCTAAAAACCATAGAATAATACTAGTTAAGAATCAACTGCCAGATTGCATTAATGATGGACAAACAAATTACTAGTGAAAAATATAGAACAAAGTAGTCTGTCATAAAATACTCTGACTCAGAAAATCAAAAAATAAAGAGCCAGAAAATCAAAGCAAATCTTTCACTTATACGATTTTACAGATAAGATTACTTACTGATAACTAAAATCTTAAAGAATCCATATTCTAAAATTTGTCTTGTCTTTTTTCCAAACAATTGAGTTATTCTTCGTTCCATACAACCTACTGTAATTCCTACTATATTTCTTTCCATAATAACAAGTTTTTATCATGCTTTTAAATAAATGAACCAATAGAACTGGATTAAATTGGGTGCTTTAAAGTACCAGATTCAAAACGACTTTACAATCTTTTCAAACAATAAAAGTAGTTTGAAGTAAAAATCAAATTTCTTACTTGTCCTGTAGTTTTCCCACCACATGGACCACCTGTAAGGACAATTTTGTAAATATGACGTTTGGTAACAATTTGATCCGGTTGAGTCATTCGAAATTTTTCGATTCGGACTGCAAGCTGTTGGCAATGCCTGAGTTTATAGTAGTGTTGTATGAGAATGGAGCACAACAAATATCAAATGAATTGCGATTTAACCATCGTGAGGATAAGCTGCAGCGAAAGCAACGAATGAAGGTTAAACGGCACTAATAAATTCAGCAATCAAAAATTTGTCGATCATCTATGCCACCATGGATCTAATTATCATGTGATCGGAGGATCTGTGCACGGTATTATTATGATAGATAAGATACACAGCAATCTGTAACCGTTAAGATACACAGCAATCTGATAACCGTAAATTTCACTAAGGAAATAATATATGAGATTAGTGTTATCTATGGAATCTTTTGATTGCTCTCACAAAATATAAAAACATCAATTATGATGAAAATCACCAATATTAATAACAAATCAAATAAGATACTAATTATATATTAACTACAAAATTAAAAACTAGAAATTCGCGACGTTAATCACGTAAGACACTAATTATCGCACAACATTAATTACAAATTAAAAAGACAATCCATCCACACATCTTTTGTTTTTCCGCTCCCGTATGCACGAATTTTACATGTTTTAGACTGGGTTCCCGTGAAATATCAGGTGAGAGAGTGATATTGGTTTCGGGAAATTTCGAAGGTTATGGTTCTAAAAGTATTCTGAAGGCAGGTTTTTTGAGATAATAAAATATATGAAGAAAAAATTGAAAGAAAAGGAAAATGAAAAAGAAAATAGTGAGAGTATTAGAATTGAAATGTAAAATTCAGCTTAACAATTGTTCGCTATTTCTAAAAAATTTTTTAAGGTTAGTTAAAGGCGAATTGGCTTTGATAAGTTTTGAATTTAGATGAAGTTTTTTTTCTTATTTGGAAAAATTGGGAGAAGCAAATCTTTTTTTCTGAAATTTATATATTTTTTTTTTTTTTTTTTGAATTATTATCGATTCTCCGCAATATATGCAACATTTTAGCCGCCATTGTGTGATTTAATAAATAGCAAACAATTTTTTACGTTTTTTCTTTTTTTTTTTCGAAAATAAATTTCTAGTGCTGACGGCACTAGAAATTCAAACTATTCCATCTAGATATCTCTTTAATGATCAAATTTTTCATCGAATTTGTGGCGATCAAAAAAAATGGATAAATTACCAAACTTTCACACAATTACGGATATGAAATGTTAGACGGACAAACGGGGTGATAATTAATCTGGAAGCGGAAAATTAATCAAAAAAAGAAAAAAAAATGATTCAGAAATCGAGAATATTTAGATAGACAACAGACGAGATATAGAAGTTCATCAAAAAAATTATTTATCCAACTTCAAATGTTAACTGCTCCTCCTTCATCTATTCTCTTCCTGTTTCCTATCAACATTTCCTGGAATAAATTTCAGAAAGAAAATTATATCTGACGAGTCATCTTTGTGAGTTGCAAAAATTCCTTACGACATTCAAAAAATATCAAGTCCATGAATAAATTCAAGTCTAAGTATTTTTGAATTATAGGTTTAGTTTTTCAATTCAAATTTTTCAAATTTATAAATCTAACTTTACCAATGAGAGAAAAAAATGTAAATCATGAATGAATGATAGGATAATTTTTTAGCAAAATATGATACAGTAGTTCAAATTGTTGCGTATGATCAATTTATATGTTATTGTTGCAAAAGTGTCTCATAAAAGAATTTCAGATATGTTGCTGAAAGAATAATCTTTGCCTTCATAAATTATTTACACTGAAAAAATGATTCTTGCTCTGATAACTGTTTACATTGCTTATATATGATTGCTCTTCGATCAATTCAATTTTTAATAAACATTAAAATTTAACTGCTTTCCATTTTTTTCTTCCTTTTTATCAAAAATTTGAATTCAGCCATTAATGATGCAAAATGTATTTTTATACATTTTACAAATTTCATCAAGATTTAATCATTTGTAAATTTTTTTTTTATTATTTTTTTACTTCAACATTTGTAACATTTTATACCAAAAATTATTGTCTTGCTTATAGTCCATAATATTGGCCCGAACATAGTTATGCATTAGAAATAATGGACAAAAAAAAAACAAAAAATAATACGAAAAAGATTCTTGCTGCTAATAATTTCGAGTAATAACTTTAATTAAAAACTATTACAGCAATTTTTAGCACTGAAATGAAATTTTACTAAAAAATTAGAATTTAAAATGAAACTACTGTAAAGGTGGAAATTTAAAACAAAAGGAAGAAGTCGTCAATTATACGATGAGTTATGAATGACAGACAAATATTGGCGGATATATGCATACATAATCAAAATAGTGTGAAATTATTAGTCAAAAATGGAAAAATAATATCATATTTAGTTGTAAGAAAAATTCGAGAGAAACATTTTTAATATTAAATTAACACAGGAAGTGTGTTACCATGGCAATTTATTTCATCATCGGGAATATATTTTAGATAGCAATGTTGCCAGTTTAAATTATTTGATGTATTATATTTTCAAAAATTTTGGAAAACATTCCTGAATATTTATATCATATTTAGAATGCTCATTATTTTTTAATATGATAGAAATATGTCGTGAAAACTTTTTTAGATTCGTTCTATGATATCGTATTATAATTCTAGTTAGATAGTCAAAATTAATCATTATTTTGGAAATCAAAATCAATCATTAAGCTTATTTTCATCGCATGATTATAGTAAACAAAATTTTATTTCATGTCAGTTTTTTCAGAAATAACACATTAACACATTATCTATGCTTTAAGAATTTGTCAGCAAATTTTCCAAGCTGTAATAATTTTATTAGTGAGTCATTCAGTAAACAATACTGATCAGTAAAGAAGGATAACAGAAACTGATGAACGTGGTTCAGTAATATTCATTATATGTAAAAATCTACATTTCTATTACAGATCAGAATTATGTAAAATTACGTTAAATTATAATCATGAAAAAGAAAATGAATTAAAGATATAATATGGCAAAAAAACAATTTCTTAAATATTATTGATTAAAAAAAAGACAAATTTTATCAGCAGACAATTATTTGAAAGTTGAAGAATTATGATAAATAATCGGAATATTTAATGAAATTACAATAAAAGCTACAATAATGATTGCTTTCGCACAACAGCAAAAATTTAAATACATTCAGTTTAAATGTATTAACCGTTCTCTCAAAAATGAAATAGTTTTATGAATATATGTAACAAATATGAAAGGCTAATTTTAATTTTTCTTCAATTGATCAAAACTTAATGGAAGCGAATGAAAAACAAAACCATTATTGATTTAAGTTACGATAAAATCCAAATTAGAGTTGGATGAATTAATATTGAATAACATCTTAAGTGCTGAAGATGAGATGAAAATGAAATGATTTCAAAGATTTCAAAAAAATTGCAATAAAATGATAATCAATCAATTATTGCATTATTATAGCAATCACAAAATTAATATATTTGATGAGAAGATTCAATTTCATTCTTTTCATAACTTTATTTAAATTATTTGCGATAACTTAAGTAAAAGTTAATCTGGAATGATTCTTTTCAATGATTAAAAATGATTAATCTGTTTCGAAATGAAATAGATCGCTATGACTTTGTTTGAAGTACAACTGAAGAAAAAGTAGGATTCTAACCACATTTAATTAATTTGAACTAAATTTAATTAAATTATAATTTGAACGAAATAAAATTTTAAACAAGTCATAATGTTAAAAAAGAAAAGAATGATATCAAAATAATCAAATAAAAACCAAAGATACTGAAATAAAATAAATTAAATAAATTGAAAATTAAACTATAAATAGAAAATTATTATTTATTTTCCCATAAATTAACTAACATTCCCATGCAAACAGATGTAATTAAATATTTTTCAAAAATGAAGAAAAAACAAAATGAAAAGAGGAAAGGAAATGAATTAATTTCCTTTTGAATCATTCATTATTTCCTATTTTTTTCTGCTAATACTAAAACTGCTGTTGTCGTTAAATTTTTATTCTATTTTCTTTTCTATCTGAAATCTTTCAAATATATTTTAGGAAAGAAAAAAATTAATTTTTGAAAAAAAAAGAGGAAATTCTTGTTTGCAAACTTTTCTTGAGCTTTCAAATATATTGAAAAAAAAAAAAACAGAAAGGAAATTCAGAAAAAAGTATTTGTAATCTATTTATGATCATCTAATTAATTTTTTTCCAATCCAATTTATTTCGCAATTTTCTCATTTTTTAATATACATGTTAATATCATATCATTATAGTTCCGGATAAGTGCTAAATTTATACTGCTGCAGTATCAAATTAATGATTAATACTATTCACCAAGTGATATAATATGATATTTTCAATAATGAAATTAATCCTCAAATAATCAAGAAATGATGGAAAATTTCCTCTCCTCATGAACCTTAGCAATATTTTTTTCCAACTTGTCAAAATATAATCTTACATACAATTTCTGACAAGCTAATTGTGAAAACTTTGGAAGTAATTGATTTTAGGATTATCATAAATCTTTTCTGCAATGAATATAGATATTTCATTGCCTTCCTAATATCCTAGCAACGGTGTGACTATAATTTAATCAGAATAATTTGCAGACAAATTCCCTCTGATTCAAAATAATTATGAATCCCCATACTTTTCTCTATGATATATTTTCTTCAATTTAAAAAAAAGAGATCCGGTTTCAAAATAAAAAAAAGAAAAAGTTTATATCACTGAATTCAAAAAATAATGCATCTTACACATAAGTGCTTCTCAATATGATTATGCTTGATTTAAGACAATCCTGATTAAGAAAAGATAACCGGAAAACTTTCCATCAGTTTCGATTATTTAGCAATTCTGAAGAATTAAATCACCCCTTAATCTTACTACTTGAAATTTTGTTATATTTACAATTCATGATAAGACAATATAACTGCTTCGACTTCAGTTTCAGCAGTAATAATATTTCAAAGATTTCATGACTATTATCACATACCTTACTGAAATAGTCATTCACTACTACAGGTGATGTAAATTCTTATTTCAGAATTGCTGAATAATCAAAATTCAATGGAAAGTTTCCCCGTTATCTGTCCTTTTAGAACCGAATATAATCAGGATGAAGTCTTAAATCAAGCATAATCACATTGAGAAGCACTTATGTGAAAGATGTATTACTTTTTTGATTCACTGATATAAGTTTTTACAAGTTTTTTTTTTTCTCTTTTTTTTTTAAAATCAGATCTCGTTTTTTCTGAATTAGAGAAAATATATCAAAGGGAAAAGATATTAGAATTCATAATTATAACAACAACGGCAATCCATGTACTTATTCTACGTATGGTAAAAAAAAAAAAGCCATATATTCTGTTAAAATTACACACATATCTCATCAAAAAATGCAGAATGTCAATATTTATTTATCAGACTTCGAAAAACAAATAAAAATTACATATATTTCATTTCATATATCACAGGAAATAACACATGAAGAGTAAAGCTCACTAAGAGAAATACAGGATACATAAGGTATAGGACTGTAGAATAGCCCTGGAATGAAAAATGAGCACAGTCTATACTTGGATACTATTGTATATGTTTATGTATACATTTATTGTTTGCTGAATTCAAGATAAGGTTCATCTATCTTCCTCAAAAAGTAATAGAAAGAATTTCAGAAACTGCCTGGAAGGGAATATTTAATTTTTTCTTGTCGCATAATTAATGTGTTTCAAACTTCATATTACCAACTGGAGGCATAGGTGGTGGGCCCATAGTAACACTTTGATGTACATTCATGTTATTTACTTGAAGACCACCATGAGAATGTGACTGCATCATAGTAGTACCTGACGACTGTGGACCTGGATTTGGACGCGGAATTTTTTGCAGAATAGCAACAAGCTGTTCTTTTTCGTCAAATGTTTTCCAAACGCTATACAAATTTATGATGATTTTTTGGATTTCCAGTACCTAAAATAAAATCTGAAGTTATATTCCATTCACGCAGATTAATGTTTCAAAATACTGAAGCAATATTTCAATTTAAACTTATAAGATTTCTTATCAAATCTTAAGCTACAAAAATTAATAAAGATTCAGAACTGATCACCACTTCATTAAATAAATTTCTGACCATACGGAATGTTCGTGCTGAATCTGATCAATACAAATGCATTCTTCAACGGAGTAATATTACCCATCAAAACTATTCATCTTGCTACTCGATATCAGAGATAAAAAAAAAAAAAAAAAAGCGGTGAATTTATTAGATCAATTCGAAAATCTGATATAAAGCTCAATATAGGAAAATAATGCCTCCAAAGAAATAGGAATGAGCTTTCACCTTTTCAAAATCCACTGCAAGCTCGGCAAACCAATTTTTCAGCTCTCTGTCTCTATTTGTCCAAACTGATGCTATCAAAATGCATGCTAAAAAAACCAGAACATTTTTAGCATGAATTTTGCAAGCACTTACAGTTTGATTAGCTTTTCGCTCTTTTATACGTAAATGCATACTAAAAATAATCAAAGGACTGATTTGTACGTCAAGTTTATTTTGACTTATCAACAAAACTAGTAACTCTTTTTCCACTTCTAATTCCTTGTTGATAACAATTTATTATCTTCAAAATATTTATAAATTGATGCAGCAATTATCAATCTCTCACAGGAAACATGTGAACTCATTTCCTTATGTAGTCTAATCTAAAAAATATTTCAATACTTCGATCCATAGAAACTTTCTGGATACGAAATGAAACTTACCAATTGCAATCTGATGAGGAGGATACATTAATGAAAGATCCGTTCTTGTGCAATCATTACAAATTTTCCAAGCATACGATGATACTGTATCGAGATCTTTATGTTCCCTTCCCATTTCAGCTATTAATTGATTCAACGGTCTGTAAATGATTTCTTCAAAATTCTAAAATCGGCCATAATTTTTAGCATTAAAATATTTCCACAATTTTTGACCATATCTTTGTAATCAAACTTTCATAATAAAAAAGTAGAAATCTGGAAAAGATACAATTATTTGAATTCTCAAACATGAACTACAAATTTAAAATTTATATCTAAGTTGTATTCTAATTTTCTCATTCCATTTAAACTAGCTGCATAATTTGTTTATTATGATATTCAGATAAAAAATTTCATCAATGACAATTTTTATTATGCTCTTCACAACAGTACAGAAATTTAGATAAGCACAAACCTGTATGGATGATAAACAATTAGGCAGCAATCTAAAATTTCTAAAAGAAAGAATTCTGCTTCTTGTATATGTTGCACTCGTATCATCAAATCTTGCTGTATGAAGGGCCATCGTTTTACTGCAATTGCAACATTTCACAAAAACAAAACAACAAATAATAGTTTCAATGGATAAATAAGAATGAGAGAAGAATTATTCGATTTATATTCCATTATCCTTTTATTTCATTCATTGCTTCAGATAATATAAAAGATTCTTCTCAATTCATAAAAATATTTTACAGAATAAGTTAATATAAAACAAAGCATACAACTTGAATTATATTGTTTTCATTAAAGAATAATCGAAAATAATACTGAAAGAAGAAAATAAAGGAGTAAATTTATATCTAAGTGTATTAGCTACAATGATTTCTCACTGCAAACTCAATTGTTTTTGAATGGACAAAGATCATTTTAACTTGGACTTTAGTTATAATTACCATCGGAAATTATACGATATTCTGCTAATTCATCTATCCATTGTGCATTATAAGAAAATTAAAACTGCCTTCGACAAAACAGATAACCAAAAAAATTTTCAAGAAGTTCAGTAACTTACAAGCATTATTTGTAGCCTGTATGAGTTTATTGTGTGACATCATTCCATGTTCTTCAACTTTAGATGCAAGAAACAAGGAAGTAGGCGCTAACAAAAATGGATCAATATCTTTCAGCGACCGTCTGAAATGAAAATAAGCGTGAAAAAAATTTTATCTTGAAGTCCAACAATTTTCATATCCGAAAATTTGATAAGAATTTCAGTTCCTGCATTTATACCTTTCATTTTTTAATAGAAAATTTTACAAAATTTTATTACCTCGCATAGAAACGACGAAAATAAACACAAGCAGTAGCGATCACTTGCATCCGTGTTTTATGAGGTTGCTGTGAATCCATTCCAATGGCATGTATAACTGAAAAGCTTTTTAAATTCATGACAAAAATGAAAAACAACACTACAGAATGCAAGATTATTCCATCGATTGTGAAGTTCTTCTATGAGTCACATATTTTGGAGCAGAACATGTGTCAATGACAACAATGAATAATATAACATAAATTACTTACAATTACAAAAAAATATCATTAATTTCGTATATTCTTCCTCTGTAATACACTTCATATCTTCGCCACGCATTCGCAGAATGTCCTGCTTGTCTAAAATCCATTGCTCCCTAGAATTTTCTGCTTATACATCTAATTCACTAACGCATTTTATATAATATGAATAAAAAAAAGAGAAAAGAAACGTTACCTCATAATCAACATTCAATTCATAAAATTCCTTATGCTGTGCAAAATATACAAAATATAAAAAAAATATAAACAAAATATAAACTGTGTAGAATCTTTCTGCCAGAAATGTAAATTTAGAAACAAAAATATGATCATACGCATTACAGCTATATCTCATTTACAAAATTAATCTGCACAAGCATAAATTATAATTTTTACAAACCAGTGTGAACTTTGCCAAAAGTTCCCTGCCATTTCATCGCATAGCTTGCCGTTATGCTTCCATCACTCATAACTTTAACATCTGAAGTTATAGATAGACCAGGAACTGATCAAAGTCATTATTCTTTATCTCTAATTATAAATGCTGTTATATGTGCTCGTATGAATAATACATAACATAGACATCTATACAAATGAGAACAAATAATGTGCCTTATTAATGAGTATTAATTGATCAATATATGCAATAAATAAGCATGTAAGCTTACATAATATATGAGAAAACTTCATTAAACTAATATTTACTAGAAAATTCTATTATGCAAAACTTCCTATTACATGGTTATTTATATTTGATATACTAAACTATAAATATCTTTTATTGAAATAAACCATGAAAATCAAATAAAAATCTCAGTTGTATCTCTAACATGTTATAATGAGGATTGAATGTACAGACAGATTAAACGGCGATTATTTGAGAACTTCTCCTCTCTATGTATAACTTTCACGCATGAGTTGCTTGCTCTCAATCACTGTAATCGTAACGAATTATAATTCTTCCATCATTCTCTCACTCTTTAAACAATATATCTCAAGAATCCTGATCATTACTCCAATCTTTTTTCTATGTAGTACCTGTGAAAGCCTTTTCCCCTCAACTTAGTTACACTTCTCATAATGGTCTTTTCGTTTTACGATCCAAATCGCTATTTGTTACTTCTGATTTCCGTATGAAATTTCTAATCCTATGTGTTGACTAAGTCCAGAAAATCCCGAACTTTCGAGAAGTCAGACCAAGAAATTTAGTCCTTCATATTTGCTCAGTAAAAATTATGTTGTGCTACGCAATCATCATCCAGTAATTTGCTACAGTCATCATTCGGTAATTATAATGAACTAAATAAAGACATTAGAGTTGGCAGAATTTTAAATAATCATGTTGCATTTGAATTTATTTGTATTTTCATCCAATACGTAGAAAATTTCGCATTACACTGATATATGATTTCATAACAATTGACTTTTTATAAAAGAAAATCAAAGGATTGAGAGCAGTACTTACAGAAAATTTATCGATCACTCTTTTCATAATAAATAACAATCAATCTATATGCTTTTTTTTTTTTTAAAAAAAAATACAAACAGACATTATTTCAATTCATGTTCATCTGCTCAATTTCAAATTTTAAACGTAAATACAAGCCGATTTGTTCATTTAATTGTAATTATTGTGCCAAATATTAAGAAATATCGAATGAATTACATGAGAATCATAAATGATCTGAAATGAAAGAGTAAAACACAAGAAATCAAAGTATTAGAAACAAAATTCTTTGGGAGGTGGAACCGTCGGCACTTTACCAAATTCAAATTCATCTCTTCTGAACTGCTCTATTTGTTCGATTGTTAAGTCTGCCATCTTTGAGTAACATTGTTGCATTAGATCGCTGAAACTATTGTAAGTGAGCTTAATATTTTCTGAAGATATACTGTCTGCATCCAATAGATTTTCTGATCTAAAATCGGATTCTATATTTTGGCATCGTTTGACTTTCTGTGCATTTACTTAATTTCAACGATAAATGATGCTGGAATATTTTACTTAGCCCGGTATATCATAATATGGATAACAACTAACAGTTTAACAATATGAGTTCAATTTCATCATTTTTGAGTTCCTAACGAAGCTTGTTTGTAAAAAATCTGTTTACTTTGTTTTATCGACGACTATTTCCGGATTCTTCTTATTCGAAAACAAATCTGCACTCGGTGCTCCTGTCGCTGATTTTTGTTTGAAAATAATATCTTTATCGCAAACACCCTTATTTGTATTATTTTGATCTAATAGCATCTTGATTTTGCTTTCTTCACGTTCCTTTAGTAATGGTGAAATCCATTTATATCGGCTGAAAGGAAGAAAGAATAAGACGACAAGAATTGAAAACTATTAAATGAGTGCAATTTTGGATTAAATTTCACTTGCGTACATCCATTTATTGTCTATACAAAAATTAAAAAAAATGAATATTTAAATTTCATACATTAAAAATACCTCTTCTCAAATTGTGAAGATGACTGAAAATTTTCGTTAAATCCATGAATTCTAAAACCTATCTGAAATAACATTTATTTCAAATTACAAATGAAGTGAAAACTGCGGATTTATTACTGATCATAATTATTCTTTCAAAATACTACACCTTTTCTTGAAAAAAAAAAAAAAAAGTCAAGTCTGTGAAATTGCAAGAGTATATTTTTTTCAAAAAACAGACAGGAAACTTCAAAGATTTTTTTTTTTTGCTAATGTTAGTTGCACTTATTGTAAAAGTGAAATGAGTTAATAAATGAAGAAAATAAAATTAGAAAATAAAATGAGAAAATGGACAACTAAACGAATGGATACAGAAACGAATAAGATTTCAATAAATAAATAGAAGTGAATAGGATGATGGAGGAAAACAAACATCAAATTATTACTATTGCTGCTTTTAATTCAAGATCGCAAGAAAGTTGTCGATAAAGTAAATAGAAAACTAATTAAATACAAGAAATTAAAGTTGATTAAACGGATGACAGGTTGGGAAAATAAATAACCATATTATTTATGAATTACTGATGATAAACTGGACAATAAAATAATTTACATAGAAACTCATTTTGAAGCGAAAAATCATCAAGCGATAGCAAATGTTATTACTGCTAATCATAAGAAAAAGCTATAATATTTGATATTTAATTTTTGCAATTTTGATAAGAATTTAAGGTTGTTGAATAATAAAAAGAAAATAGACAAAAAACTCGAATCTGACTATTTGACATTAACCAGAAGAATTAAGCCAAGAAAAAACGAAGAATGACTAGATGAAAGAGAAAAATAAAACTACTCCTTGTCATGTTTCAGAAAAATGGAGTAGTTATTCCACTCGTAAAATCAATAATAATTAGAGAAGAGATCCGAGGATGATTAAGCAGATTAATAATACAGCAACTATACAATACCATCTTGTCAATAACGTTTGACGAAAATATATTTTCTGAGACAAAGACTCGATGTTCACAATACGTGTTCCACAACAGCCGATAACGCGATAATAATACAAAAAGTCGGAATCAACATTTCACTGAGGATCACTGTCATAATTTCGATTATCAGCAATTGCTCAATCATTAGATATAATGAGATATAATGAAAGATTACAAAAATTTGCGGAGGATTTAGTTGAAATCAAAGAGAAAATAAAAAATTGGAACAAGAGAAAAATGAAATTAAAATTAAATGCTAACAAACTGGTATAATTAATTTAATCTAGTTAAGCTATTCATCATATTATTGACTTACCTGTCCGGTTGGACGTCCATGTCGTTCCGGTTGCATATCGACATTTCTTCTATCCAATTGCTGCAGATCAACAATTTCCGATTGCAAAATATGTGCAAATGGACATGCTTCACCATTACGGCAGTTACCTCGAGCAAAAAATTTGCATCGAATCGCTGGACGATGTATGCCAGTCATTATAAATCTCTAAAAATTTTTTTAGAAACGAAATATTTCAATAATAAAACCATCTATATAAATGAAAATGTAAATGTCCTTTACTCTTTTGACACAACGCTACAAGTTTCTCATCGATTGCGTTAAAATTTCGACACAATGTTGCATTCGAAATAGGCGCGTATTTTTATGCAGATATACCTACTTTTTTTCTTACTTGTTGTAGGCGAAAACCAAAGGATAGTTGTACACAAATAGGAGAATTCTAAATAACAAATTATAGGAAAATTCCAAATGACAAGATGTTGACGAAATCAAAGGATGCAATCATAATAAACAAGATATGTTAAATATCAAATAGTACCACGAAAATTATTAAAACCAAGGATTTAAAGGTCAAGAAGCGGAATACCATTTCAAATGGGCCAACAAGAACAAGCATGTTTTTCCTCCAAAACAATAAACATGTGGGAGGAGGAAGGAGTCCCGAAAGGGTTTAGAAAGTTCGGATTCTAGAGTAGGAGAAGTTTAACTTGAAATTTCCGATGCGACGTGGAAACAGCAGTTCATTTTATCTACAGTTTCGAACCGACGCAGCTATAGTTCGACGACAGGCACTGACGCATTTATAGCAACAGTTCTGCAGTCCAGATCAATACATGCGACAATGCAACAGAAGACTCTTTTCGTATCTTTTCCTTATTTACCGTGTATTGTTCATTTTCTTTTTACTATCGTATAGTACAATAGTAAACTCTCTTACCAACTCATTATATAATATCCTATGTCCTATTACAATCAATAAAGCCTATTGCTGTCCTTGCCGAATCATAATAGCAACAAGAACCCATCTCCAAGCCAACCAATCTACAAAACAAATTACATATGCTCAATCATATTTTTTCTCCAACACCAGTTACCTGTGATAGGACGCGACTCGAATCCTGTCCTTTTAATCTTTTCGGGGATCGTTCCCATTATCTGATCTTCTCATGTAGGCTCTTGATTGCTGGTCTCACTTTATTTATCTTTGAGTTGGAGCATTTTGGAGGTAACGATGTTCATTTTTGGTAAATATGTTTGTGTTTACCAAAAATAAATATATTACATGTTTTATGTTTTACGCATGTTTTATTCTTTTGACGGTTATACATGCTCATCCGTTTGGCGGTAAATATGTTTATCGCCCTTTTCGAAACTATGTCGCGCCACTTCACCTTTAGCATTCCTTGTCTACAATAATTGTCCTTTCCATATAAATAAAAATGTAAAATTTCGCTGTTACTTTTGACACACGTCATATTCGAACAGACGCATGTTTTTATACAGATATACCTATTTTTTTACCTATCACACTTGTAACAGGAGGAGCCTCGAATGATTCGAATTCCAAAACACTCCAAAACGCGATAAAGAAAATAAGTCAATCAATCAAGAGATAACACGGATGGAGATCAGGTGAGGAAGAGGAGCCTCGAAAGGATTCAAAAGGACATGATTTTGAGCTGGAGTTCAAATTCACATTCAGAATTTTTACACCGACTATATTTTATATGTATGCTTATCACTTTGAATTCCGAACTGTCAACAGTTTGGAGTTCAAAGCGACGCAGCAATAGCAACAATCCGATAATTCAGTTGAGCAGTTTTCATACGAGCGATGAAGAGAAGAATAACCCAATGATCAATTTGACTGGATATTCTGTGATAATTGTTTGTTACGAAAAATCACTCTTCCATCAATGAATAAAACTTTCTCGACAGAATTCGTCTATGTCACACAAGACATAAAAGACTTTTCCGACACTTATTGCTGATCTAGCCGAATGACAATAGCAAGAAGAAGCAATCCCCAATCCAACCAGATTACAATCCAAATTACAATTCGATCACATTTTCTTCCTTAACATTTCCCACTTAAACAGACTGAGCTACAGCAATGTGTGTATATAAAAAGCATATAAAAACATAAAAATATGCGTATATATAAACATGTACGTATTCGAATACTATGTATCGAAATTTCAAAGCAGTTCGTAGAAATTCTCGGATATTTAAGATTTTGAACAAACGAACACTCATATTTTTTAGATAGACTAGTTGGATCCGCCATGCGCTGTCACGGCAAGTTCCAGCTCGTCTATATAAATAAAAAAAAACTAAAAATAAGGGAAACTAAGAAAAACATAGAGCACATAAATGACTTAAGACTCTATAGGATGAAATATTAAGATCCAAAGGCCATAATAATCAAATAAGATTGAAGGTATATTCAGCAAATCAATTAATAAATAAATCACTGATATAACCTAAGATAAATGGATATGCATATTAAAGAAATTGTCAGAAAACAAAAAAACTAAGATGAGAAGTTTTTGATCAAACATTCTATTTGACCAGAAGCAAAATACTGTAAAAGGTTGAAAGTTATACTTAACTTACGACTCAAGATAAGCCAAACGGTAAACGAGAAGAAATAGAAGTGCGAACTGGGATGATGGTTTATCATCACTCTTTTACACACCACAAATGAAATTCGGACTGCGTATAAATTTACATTGCGAATTTTGATGATTGATATTTTTTTTCTGTCCTGTCCTCCTTGGCTCGTAAATCATTTGTCCTTGCCGTTTACCTCTGCCGGTTTGGTGCGTTCCTTCCGGTTGTTATTCCGTTTTTCCTGTTAATCTTGGATTGTTATCCAACAGTCCAATCAAATATTCTGCTTGGATTAATTTCATCTCTCCAACCTAAAGTCGCAGTTATTCAATAGATTGATCACAAAAATTTGTGTTGGTCTTCCTAATCATTGTTAATGTTATATACTTATCATAACTGCCTATTTTCTTAGTTTTCGTTTTAAAGATGAGCACATTAATATTAAAATCTATCCACCAACAGAGTTATTCTCGTTCGAAATTCTTTGTTAGGATTTTAACAAAAATATTCGTTCTTATCTTTCTTTTGCTGATGTTGTAAACATTTACGACTTGTTCGTATTATAAAAAAGCAAAAAATGTCAAGTTAGAACTGAATTAAACAATTCGAAGTTGGATCGAATTATAAAATTTGGTTCAGTCCGATATCTTTTTAATTTGTTATGCATTTTTCGCATCAGAATGTGAATTATATGGATATCATCCTATTGGTAATTTGTAACTTTTTTTTATTGTTATTTTCATATTTTCTTTATAGAAAAGTTAATTAGTTGGCGCTAGAGCACGATGAAACGCCACGGTGGTGATGATGATTTAAACACATCGGGTAACCATGAAAGTGCAAAATCCGGTAAGCGACAGCGTCCAGATAGCTATCAAGAAGCTCTGGCGGCCGGTAAATATGAACTAAGGCTGTTGGTGTCGAGTCGTGGAGCTGGTGGAATTATTGGCAAAGGTGGCGAAAATATCAAACGATTAAGATCAGAGGTTTGCTTTTATTTTTTATTTTTTAGGGAAGCTTAATGTTATGTAAATATCTCGAGTGTATTGCACACAACGAACCGTAAAATTGTCATTCAAATGTTGGAAAGTACAATTTTGATTTCGTTTGAAACTGACAATATGAGTGCCAAGTTAAAATATGCAATTTAACAATTGGCGTAATGAGCTGCCTTTGAGAGGCATTTGCTTAGTGGTTCCAAGGAATAGTTATACTATTATCAAGATGTGCAGTGCTCGAAGTACCCTTGTAATCCTGCTGTTTGGACAATTTCTTTTTCGGTATTTCTTTCTCTTTAAAATTATAAAATAGTTCAAAATAATATATTCCAAAATGAATTAACGTTTTGCTCAAAGCACTGAAATTTTATTTTTTTTGAAAAATGTTTCCCGAAAAAAATTCGATACATAATGTATGATACAGTTGATTAATTCGCTCTTTTCAGCCCTAATTCCTAATCACAATCCCGATATCCAATCCCGATGCCCGATTTCCTTCAATTTCACCTGCAACACACTGTTGTTGTTGGATGATGCAATATGTATTTATGGATTATGAATTTAAGTGAAAGACCAAGGCAAACACTGCTACCAAATACCAATGCTTTTCTTAGTCCTAATTTCCGTTTCAGTCCCACAGTTTTCAATTTTTTTTATTTTCCTCTCAAATTTATAACTTTATCTTTTGCTTTGCAGTACGATGCGAATGTCACAGTCCCCGATAGCCAAACTCCTGAACGGTAATCCCTGCTCCCGTCTCTCAATTTTCTTTCTTTTTTTTTCTTCTTTCCAAACTATTAATTGGGAAAAAATTTTGTATTTAGTTTATTCAATCAATTCAGTATAGCTATTTAATTAATGCCCAGTAATTAAAAAAATTATTTTATTAGAGCATTTCTTTTTTATCTGAGATGAATTTATTGCGAAAGACACCAATAGTCTAATCATTAAATGAATTAAGTTACTCAGCTGTATCCGGCGTGCATAAGAAATACAGTGCATTGATATCGGACAGACTGAGTATTTCTTGTCCCCGAAATTAGATTCTCGCTGGAAGAATCTCCCTATACCCTTATACTTTTTCCATTAGGTGACAACTTTGAGGGGTAAGGAAAACTCTTATTTCTTATCTTATTGATTAAATCATTTATATGGAATCACTGAAAGGTATATTTTTGAATATATTTAAATCAGTGAGTTTCCACGAATTATTTCAAAGAAAAAAAAATGAAGGATTTAATCAGGAAAGAAGATTTTTCGAAAGTAATAAAAATAAGATTGTATTGTGAAATTTCGAAATTCTCATTTCATTGTTTTTCAGAATTGCCACTATTGTTGCTACAGTCGACAATGTACTCTCAATTGTTGCCGAAATTATTCCAAAAATTGATGATGTTAGTTGCTTACTATTGTTTCTTTATTTCAATATATATGTTGATGAAAGGGATCAGAAAATGCAGTATTATCATAAATATATTAATGCTATAAATTTCTAATAATTTAGTTTCGATTCGTATTTTATTCCGTCCAAGTATTAAATATCGCTAAAAAGGGAAGATATTTGCAGTTGAATCAAATTAGATCATATAGTAACGATTTTCTGAAGGGTTATTTATCTTGCATCTTACGAATTGGCTGTGTTTTTCACCATTTTTGAAAAAAACAATTTAAAAAAACAAAAGATTATTGCAGAGTCGAGAAGGTGATTCCAATCGTCCAATTGAACTTCGTGTTTTGGTACATTCGTCACATGCTGGTGCAGTTATCGGACGTCAAGGATCAAAAATTAAAGAAATGAAGGAAGAACTTGGTGTACAAATGAAGGTAATTGTAGTATATTCTTTTTTCAAGATTTTAGAAAGATATGGTTTCAGTTTTGACCAGTTGTTGATTTTAGAGTCCATCCTTTTTGTTAATGAATATTACTATAAATCATCATCATCATATCTTGTCAACATTCCAGTTACAGAATTATCTTTTCGTGAATTGGTTTGTGTTAGCGAACACTTATTTGTTTCTCATCAATTTTGGTATACCATCTAGATCTTTTAAGCATAATTTTTTTTTTCATGCACTCCCATTTTTTTCCGTTTTGCTTGAGAATTATTATACAGCTTAACAGATATAATTTTAGGTATTTGCACAATGTCCACCTCAGTCTACAGAGCGTGTCGTATCAATTAAGGGAGCTCCCGACAAAATAATAGCTTGCGTAAATCATATCATGAATATGCTTAAAGAGGTATAGTTTTACCGATCTTAGTTTTACAACTGATCCATTTATTGATCCTTTTTTCTCTTGTCAGCATTATTTCTTTATTTAAATAAATGAGTTAAGTGTCCCAAAGCGAAAATTATCTTAGATCTTGCTTGTTTTGTGCAAGAACTTTCGGAATTTTCATAGTTGCTACACATTATCGACGAAAGCAATTTCAGATTCCAATCAAAGGAGTAACAAAACCATATGAATCAATGTTCTATGATCCAAGCTACTCAAATGAGTATGGTGGCTATCCACCAGATCGTAACTATCGTGGCCCGATGATCCGTGGACCAATGGCAATGACTTCATATGGTAATTATGGCCGCAATTTTCCACGACAGATTGGCGGACGTGGTCCACTGTCGGCTGTCGCGTTGCCACCATATATGGGACCAGAAGAAAGCACTCAGGTTGAGATTAAGATATAAGATTTTTATGCCAAACACAGTAATTAATTCTGCATTTTAAAAATTTTCTGGAAAAAACTCGCTTAGGTGACGATACCAAATGAGCTTGGTGGTACCATAATTGGTAAAGGCGGTGAACGAATTAATAGAGTGCGTGAAGAATCAGGAGCTCAGATCGTTGTGGGACCGCAGCAAGAATCTGGCGAACGTATCATAACAATTACTGGCACCTCAACAGCTATACAAACAGCCCAGTATTTGTTGCAGCAGTGGTTAGTATTAGTTTCAATAGAATTAAATAACATGTATGACGAAATCATATGCTGAAGATTACTTCTGTAAATGTTTCATCAAGAAGTTAAGATCATCTCGATTTATTCTGAAGATGAAGCTAAGAACAGTAATGTCACAATACTTTGTTTTTAATTCATTTAAACGTCTAAATGGTGATGTTGCTAATGTTGCTTCGAATTAATCAATTATACCTGTTTCAGCGTTCGCCAGTCCGTTGCGGGGCGAAGATATTTGAATGAAATATGAAAGATTTGAATGGCGTGAAATGGCCTGAGCGAAAAAATTTATTGGAATTTCTTTTTTTATATCGGTTTTGTGATTGTAAATCATTTGAATGTTTCTTTTTTTAATTCAATTTCTTGAATTTTTTATTTGTTGTGAGTGAAAACATGCGCTTTTATTAGTAAAAAAGAATTCATTCCTTTCTTCGTAATAAAAAGCAGTGTTTATTATTGGGAAGTATATCTTCAAAGTACATTTATTTTACCGGTATTTCATTTTTTTTCCAAAAGAAAGAAGTTCATTAATTACAAGCACAGAGTTTTTTGAAAGCAAAATTGTGGTTTTTTGAAATGAGAAGTGGATTCATCAATTAACGGAATTATGGATATGATCCAAATAAGTATAAAATATTCGCTCAGAGATTTGTACGTTTGAAATTTTGGTTTTCTGGAATTTAATGATCAGGATACGTATTTCAGTATTAATTAATATTGATGGATTTCTCTTGCTATTGAGTTGATTATTGGTTTAACGTATCAATTATATTGATATGCGTTCAGTTTAAATAGTACTGTTCATTAGATCGTAGGATATACCATTTGTTCAGCTTAATCCCGGAGTTCTATATGATTATTTCATAACAGAGAGAACGATGCGGTCGTATTTTGGATTTTAAATTTTGTATCGATTTTGGAGTTCATTTCGAAAAAAAAAAAAAAAATTCGTAATTTGAATTTATTAGATCTTAATTGAATTTGCTGGAATCTACTTCAAATTTTTATGTATTAGTAAGGATCGGTAGATGTGCAACTGTTTGAGAAGATCCGGTCGATGAATAAAATATTGTTTTTGATAATTAATTTTTGAGCTAGGCAAATTTACTTGAATTGCGAAATTTTTAGATTTCCGGATGAATGAAAAACTTATGCAGTTATTATCACAAAGGTGTTACCAGTTAGGTTGCAGTTGCAGAATTCTTCGTGTTAGCTATTGTTTTATTTGTCAATTATCTAAAAAACTTAGCGTTTGGAAGAGTTGGGAATATATTCTTTTGCGCAATTGGTATTAGATGAAACATTTATATAAATATATCTAGCTCAATACTTTAAGATAATGATATCGACCAAAACAGATTAAAAAGAATTCTCATTTCTTTTCGGAGTAGAAGAAGTGCAAAAATTAAAGTTCCTTTCTTGATAGAGCTATATACTGGTCAAGAAATTGAGCCTAATTAATCGTCAGTGTTACTTTTTATTTTTCCCCCTTTTACATCTTCTATTCCGACATTTTCCATGCGAAAAGAAATTTAAGTATGCGTAGGATTTTGTCGGTTCTTTTGGTTGGACAATGAATTTACCGGATAACTTTCATTTCATTTCAGTTTTCACTATGTCAACGATCTTCGATGATCTCATCGAAGTAGTAAAAGCACATCCTATAATTTATGATATACGTATGAAAGGTTATCAGAAACGAGGTTCAAGACGTGAGAAAGCTTGGCAAGCTATTGCAAAATGTATGCAACAACGAGGGCATGACATTAATGGTAATTGTTCTTTTGTTCTTTTGCTTGTCAATTAATTTATTTATTTAATCTAAATCTACTTGTTTGCGAACTAAAACTAACAAATGACATCGAAAATTATATATATGCGACAAATTCGTATTGAAAATGTTTATGATATTCATATAAATCCAGAACATATCATTCGATGTCATTGGTTTAGCTTCAGTTTGTGAGCAACTAGGTTGGAAATATTCATAAATCATGTTTTATCATGAGTGATATTTTATGAGAAAAATAATCATTTACTTTATAATGATAAGATTCCTTTCTAAACTATTTTTCTATACTAAACATTTCTATTGATAACGATATTATCGTTCAATATTTTAGATGATGGATGTCGTAGGAGATGGAATAAGTTAAAATTCGCTTATACTCGAGATCGAACATTGAGAAGAATCCAGGGCACACCTCCTTTGAGAAGTTCATGTGCAAAATATTTCGATTCGCTTGCATTTCTCAACCCATTTCTTGACGACTATAAAGCGTAGCTTCTTATTCTCTTTTTTTTTCTTTTAATTTTTTCCCATAATTTTTCAAAATTTTCCTTTTTTTTTTTTTTTTTTTCTAATGTCAGTCACTAGAATAGAATTCATAAGTATAGGCAAGAATAGAGGAAGAAGTCTTTTTTCATTAATTCAAAAAATCTTGGTTAAAATATGTGAATGGTCTTTTGATATCGGGCTAAAATTAGCATTAATTTTACCAAAATAATTTTAATGTATAATGGATCGGAAATCTTAGATTTGAGAGAAGTTCCTATTCAAGATTTGGAAAAATTCTTAAGATTTACCAGTGAATTTTCGTTCTTAGGTGAAAAAAACTTGTAGAAAATGAATAATGAAACACCCACAAATCTGCTAAATTTCCATTAATTCCGAATTGTTATTTATCGTTCAATAATTATCTTGTCAGGTTTTCTGTTGTGGAAGTTAAAATTGAGGAAATGGTTTTTTCAGACGTCCAAGGACAGTTCAACCAATAGTTTTGGATAGTGAATCAGATGATGATTCTACGATTCACTCAACAGTTCTCGATAGCGAATCAGAAGATGATAACTCCCCAAATAATAGGTGAAAAAAAATTTCTCGTTTTCATTACCAAAAAATCATTTCTTCTCATCTTGCTTTGACAATTTTATGTTTATTTAAGTAGTCGTAATAAATCCTGGTCATGAATATAATACATTACTGTTTTATAGGTCAAATTTATTGGCTATGAAAGTAGAGAAAGATGAGTTTTTGGAAGGCAAAAATGATGACTGAATTCCTGCTGAAACGGGTGCCTTATCTGAAATCACCTGAAAATTCGAGTATTTGAAGATGTTTATTTGATTATATATTTTCAAAACAAAGTCATTTTTAACAGTTTTAAACAATAATTTTGTATATATTTTATATTTTTGTAAATATAGCAGATATTAATCCTTTGTTCTTTGGAAATTATGCTTATCTCTTCTATTTTTTGCTTGTGCTACTAAAAATCAAAAGTTCGGTGTAGTTTTTGTAAGGAAATTAATGCTTTATCATTTCTGTTGTATCACTCCATTCTATAATTATTGAGACATTAAATATATCAGGATTCGAATTTTCCTTCATTAATTTTACCATTATTTCTTGAATACATGATTAAACGGGATCAGACAATTTCGGGAAGTAATTTCGAGATTTGTTTCTTTGTTCCTATTATATTATAGGAGAAAGTTGTGTTTTTCCTCTAAAATTCAAAACAAATCAATCTAAAACTGTCGATTGATTTGCTTTTTTTTTTCTTTTTTTCTGGTTGTACGGCTATTTGAACTTAATGCAAATTTAACCAATTTTGAAAGATTTTTTCTCTTTTTCTGTAGAAATTTTAACTGAATTATATTGATTCGAAATAATATTTCATTATTCCTTAATCTAGTGAATAATAAATAATATCTTATTTATAAGCAATATTTAATGCTGTAAGAATTTTTAGTATGAAAAACTTTTGCAGATACATACTTTTAGATTTAAAAAAAAAAAAAAAAAAAAAAAAAAAAAAAAAAAAAAAAAAAAAAAAAAAAAAAAGAGAAAAAGAAGAAAACGAATTTAAAATTTTGTTGGTAAATTTTGAAAATCGATCACATAATTTAAGTTTTGACTATTCATAATTCTGTTTCAACTTGTGCCATTTAATTTTGCATTGTATCATTTATAGCGCCAAATAAAATTGAATAAAAATTTCTGGAATAAAATTATCTATTTCCTGTTGCTGCAATTTGTGCTTCAGAAAAAAAACACATCAATGCTTAAAATTAGTCTGAATCTATTGTCTCTTGGGTAAAGTTAATCATTGATCTTTGAGTCATTGAACTAGATGATGATATGATCAGGTGATCAGATAGCAGCATCATATTACCAACTTTATATCATGTACAATAATATTTTATATCAGATATTTTAACGTTTAAAAATATCCAAAGCAGGAAAGTTCTTTTTTTTTTTCACGACTTTCTTAAATGTTTCACCTGATTTTGAAGGGATTTCTTGTGATAAAGTAAATAGTATAAGTTTGTCGGATATTTTAATGCTACATTTGTCATTTTTATTAATATATTTTTATATATCGAAAAAGAAATAAGAGATGGAAACACCAGAAAATTTATCTCATGTATTTGAAAAAATCAATAATACCTCGCAACTGAAATATTGAACTCAAAATCGATAATTGATATAAACTGATAAATCTAAAGACATATTACAAAAAATTTTAAATTTAATTCTAAAAAATAAATTATAGATTTATCAATCTTATAAATGGGATACCTTGGAAAGAAAATGTTTTATTTTATAAATGCATTATTAACTTACATTTGCAGCATTGCTAATTTGAAATGAAAAATATAAGAATATAATGAATATCAGGAATTCATGAGAAAAATGCTGAATTTTTTTCCAGATCTTTCTTTTGAATATTTTTTTGATCTGCCTATTGTCCAAAAAACAATGAGTAAATCTTTATTAGCGTTATAAATTTTTTCTCTTTTCTATCATCATCTATTAATCTATCGACCGGTCAATTGTAGGTTGTTTATACGAGTACATAGTTATTAATATTTATTAATATCTAATTAATATTTAAATTAATGAGGTTGGAAAAACGGCATAATTTACTCTTATTTTGTAATTTATTTTTTTAAATTGAAATTATCCATGCAAATGTTAATTGATGTTTTGTATATTATATATTATATAGTTTGATTTGTTATGTTATGGAATAAATAATAATTTTCATTCTGATCGAAGACGAATTTCAAGATTTCTTATTAAATTATAAATTTGACAAAAACGGTCGTTTTATCATTCTATTTCAGAAATTATTCCATGGATGAACAATCAACAAGTGATGATGACAGTAATCCTCCTACTACAATTATTAAAGCACGACCAAAGATCCGTCATTGGTCATTAGATGATTTCGAAATTGGTCGACCATTAGGTAAAGGTAAATTTGGAAATGTATATTTGGCTCGAGAAATTGAATCCAGATTTGTGGTTGCCATTAAAGTTGTATACAAATCACAGTTGGAAGGAAGTAATTTGAAACGACAATTACAACGCGAAATTGAAATTCAATATCATTTGAGGTAAGTACTTCAGACTAAAATTAAGGCTTTAAGTCATTCAAGAAAATATTCATGATGCATTATTATCATATTATCAATGTTTTGGTTTTACTCGAATAACAGCAGAGATAAGCAGTATTTGTTAATTTTTTTCAAATAATGATTTTTTAGCTTAAAATTGGTATAAATAATCTGTTGATGTAGATAAGTTTATCATGGTGTATATGTATGAATGAATGGAAATTTTTTCTTATTCTCAATTATATCTCAAAATTGAACCAAATTCTTGAATTTAAATTCAGACATCCAAATATTCTTCGCTTATATGGTTATTTCCATGAAGAAGATCGCGTTTATCTGGTGTTAGAATTTGCTCCCAAAGGAAATCTCCTTCAGCTTCTTCAAGTGGTATCGATGAGCCATTTGAAATTCAATCATATTCTATTCACATCTCGTTTATATTCTCAAATTGAAAAAATGAGAAATTTGACAGATTATTTCATAGTTATTCTGGAATTGATAATTTTATTTAAATTCCATTTTTGTTTTATTGAAACATGAAAATTCTTACAGTTTCTCCAGATGTCTTCAGGAAATAACAATTGTACAATTATTCACATCTTAGTTAGAAAAAATTAAAAATTGAGTAAATTACTTTATAGGCGTAAATGGTGTAAATGAGGTATGATAAATGAATGAAATTGAAATTTCAATTCAGATGAAAACATTTCCACCTGAATTGGCTGCCAAATATATGTATCAATTAGCATCAGCTATGGAATATTGTCAACAAAGGAAAGTGCTACATCGAGATCTAAAACCTGAAAATGTTTTAATCAGTGCAAAAAATGATTTGAAAATATCAGATTTCGGATGGTCAGTACATGAACCATCATCGAGGTATCGCTATAATCATCATATAGATATAATTTATTTGCTGAAAACTCTCAAACATTATTACATATAGTTAATCATATTGAGGTTTAAATTTATTAGTTTTAAAATTTTCAATTATTTTACTTTTCTCAATTCTTAGCTTTCAAATGTAACAATTTATTTCTCTTTCAAAAATACTTGTTTTTTTTTCCATGAAAAGATTTTGCAAAAGAAAAAATTTGCTTCATCCATTCAGTTATCTTAAATATCTCTTTTGCACTTTCAGTATTCAAATTTACTTTTATTATATATTACTAATGTATTTTGAAGGCATTAAAGTCACATTTGATGAAAATTATTTCAAAATATTCTTCTTTTTTTATTAGACGAAATATTGTATGTGGTACACTGGATTACTTAGCACCAGAAATGACTCCGGAAAAAACGCATGATTCCAAAGTTGATAATTGGTCGTTGGGTGTTATGCTATATGAATTCTTAGTTGGTAAACCTGCATTTGAAGCTAAGGTATATGATTAAAAATTTTCCATTTTATTCTTTCTTATCATCATGTATATGAAATCAGTCTGCCTATCTAGAACATTAGAAGATATTGATAAGTTTAATTAAGAAGTGGTAATTTGGAAGAAATTATATAGAAGTTAAAATATTTCTAAGATAAAATGACATTTTAGAAATGATTTTCAGATATTATAGCATTAAAATTATATTACTTTAAAAAATCTATGTAATTATCTTAGTTAAATCACACGCATACAATTTATCATGTTGCGTAATATAACTGTAAAATTATATTATTGATTGCAAATTTTTTTCTATCTTTGAATATTTCAGACGGCGGAACTTACACTGAACAATATTCGAAATTGTAGATATACTATACCAAACAATGTACCGGATGGTGCAAAAGATCTCATATCACGCGTTTGTTTTTCTCCATTTTTAGATTTTCTTTACGTAAATCGCACAAGCGTAAAATCTAAAAAATTTCATCGTTAATGTAATATCCAGTATTTTGATCAATTGATGAAAAATGTTGTGAATTTAAGATGCTAAGCCTAATCTTAGTATGTTCCGTTTTTATTTAAAGAAAAAGAAAAAGAGATGTTAAAAATTCAATCTTTTATACCGATAGTAAGAAGTTCGACATTTAGTAAAATAATGAATCATACTAAAAAGAAGGAAATAAGCGATTAAATCTGTAGGAGTTATCATTGTCGAAAAACTAAAAAATTGTGATAAATATGGGAACTAATTCTACACATAGAATACATAGGTATCACGTTGAATTTAGTTAAACGAAGTTCTCGAAAATTATTCTGGATATTTATTATAAAATGTAAAATTATTCTGGATATGTATTCTAAAATGATTTCTTTACTTAAAGGAATTTTTTTTTCTTGATATTCAATTAAATTTTTAGCTTCTACAAAAAGATCCTACGAAACGTTCACCATTAGCCGACGTCTTGAAGCATCCATGGATTCAAGAGATGATTGCAAAAAATAGAACCGAAAAATGAATTGGTAATTCAAAAAGAAAATAAAAATTTTTGATTGAAAATAAATAAGTTGTTGTCTGTTATATCAATCCTTCTTTACTATACTTTATCAGAATTGTTTATTTAATTCGATTCTCATAGAATATCCTAACTTCAAGCGTATAATAATTTTTTATTTGAATTTTTTTTTTTAATTTTTTAAATCTACATATTTTTTTTTTCTCCGGACTATGTATATACACATATAGAATCATATCAGAGAATTGAGAAGCAGAAAAAAAAAAAGAATTTTTTTCACCATATAGAAGTATCAATAAAGAGCGAATATTTGATATTTTTCTAATTCCAATCGGTATACGTATCTTTCTGATAGTAACATATTCTGATTAAAACTAAGTTAAAATATTCTACAAGAATCGAATTAATTGAACAATTTTGACAAGTATAGCAATTGAGTTCAGCAAATTATTCATAAATTGAAATAATTGTAATACAAATAGTTATTCCAATATTATATTATTTATATTCTGCTGCGAAATGTGTATTTATTTTGTATAACTGAAGAAAAAATGAAAAAATATGGTATAATGTGAACAAAATTATGCAAATTTGTTTGTTTTTCTTTTCTTTTCAATTTTTATGCTCACTAGAAAGTAATACACAAATATATTTATGAAAGTTATGTTGTATATTCGTTAACTATGAAGAAATGTATGAAAGTGAAAGATTATTTTAAGATTTATGTCATATATTTTTACAATTTAATCTGTTCAATTGTAAAATTCTAAAATAATCTATGGTAATTTAGGAATTTATTATTCATGAGCTATGAAAAGAATTATAAAATATTACTTACCATCAACTTGCTATGCTGAAGAACTAGAAAAAACAGGAAAAAATTAGAATAAAACGAAAAAAAAGTTTAAATTTGCATATGCACCCATATTTCTGTCATTTATTTTAGTAGATAAACATTGAATATATTTAGTTAATTTAAATAAACTTAAAATTTGCATTCGAATATTTCATTTTACAATTTACGATTGAAAAAGAAAAAAAAAAGATTTATGATTGAAAAAAATCGTAAAATGAAATCTTCGAATATAAATTTCAAGTTTATCCAAATTAACAAATTGTGTCGAATGTTCATCTACAAAAATAGCGGAAATATGGGGTGCATATACAAATTTAAACTTTCTTTCGTTTTTTTTGAAATTTTTTCCTGCTTTTCCTAGTTCTTCAGCATAGCAAATTGATGATAATATTTTATAACTTTTCATAGCTCATAAATAATTTAAATTCCAAAGTTACCATTCATCATTTGAGAATTTTACAGTTCAATAGATCAAATTGTAAAAATATATGACATGAATCTTAACTTTTCACTTCATATAATTTTCATATGAAAGCTTGAATTTATAATACATACAATCATATTTCTGCCACTTATTTTTGTAGATAAAAATTCCATATATTTTGTTAATTTATATAAACTTAAATTTTAAATAAAGTTTGAAAATTTCATTTTACGCCTTTTTTCCTTTTTTTTTTGTTTTTATCAATCGTAATTAATAAGATAATAATGACGATATTCAAGATATTTGAATCAATTAGTAGGGAAATAATGATAATATCTGTGATATTTTAATCATATTAGTAGGAAGATAATGATAATTTATGATGTTTTAATCATATTAATAAAAAATTAATTGACAATAAAAAGATAATTCTTAATATTCCAACTATATTGATAAGAAATGGTAATATTCATGTTATTTTAATCATATTATCATGGAGATAAGAATCCTATTCGTTGCAAATTTTTGTTTTCCACTGTATTTTAGATATTTCATTTTATAAATAATGATTTGATTCCAATTATAATAGTACTATAAATAGTATCAAAAATGTTGTATATGGAATTTTTTCTTGAATCATTACGAACCGAAAAGCTTATTATTTAGAGAATTATTATTTTCGATAGGATAAGATAAGATATTTTAATTATCATTTCTTTTTTTTTCCTTCAATTAAAATATTTTCTTTCATTTTCTATGCTTAATTTCAAGTATGCATATATATATATAATAATTCTCTATATATATATATATATATAATAATATATATATATATATATATGCATATCATAAAAAAAAAATTTTATATATCATTTTGAACGATAAATTTTTAAAATTTCCTATGAATCGTTTTGAATGATAGGTTTTTGAAATTTTATACATATTATAATTGTATATATATATATATATATACCTATCATTTTGAATGATAATTTTTTGAAATTTTGTATATATCATTTTGAATAAGGAAATTTCCTAAATTAAATTTTTTTTTTTTTTTGGAAAAGGAAGTAAAAAAAAAAGAAGAATACTGTTATTTCATTTCAAATTCATTTAACTTATTCAAATTTTTTCTTTTGTATAAACCGTTATAAGAATTAAGCATAGGCAAATTATTTCCGCTCAATTTTCTGCTTCTTTATTGGTTATGTATCATTTTCGGAAGAAAAGAAAAATAAAAAGTTTGATTGTGCAAAAAAGATGATGAAAAAAAAGAATCTTTTCTTTCCTTTCTCTTTTTTCCCTCCCTTCGTTATTCTACATCTCAAAAATTATCCATTTTCCATCTCCTTTTTCTTCTTTTTTTTTCGAAAAATTTTGAATGATTGGATTTTAAAAAAGAAAAGAAACCAATTGATATGTTGGTATTATTCTTTCTATTTTTTTTTTTTTTTTTACCGTATATGAGTGGGCCCTTCTCATCTCCAAGGTTTTCCTATCTTTTTCTTCTTTTTTTTTTTTTTGTCAATCCTTAAAACTTTTCTTTGATCTTTTTATGAAAACCGGCTCAATTATCAGATGATGATGATGATAGCGAAATGAATAATTTAAGATTGAGATGAGAAGTTCAAAGGACTTCTTTGTCAAAAATAAAATAATTATGTATACGAATTTAAATTTTTCAAAATACTTTTGTTACCATATTTGATAAATGATGAATGTATTTCGGAACTTTAAAAAGGATTCCTAAAAATTGTTAATGAAGAATTTTTTTTTTCAAAAATTTAAATAATTTGATATATAATTAGCAATAAAATAGATTCGTTATCTAAAGCGAAATAATTAATTTGAAAAATAATTGCAATAAATAGATTCATTATCTGATATGATGATAAAAAAAAAAAACAGAAAAAAAAAGGAAAAAAAATACAGTGATTGATAAAATTATCAAGTGGAAAAGTATTAAAGTGATAATATGCTGATAATTTAAAAATTTTTCTGTTTTTTCAATTCAGACAGTAAATTGCTGTTAAAATGCCTTATGAAATGGCAAATATTGCTAGGGAAAAAGAAATTATTTATTGATTTCAACAATTATTTTTAATTTTAATGAAATATTAATCAGCAAAAAAAAAAAAAAATACAGCGATGCCTCGATTTAATATTACGACTATTTTATTTTTTCCTTTTATCTAAAATATTTTAAAAATATCAGCCTTAATTGTTAGAAACATAAAAATCAATCAATAGTTTCATTAAATTTAAATAATTTCATTAATACATCTTTATTTATAAAATATTATTAAACGTAATCAAATAAGCATATTAGCAATAAACTGCAATATGAAATGAAATATTATTTGTAATTTTATGTATAAAATGCGAATTGAATTTAACAATAGATATATTGTAAAAAGAACTGAATTCAATTTGAAAATTGCTAAAAAAATTGTGAGCCAAAATTGAAAATTTAATTAAATTTTGAAATTGAGAGTTTTCAATAGACAAGATATTTTTTTCTAGCAATTTTAATTTTAAAATTTTTAACAATTTAGAATTTTTTGAAGCAATTTTAATTAATTTATTAGCAATTTTATCTGAATTTCTAGAACTTTTTAAAGCAATTTAATTAATTCATTGGCAATTTTAATTGAATTTCAAGAATATATATTTGCAATAATTTTTGCTAAATTTACAGTTTTTGAAATCATTTATTTTATATAAAAATGGAAATATTCTGGCTTAAATTAAAACTTGTTTGTTTTCAAATTAAATGAGCTTACAAATCAGAATCAGTCGACTGATAAACTTGTATATATATTTTTTCTTTTATTTGGACGGAACAATTGAATTCAGTTTGAAAAATAATGATATCTTTCTTCTCTCCAGTTTTCCATTTCCATGAACATCTGTTATTCATAATTTAATCCCATCAATTTCAGTTTCGCTTCTTGTTTTTCCGGATTGGACATCCGGTTGTATGCCGGAAATGACTCTATGCAAGATTATCCATACTTAAAATTATAATTACAAGAAAAAAAAGTAAATTCAATATTATATTATCATTTTTTCACAAAATTTAGTCATTTTATTTACGTTTCAATAATTTCTTTATTTAACAATTTAAGCAATTTCTTCAAAAACAATAAAATGTTCCAAAAGTATTTCGCATACAATAAGGTATTTATCATACAATAAGAGCACATTCTTCATACAATAAGATGCCGAAATATTTTCTCACAATGTTTGAATCGATTATTCGATTTCACCACACACATACACACACAAAAAAAAAACTTCCAAAAAAAAACTTTGATTTTTTTTTCCCTTCGTATTCAGAATTTATTCTTATTGTTTAGCTAACTTTTTAAAAAACTTTTCTCTTCCTTTTCTCCCTCCCTCTCTCTCTCTCTCTCTCTCTCCTTCTTTCTTTTGCATATTCAATGAATTTTTCGTTTTTATCAAAAAATAAAAATGATCTTGTCAACTTGACAAAGGAAGAAAGAAATTGAGGTGAAGAGATAATTAACAATTCAACAGAGACATTTTTTTTTTTTTGCTTTTCAAAAAATACTTAAAATATTTGTCAGATTTTTTAAATATTTAGAATATTTGTGATCTATCAGAATAAGTTTGCTTTTTAAGGAGAAATTTTTGGTTGATTTTGAAATAATAACACAGAATTTAATTTTAAATAATGCAAAAAAGTAATCAATAATATAAAGTGAAAGATTGGAAATAGTTTACAGTAACAATGAAAAATCTCTAAATCTCTAAATTATTCTTTATCCTTTGAATTAATAGAAATGCTTTATAAAAATTAGATATTTTAATATTTCGATTATCATTCATGATTACAAATTGCAAATAATCAGATTTCAATTACTTAAAGAATACTAATTTCAAATATTTTTTTTGTTGACTTAAACTTTAAATCCCTATTCTATTCAAAAAAAAAAAAAAAAAAAAAAAAATGAAAATAAGTTACAATTCAAACTATATCAAAAAATCAAGAAAATTGGTTTAAAGAAAGATAGAAATAATGAAAGAAATATTAAAAAGGTTGAATATTACTTCAGAAATTTACCTTAAATTTTAATTTAAAACATGATTTAGTCATCAAATTGTTTAATTAAACCATATTAATCAAAAAATCTTTGATCAAGTAAAATAATTAAATATATAAAAAAGATAAAATACCAACACTTTAGATACAATTGCAAAATATTGTAAAATTAATTTTTTTGCAAAAAAAAAAGTTTAGCTAAGAATTTAATTTTATAACTTGAAATGATCAGAAAACAAGAATTAATTTCAGCAAAATCAATAATTATGTCAAACTGAAGATCAAAGAATTTTTTTACATCATTTCATTGCTAATTGTAAGATTGTATAATTAAATCTAAACCTAAATTAAATCCAAATCATGTGTAATTATTTATTAAGTCATTATTTCTTTATATCATATTCACCTATTTAATTATCTATTGAAATTCTGTTGAAATTTCCTGATAATATGTAATGCTTAACTACGAATTTTATTCGATAACTGAAAAAAAAAGCAAAATGATACTTAAAAAAATAGGAAAAAAGAAGGATAAAATATCAGCTTATTTAAAAGATTTTCAATTTCATTTATTTATGAAGAAATAAACAGAAATTTTTTCTTTTTTTACAAAAAAAAAAAAATTATTTATTTATTTTTCTGTTGTGCTGCTATTTGTTAAAATTTTATTTTCATTCTTTTCTTATTTCCATTTTTAAAATTTATTCAAAATTCTTTCTTTTTTTTGCTTTTATCCTATTCTTATTGCTTTTTTTCAAAATTTATCCAAAATCATCTTTTTTATTTTTATTTTATTTACATTTTTGAAATTTATCCAAAAAATTATGTTTTATTTTTGTTCTTTTTCTTGTTCCCTTTTTCTGAAATTTTTGTTGATTTGATAAAATAAAATGAGAAATAATTTGAATAATAATAATAGTACAGAATAATTAATTATTGTTTACATGGAATGAATTATTTTGTTTACGATTACAAGTTATTTTGATTTAAGAAGAAGCTTTTGGCTTTAGTAAAATTAGATGTATATTATTATTATTAGTAGTAGTAAGCAACATGTGTGTTGATTATAGATGTATTCTCAATAATCGTATTACCAATTCTTAAATTTAATTCGATCCAATTGTCAATTGCTTCGTCGTCGATCATTGCGATTATTACTACTACTGGTTGAGCAAATAATAATTTTCAAGTACCGTCATATTTACAATTCCTTTTTAGCCAACTAATTATTCATTTATTTGAAAAATGATTTGAAATTTTGAAAGAAATTTAAAAATTTGAAAGGGCTTCTTTTCAAATGCAAAATGAAATCAATGAAATAATTCATCGGATAACATTTCAAATGATGATAATCTTCTAAAATCACTAATTTTCGACAATTAAACATTATTACTTTTGGCTTATTTTTTTCTTCCATTTAGAGAAAAAAAAAGATTTCCATAATTTAAAAGAAGAATAAAAAAAAGCAAAGATTACAGTTCAGCTTCAAAATTCTTATTTTATAACTATGGTTAAATTATATAATTAAATTAAGATTTTTTATATTTATTAATCTTTCAATTTCTCTGCAATGTTTCAAATTTTACTTCTATTTTTTTGCTTTTATTTTACAAATTTAATTTTTTAAACAATTTCAAAATTATACTTATATTTTTTCAAATATAAAAACAATCTATGAGATAATTTGTTGTTCTAAAATATAAATTTAGAAATTCCCTAAAAGTAAAAAACAAGAAATTTCCATCAACAAATAATATGATTTTTGAGTTATTCGATGGAAAGAAATATCGATGATATCCATTGATGAAAGAGATGAGTGACCTTATCTTAACAAATCTTTACACCATCATAAATTTTTACAACACTTTGGGAAATGGGAAATTTCGTTAAATCAAAGATAACATTGATCTTTTAACCTTTTTTTATAAGATCAAATTACTGAAAAAAAAAAGAACCATAATTGTTATACACATATATTTATTGACTTATATTAATTTCGAAACAGGACAAAATGAAAAGATTATATTAGCTTTGCATATTTTTTTGTTTTACAGTTAGGGAAGATTAAAAAATCAATCCATATATTTGTTAATCATTTTTGAAATTTGAAAATTTTTGCGATTTCATAAAATTTAAATTTTTCCAAATACTGCTATTATTTCATTTTTTTTTTTTTTGTTTTGGTATAATTTTAAATACTTCAATAATTTTTCATTATCATGATATAATTTCTGATATTAATTGCTGATCCAAATAAAATTAAAAGATTATAGTAGTTTGACATACTTTTTAATTCAATTTCTAATCTTTCCCTTTGATAAATCATTGTAATCAAATGAATGATAGGCAGAATAATAGGTAATATAGATATAATTTCCAAGTAAATGATTAATTTTGTCAATTTCAAAAACTTTTAAAAAGTAAAAAAAGTTCTTTCCTCTTTTTTTAAAAGAGGAAATTTTTCTTCTTTTATTCATTAAAACTAATAATAAATAAAAGAAGAAAAACTTCACTTTTTTTAAAATTTCATTTATTTGTTTTTGTATTTTATGCATGGGAGAGAGAGAGAGAGAGAGTGAGAAAGAAAAGGTAAAAAAGTTCGAAGAGAAAAATTAGGATATTTGCAACAAATTTAGTATGATTTAGTTTGTTGATCTATGTATATGAAGGTAATTTGATCTAATCTGCAAACGATATATGTGAAGTGGTACCATGGAATGGTTATATCGGTGAGAAAGTGGTACTAAAAGAGGTACCATTACATACTGCTACTTATGTTTAACAACATAATTACCACTCACTAATTTGGGACATAGTAGTAATCTAATATGAAAACAGTTGAGCAATTAATGATTAGAAATTATTCGTTAAATTTGATACATTATAAGAGAAATAGCTAATTAATTAATTGTGGTCTCTCAGAAGATTAGCTTATTGATTGGTAGCACTCTAAGAACAAGAAAACTTATTGATTGAACCGATCAATAAACTATTCTAGGCGCAGGATAAACATTGCAAAATAACAGTTAAAATAGACGAAATTTAAGTACAAGAGAAAATAATGGTACCTAAAATGTACAACTTAAAAAGATGCAAAGTGAACTAAAATTAATAACCAAAAGCATCATGAAATGAAAATAAGATTCAAAATAAGCGATAATTTATTGATCAGTCTTAATTCTGAAAAGATGGTTTATCGATTGATGGTAACTCTAAAGATGACAAATTATTGATTGATGATAATTCTAAGGCGACAACTTATTGACGATAGTTCTCAAAAGATAGCTTATTGATGGCTCGATTAACTCTGAAAAGCTAAATCATTGATGATAACTACTTAAAAGATAACTTATTGACAACTTATTAATCGATCTTAACTTTGAAAAAATAATTTGTTGAATTGGAACTTCTAAAAAAACCACTCATTAATTGACTGTAACTCTCAGAAAATAACTGTTGATAGATGGTGAATTTATGAAGATAGCTTATTGATAGTATAGTTTTGAGAGATTGCTAATAATCATTAGGTAATCGGTAATTAATATGCGATGAAAATTGATCCAAACGGTTTGATGGTAATATGAAAATGATACTAACTGAGAAATAATTTAGCCGAGAATTGTTAATTTGAAAGGCAAATAATTCAAAGTATGTCTAATTAAAAATATTGATCAATAAAGATCTGAGCAATCAATAAATTAAGCAGAAAATGAAACAAAAATTTTTTTAAAAAACTAAGAAGGAGATAATTGAAATATTTCATTTAAGAATATTAATGAATTTTAATTAATGAATGTATAATTGACTTTTATTTTAATTTTTAAAACCTTTTTTCGCTGCTCTTCTCAAATCATTCTATTGAATTTTAAATGTTTTTTTTTTTTTTCTTTAAGTCGTTTTCTGTATCAGAAAAAAAGATTTACAAAAAAGAAAACAAAAAGTATTACAAATTCCCTCGTGAAGTTATATGTTAAAATTGCTAAAAAATTTTTTTTATCCTGATCATTTAAGTAATTAATTTAATTAATTCAATTTTGTCATTCTTTCGTTTGCAGAAAAAAATGTTAGATTAAATAATTAAAATTCAAAAAACATTAATTATCATGTTTCGTATAAATAATTGATTCGACGAAATTTTAGTGCCGGAAATTTAACGATTAAATTAGCAAATTTAAATTTATTGCCCATATATTACAACTGCTTCGAAAATTTGTTACCAAACATAAAGAGGAAAATTGGATCAAATCAAACGATAGATTTTTCAAAATGTTTCATCCAGAGATATTATAATTCATTAAATTTTCTTTCTCTTTCTCCCTCTTTTTCAATTTCCTTTCATCAATTTCTTCAGATTCCCCTGTCCCATTTCTCTTCATTTCATTCTTCTTGGCTAATTAATTAATTGTTCTTAATTGTTAACAATTGGTCATTGTGTCTTTTTTGCCTTTTATATTGATCAAGTGGATAATTGTTGTATCCAAATTAGCAGTATAATAAAAGCAGTTTTGAAATGAATAAATGAGGTAAAATTGATAGACTGACGAATTATGTATGCACCCACGCACATCCACACATACACCCACCACACGCCCACGTATAAACACCCACTCATGCGATTTATAGAAATTATTTGACAATCGGGAGAGAGAGAGAGAGAGAGAGAGAGAGAGAGAGAGAGAGGGAGAGAGAAAGAGGGAGAGAGGGAAGGGTGTAAATTGAATAAATTTGCAATAAGCTGAAGCGTACTTCCGCCTAGTTTTGCTCCTTTTCATCATCTTTTCTCTTCTCTCATCCAAAATAAATTCAAAATCAATCATCGATCAAATGCAGTTGTGATAATTATATTTTCGATACTTCTATTCCAATTCAACATATAAACATTTTGCAATAGAATTTTATTGAAAATTTTTATTAAATCCGGAAAATAACAAATTCAATATATTCGCAAAAATCATAAATGAATGGATTACGATATAGGAAAAAAACTGAGTATCCTTGAAAATTGCAATCCAATACTGAAAGGTGGATAAACTAAATTGCCAAAATTAATAATCTAATGACAATCAAACTAATTAAAATAATAAGCATTTTTCTGGGCTTTTATTAATTTCTTTATCATTTAAACAATAAACATTTCATATTGTTACAAGTTTATAGAATTGTAAAATATAAACCGGAAAAATATATTTATATCTCTATACAGCAATAATGAATATTATAATTTCGTTAAATTTGATCTAATGCAATTAAACTAATTAAGATCATAAGCAGTATTTTATTGCAGTATTAGAAACGGAAAAATAATAATTCAATATTTACAGAAATTAACAATTAGATCAAATATAGAAATTGAACACTCATGGAAATTTAATTAGATTCTGAAGATTAAACTTAATTGTTGAAAATTAATCTGTTGCTTTTTGCACTATTTTTTATCATTTGAACATTATAAGCTTTTCAATTCAATTTCTTTTCCTATTTAATTTTGAGTAATTTAGATTATTACAATTTTGTAAAATATAAAAGGAAAACAGAAAATTAGAATATTTTATGCATATGATTATTGTACTTTTAATGTAATTACCGTACTTCTTAAAATATTCACAAAGTTCATCTTATTGGTTAATTTAGCCTTAAGGTAATTTGTTATCTTATCTTATTAATAATCATTCAATATCAGACAAGAAGTCTCTTCATTTTTTTTTTCACGATAATAGTAATAAAAATTATTTCTTATCTGAGAAATATCGACTGCAATTTTTTCTTCAAAAATTAAACAAAATTTAAAACAATTCCAAATTGCATAACTGCTTATTATAAATCATTTTAAATTACAGTGGAATGTTTTATAATAATTAATATTTATACATTTTCTAGATTATGCTAAGTTTTTCAAAAATTTGAGTTTTTTCATCCGTGTTTTTTTTTTTTTCAAATTTAGTTTTCAGCGAAATAATTTATAATGTTAATATTTACACATTTGCAAAATCCCGTTGAATTTTTCAAAATTTGAAATTTTTTAACCTGCAATTTTTTCTCAAGAATCTCCCCTTTTTTTCTTCCTTTTTTCATCAAATTAATTTTTTTAAACGATTAACAATTCCCTCTATTTCTATTCTTATTTTCTAATAGTTATTCAAACAGAAAAGAATTTTTGAATGAGACGCCAAAAACCGGAAATGGATTTATACATTTTCCTTAATGTAAGTTGTAAAATTGGAGGAAATGATTACGATACATATCTTTCGTTTAACAAATATAAAACATCTTATGCTTTTATGCTAATTTAACGGATCAACGAATTTAAATTGACATCAACAAAGTAAAAGCTTGTTTATTTCTCTGTTCAATGATGAATGAACTTTTTGCTTAGCTTCAATGAACAATAAAATTTAATAATATAATAATATTTCATTGGTGTCATTTTAAGGAAATTATTTTTGACATGTTCGAATTACATAAATCGGATAATGCGAATGATGAGGTATAAAATTGGAAATATGCAAAATAAATGGTACAGATTTTACCGAAATATAAAATTATTCAAAAAAAATAGAGCATCAATTGTTCTCTCTTTTTTTTTTATTTTTATTTTTCTCTTGAAATTATTCCGTTTCACTAATTAAATATGATTAATTATTTATTGCAATTAAAAATCGAATTTTTTTCTTTTTAATTTGCTTATATATCGGAAATCTTTGTCATTTAATTATTATTTTGGAATTCAGATGAAGAGACCATTTAAAGGAAAAAGTAACATTGATTTAATGATATGTTTAGCTATTATTTGAATCTGTTTCAACAAAAAAAGAAAAAACGATTTAATCAATTCCAATAATAATCAATTATCAATGATAACAAAATTTGAAATTTCTTCATAGTAACAATTTATAAAAAATTTTCTAATTGCCTCAAATTGTTGTTCAATTAATTCCGACAATAATCAATTATTAATGATAAAAAATAAAAAAATTTGACATTTTTTTATAGTAATGATTTACGAAAGGATTTGCTAATTGCCTCAAATTGAAAATTTATGTTTTTACTCAAAATGAATCTGATAAGAAATTTGCATTTATATAATTCTAATGAATTAACATTCATTTCATTAATACTATTCGCTGCACGAAGAAGATGTAGTGTCATTTTCACACGACATGTCGTCAATTAATGAATTATTGCAAAATGTTAAAAATGTTTGCACCAAAAGATAGAATGAAAAATTGGAGTGAAATATGAAGTGAAAAAAGAAATGATTTGTGCTACAATGATGCAACATGATTTATGAAACAATTTTTTGCTTTTTCATTTGTGCTTAATAAATAAAAATGGTACAAAGTCCAAATTCGTTTCTTCTCTTTGTTAAAATTTTCAATAAATTTAATCCAAAATCTAATCAATTTCAACATCCTCAATTCAACAAGAAAAAGAAAAAAAATAGAATTATTTCGTATAAAACTTTGATTAATTTACACCATATCAATGAGAAGGAAATAATGAAATTTATTTCAATGATTGAAAATAAATCGACAAAAAAAAAAATAAAACTTTCATCCGCAATTAATTAGTGCTTAAATTTAGATAAAGCTTTCTTCATGCTATATAAATCAATTTTTGCAGTAATAATTTTCTGACAAAATCAATGGCAGGAAAAGTTCTCGAGTTTATACAAAATAAAAAAAAGTGCTTTGAGCTTTTTTCTCCTCATAAATTTGAAAGAAAATTGAGTTTTTTTTATAGACAATTAATAAGTGTTTAAATTCATATAAAATTACTTTTTACACCATAACCTAGTTTTCATATTATGAAAATCAAAAATAAAAATGAAATCTTTCACATTTTCTTTTTTTCCATAAGCTAACTTTCAAAATAAAAGAAAAGAGTAAAGAAAAGAGAATTCTCGTCAATAATTAATTAATATTCAAAGTCGCATAATTGTCTTTCGGGCTATAACCAAATTTTCCTATTTTCTCTTTTCCATATGCAAATTTTTACAAAAAAAAAAAATATGGATTTTTGACGATAATTAATTAGCATTTATTATTTAAACTTAGTAACCATAGTACTTAGATTCATATAAAATTAGCACTTCAATTATACTTAAATTCATACAAAATTCTTTTTATGTTATACAATTTCAGTTTTATATTAATATTAATTTCACATTATCACAACAAAAACTAAGTAATATTATATGAGGATAATTTCCGTAGACAATAAAATGTGTATATTCATGGATTTGTTGCATCATCAAAGGTAATGAAACCGATTTCAATCGTAATTTATCGGTACTTTTACCGTTGGTTTGACAAAAGAATCATGTGAACCCCCGCAGAGATGCCACTATTCCGGATGTAATCCATCAGGTTTAATAATCTTTTGACTATCTTAATTTATTTTATGGATTATAATTGTTATACCACCTACTGTTTTCTTTTTTTTGACTTTTCATAGATATCTTATAAAAACAAAAATTTATTCATTCCTTTTTATTAGTCGAATTTGTCAGTAAGAATTATCTTATGATAAAAGATTTCGATATCAGAAATTATCTTATCATTAAATAGACTAATTTATTGATATATACTTTCGCAAAATATTTGCATAAATAAATATCATTCCTTTAAACTTTGCAAATAGCATAAGTTATTTACTTTTAAGATTTTACTTTTTGTTTTCTTTCTTCAATGATTACTTTGATGATCAATTTTCGCTTTTCACTTTTTTTTTTTTTTTTTTGTTCTTCTTGATCCATCGCTTTTTTCTTTTCGACTTATATAATTATATCCTTTTTTGTTTTCCTAATCAAAGTTCAAAGGTTATAGAATTTATTTGTCGGAAATACATATTTTTTTCTTTCAGTCATCTTTGTTCGATAATTTATTAACTAAACTTCTAATTTTCTGGAATAAAATATTCTCGAAGTTAAAATTTATGTTCTTAATTATTCCAGAGATAATAGCGTTTCAAGTATCTTTTTTCATTGTTTCATTTTTCAAAATTTTGGTGTTCATACCAAAATTCGGACTTATCTTTTAATTCGATATTCAAATTGAAATTGTGGATTATATCAAATATGAAATTGCTATTTGTTTTTAAAAAAAAGTAAAAAATTTCCCAATTTCCAATCGATAATATTTGAGTGGTTTCATTTTTTTTCTTGTTCTGCAAAATAAATTCACAAAAGGAGTTCGTATAAATGATATATAAGATGAAAAGTGAAATAATTACACTGACATAAGAAGAATTTGCCGAAAGGAAAAATGAAATGTTTACTTTTTTTTTCTTTTTTTGAATTAACTTGGCCTAGTTCGTTTCCATTTTTCTTCTATCCACAATTATGCATTCAAAAAATAGTATCTTTTTCGACTATATATCATTCTTTCCAGCATTTTTCATTCCATCATTTGTCATGGCATTATTATAATTATCACTTTATTGTTACAATTATTGTTATCAGTTATTATCAGTATTCCCATTATGATTATTATTATTATTATTATTGGGCATCATACTTGTATTATGATTATTATTACTATAATTATTGATATTATTATCGTTACTGTTATTACTATTATTACTAATAAATTATCGAATTATGTGTTATCTTCTATCAGATTTTACCATTCCTTAATATCATTATTATATTTACTCATTGATTTAATAGTTATCGATTGATGATGTTTTTTGAAAATTAATGAGAAAATGTGAAAAAAAAGAAATTTCATCAAGCAAATCAAGTTTCTCCAAAATAATCATCCATTCAAATGAAATAATGCTATATTGTATGATTACTAATGCAAAAAAAACTTTTCAAAAAAATTTTTTGATTTATTATTTTGATGGCAAAAGTTTTGTTGATTTAAATTCATAAAAATAGAAAATTTTTGCAAAAAATTTGCTAAAAATAATTTGACTTTCATTTTTTTCTTCAATTTTCTTTTTTCGGCCCTTATAATTCATTTGTAGAAAGCATTTATTTCATTAAAAATTTTCGTTTATTTTTTCTCTTCCCAGATTTTTTTTCTGAAGATTTTTAAGATTTAAAATCTTTTCAGATTTTTTCTCAAATATCATATCCATCGACATATAATCATTCTTTTGCAAAATTTTAACCTAATTCGATAATTCGATTGAGTAATATCCTTGATCAATAATCATCTTACACTTCATTAGTAAGCACAATTTATTATCTAATTTTATTTTATCGGATTATATTCAGTTCATTACATTAAAAATATCTCTTCTCATCATCATCATCATCCAATCCATTGATTCATATATTTCAGTAAGCAAAATAAGCTTAAAATGATGTTATATCTACCGTATGTAGGCTTCTATAAAAACAACAATTAATTATAATTTATATTTGCTAATTAATTAATTAATTTGTAGTTGTAGTAACAATGCAACGAAATGTCGCTTCAAAACGATATCTTATCCTTTTCTTGAATCAATTCCATCTTTTTATTAAATATTTTCCCATTCTCGAATAAATCTCATAGTGATCAAAGGGCAAAGATTTGTTACTTAACTTAGCCATTAATCATTATCGGCTCATTCAAAATTTTGTTGCTAATTAAGAGAAATGTTGAAATAATTTACAAATTTATGATTCAGTACAATTTTGATCATATTCAAATTATAATAATTGCAGTCATTAGTGACAATTTTATTCTAAACAAGTGATACATAATGAATTGGTGACATTTATCCCGATGAATAATAATTACAATCAGTGAAACATTGTTCTTTCAAACTAAGAAAATGGTTAGAAAGATTGCAACTCTTCATCTTTCATCATTTAGTGATCTTTTTGAAGCATGTCAAATTTTGCCAAATAAATTATCTGAATCGATAATATGCAATTGCTTACGATTGAATTTTTCTTCCTGTAAATTCAAATTTTAAATTAATAAGTAAAAAATTTACTTTTTACAAAAAGCAAGAAAATAGAACAAGAATTGAAAAAACAAGGAAAAAAAAGCAATTAAAAAGTTTTCCAAATTCAAAATTGGATTAATTCCATTCCTTCCTATTTTCTTTCCCCATACTAATCGAAGACTCACAAAAATGATTTCAAAAAGTAAAAGAAAAAAAATAGCATTATTAATTCAATATACAGTCATCCGGAAAGTCCTGAAAGATTCCAGAAATTCACTTCTTTTCTTTTTTTTTTTGCTCCACTAACAATTCCCTATAATCGTTTCTTTGTAAAATAAAAGTATAACAATATTAATACCAATTTTTTTCATTCATAAAACACCAAATAATCCCTCTATGTTCTTCCATTTTTTTTTCTAAGCAAACAAAGATAACAATTATGACAACAGCGATCTTTATAATCAATTTAAACTTGATATTAATTTTTAAAATTATGCTAAACTTAAATCACTATTTTCCTTTCGTTTATTTTTCTATTTATTGCAAAAGGAAAAAAAACTTTTAAATTCCTTATATTTTCTATCAAAACTTGAATAATTCCTTTTTTTTTCTGAAAGAAAAAAAATTTAATCCCAAAAAAATGTTATATGACATTTTCACCCTTCTTTAATTTAAAAATTCCAAAAATTCAATTATGAAATCAAATTTCATACTGACATTTCTCTATGAATTAGATGAGGAAAAGTTATGACACATACTACGATATAATGATTAATGCAACCAAAAAAAATAGAGAAAAAAGGAAGAAAATATCGCCAAATTGGGAAAAAAAATTTTTTTTTAAAAAAGAAATTATCAACAGTGAGATAATAATTTGTTTACTTTTTCTCGTTGATTTTAAACAATTGATGAGAAGTAGAACATAAAAAAAAAAGCTGGAAAAATTGTCCTAAAATTATGATGTTGAGAAAAAAAGAGAATTTTCTGGAAAGATAAAAAAAATGAACGATTCTTTCAAAAATTCCTTTCTAAAAAATTGAAACATCTTTGAAATTGGCATCAAAATCTACTGCAATAATTAAAATATGCAATAATTACACAAAATAATTAGAACAATTTGATTGCAAAGGTATGTAATTATATTGCATTAATTTATTTGTAAAAAGACTAAATTTAGTCGATAATTAATTGGCTTAAAATTAAAATTAATTCCAAAATAAATTATGAAGATTTCAACCATTCCGTTTACAATCATTACTTTGTAATTCCTATAAATACATTACATGCCATTCGCATGTTATTCGCAATGACATGTAATGTATTCGTAAGTTCCATACACGTGCATTCACGTGTAATACGTATAAATGTATACATTTGCGTTTCATTATTGTAGGCATGACCATTTTCATGAATAAATGTACAATTATCTGGCGTCAATCGCCCATATTAAGAGAAAAAAAATCAGAAATGAAATAATAGAAATAAGTTATGTCGGCTTATTTCCTTAGCATTATAATTTCAAATCTGTAATTTCTTCCAAGAAAGAAAAAAAAATTATATTTATAAATTTTTCCAAATTTTTTTTTTTTTTTTTTTTAATTCATCATGGAGAAAAAAAAAAGAAAAAATGAAATTTTTGTAATCAATTTTCATGAGTTACTATAAAGAGAAAAAAATTAAAAAAAAAACGGGTTTTGGATTAAAAGAAGCGAATCATAATATCCTTTTAAATAAATTAATCACACTAATAAATAAAATTCGAGCAAATAATAAATGCATGATGTAAATGATGAACTGCATGCCTTTTTTTGTTTTCTAAAATCAGCAATTTAATAAGTAAATTAATTAATGAAACAGCGAAAAATACGAAAAAAGAATGAGTTTGAAATGTGCAACTTTTTTTTCTGTTGACAATTTAAAAATCTATTAAATAATTTATGAGAGAAATATTATTTCAAAAAGATCAGAGAAATAATTGATTTTTGGTTAGCTTTTTCTTCTTTACCAAAAATTATCGAATTTGGGAATCAAAGTTATAATTAGATAACTATAAACTGTAAGAAATCAGCATTGAAAAAAAAATCAGCATTTTATATCTTCCATCATTACTTTCAATATTTGATGATAGTAACAATATAAATGATAAAATTTCGAAATGAATGGAAAAATTATCAAAATACATAATGTTTTATCGCTGAAAAAATGACTTACTAATCAAACTCGAAGAAAACATTAAAAATTCGTAAAAAAGTTATACCTTCGAATTGGAAAAAAAAAATCAGTATTTTGTGTCTTTTATTACTACTTTCGATAACTGACGATAATACTTGATGTAGGTAACGAAATTCCAATCTAAACAAAACAATTAGGTAAATATATATGTCTAGTTAAGATTTGTTTGCTGAAAATAGTTGGAAATTGAAGGAATTGTAAGAAATTGGTGAAAGACTATTCCCAAATGAATTGAAATAAATCGAGAAAATACTCTCTAACAAGGGTGCTAATGGCTTTTTTTTAAAGGAAAGAATATTCCAACAACATTAATAATATAAGTAAATTGGTCAATTTGAAAGAAATAAATAATTTAATAATTCATACTGTAAAATTCTTTTCCTTCTTCCAATAATTTATATTATAAAATAAAATTGTAAGAAAAAAAGAACTTGCCAACTGCTTTCAAAAGAAAGAATTTTTAGCAACAAACAGCTGTGTTAATTCTTTTTTTCTTGTTAATAAAAAGTTACCAAACAAAAGATTAAAAATCATCCACTTCACCATCTGCTATTATTGCTGCTACTTCTTATCCGATATTTGATTGAAAGAAAGCAGAAAAAAAAAAAAAAAGGTTTGAAGAACCTGAGAAAGGTATATAAGGAGGAGGAGGTTAGGTTGAAATGAAGAACCTGAAATGGATAACCTATTGAAGAACTTGAAAGAAGGACCAGATACGGTATTTGCTTAAAAGGTATCTCTTTTTAAACATGAGATTGTTCAAGGCTGAAGTGGAACCTACAAAGATGCCGCAAATGTTGATGATAATGATAATAATAATGATGATGATCGATGACGCATTCCTCTCTCCCGATTACCTCCGAGTCATCCCAATTTCCTATTTATTATCCTTTCTCTTCCGTTAAGCTTTCATTCAAACAAATTTAAACCTTTCATTCCCTCAAAGATTATGAAGGATGTACAAATAGAAGATAGCGCCATCCTGTCGTCCCAATACATGACCCAAACAGGATTGCGGAAAGGTGGGCAAACCTGAATCATTTAATGGATAATCGCTGCTAACTGTAATCAGTTTAAACGTTTTTTTTCTTTTTCTTCTTTCATTTAGTTAAATAAACAAAAATTATGTGAATCATATTGCTGTTTATAGCGACTCTAAAATAAACTTTACTAACAATAAAGTAAATAACAGGAATTAATTGGTTTAAATTAAATTCAAAATAAATTAATGAATTATTATTCAATTCAATATATGAATGTTTCAAAAAAATTTTTTGGCAAAATTCTCGACAAAAGAAATGTTATAATTATATTTCATATTTCTGCAAGTAATATTTTATAATTTTTTTTCGAAATATTTTTCTTTTTTTCCATTTTTCCAATAATGTAAATTAGCGATTCCATCCATTTTTCAGTAAAACCAATGAGAAAGTTGTAAACGTAATAAAATGGGTGAATTGATTAAAAAAATTTCATCAAGAAAAATGATTGATAAGAAAATTGGAATTAAAATTACGAAACAATGAATTAATAGTTACCGCAGTTTTTCCATCTTCCATTCTCTTTTTGGAAAGTTCCCCTCTTTTTAAGTGAATTATTATTTCTTTGGGAAATTTTAAAATAAAGAAAAATACTACGGTATCATAGAGATAGCAAGAAATTGATGATGATTATGGGGAAATATTTTATTTAATTAAAAATCAATACTTTCAAGTGAAAAGTAAATTTTAGTAAATACAATTTGAATGAAATCTAGTAAATTTAAAAATTGAATTGTTTTCAAAATTACTTCAATTTTTGGTATACGGTATATGCAGCATACATAGACCAAAACATCCCTTCTTTTTCATCATCATCATCATCCAATAATGTTACAACTATTCTCAGCATTCTCTAACCTTATTTCTGCTAACATTTTGTTCGCGAAAAGTGCTTAACTAATCAGCTGGTGATAATAATGATAATGATAGTTGTTATAATATTGATAATGATGATGATTTTAATGACACTCTTTCGATTGAACGCATTACAAAATTATTTCACGTGAAAGAATAAAATATTGTGTACTACAATTTAATGGATCTACACGTACGTACGTTACTGTACGTGCACGCAGAGAAGTTCAAATTTATAGTAAAATTAATTCTACAAAAATGGAAAGAATTACTTAAATGATGAGACTTTGATATCATTGCTACCATACTTTTTTGCATTTTCATATCTTGCCGATATAATCATTTCCCCTATTTTTTGGTATCATTTACAATTCATAAACTCAGGACTAAAACCGTTATGGAAAAATTGCAAATAATTTCAGTAGAACAATATCATCACGTATGTTAGCCTGTTCTATTCAATTACCCATTTCTCTTCCTCGGGAAAATTCACCGGCAAAAGCGGAAATCCAAGGCATTATCATCTGACCTACAATTTTCAACTATTTAACTTAGTAATTAACAATTTTATTTTTTAAATACTAAGGGTAATATCAATTCCAGTATATTTTGAGCTTCAGATAAGTTTTCCCAATTTCTATTATCGCATTTTGAAAAATAGAAAAATCAATCATTCAGACAGTTCAATGAATTCGCGAAATAAAATCCTCACTTAACTCTGAGATTCCAAAAAAAAAAAAACAAAAAAAAAACAGAAATAAACAAACAAAATAAATGAATGAAATGACCCAAACAAATTGTGTGTGAAGGAAAAAAAAGATATAAATGCAAATTTCCTTTACTTTCATATATAATATCACATCATACAAACAGATAAGAAGCAAAAAAAACTTCGTTTACAAAACTTCTTGTTTATTTATTTATTTCAAAAACAACAAAGAAATGAAAAAAAACATATAGATTGAAGAAAAGAGAAAAAACAAAATGAATAAGCAATAAGCAAATATATAGCAAGATAAGATTAAAATCTTGAAAAATATAGCAAAAAACGGAAAAAAAAAGCATCGAATAAATGGCACAAAATATTTACGAATTAAATTTGAAATATTTCATTTTTAAAATGTCATTTTTTCGTCGATTTTGTTGCACAGATTTACTACTCTAACTAGTACAAAGTTATCTAAATATGGAATAAAGAGGAAAGGAATAAATATTTCCAGGAAAATCAGAGAAGTTAAAAATGCAGGTACCATCATTAATATTTCTAACATTAATTTCTCTGCTAACGGGCAAAAAAATAAACTCTATTCTTACTCATTTTCTACGAGTAAAATAATGAGGAAAAAAAAGGAGACCAGCTTGCAAAATACCTCGAATAAAATACAAATACCTTGAAAAGTTCGAAATTTACTTACTGAACTCATAAAATAAAGTTTGCATATCTCGCAAAAAAAATGCTATATTGATTTACTGTGCAAAAATTTGCAAAAAGAAAAACTTTTTCCCAATCAGTAAAATAAATTATCAAATTGACACATCATAAAATGACAATTAATTAGTTATCAAAAAAACTGATAAAGCTTTCACCAAAGCATTAATAAGTATATTTGTTTTAAACAGGATATATAATAATAATATACAAAATTTCAATTGATACTTTATTCAAATAAATTTTAATTTCTTAACTTTTCAAACATTTTCCGTCGTTTTTTTTTTTCTTCAATAATAATAATAATGCTAAATATATCTATCCATTTCTATGGGTAAAAAAAAAAAAATCGGGTAATTTAACATTTACTCAAAGTAAGGAATTTATCATTAAAATCAATGATAATTAAAACTTTCGATCATCTATGCTTTTATTTCGGAATCAAAATAATTATCATTTTACTTTACTTTGGCATTGAAAATGAATGGATTCTATGAAATGGAAATAGTTTCACATAGGCGGACCACTCTGTTCACGTGCTTACGTGTATATGATCCACGTGTACTTGATCAATGATTAGAAATCAGTATTCAATCATTTGATCATTTCAATCTCACACTTTTTATTGCATAAAATAGCAAGTAATAAATTTAAATTTTTCGTAGCCAATTTTTGGGTGAAATTTTTAATCGAACTTAATGCCGAATGTGAATTTTCGAACAAAAAGATCGAATCTAAGCAAAAATAAATTTAACTAATCATTTTATACAATGAATTTTAAAGCTTAGCTTCTATATGTACTAGAAAATTGAACTTTAAATAGCTCTTTTTCATGACAAACTCGGGATTAATGAAAAAAAAGTACGGTAAGATAGGAAAATTTTGGTATATATCAGTGTTGAATAGGGAAAAATATTCAAAAGTATCAAATGAAAATAAAAACAAAAAACAAAAATTTATGACGGATAAATATTAATATAAGGAATACAAAAACATCATATCAGGTTGAGTAGTTTTCTTTTGTAAACATCCTGATATGATGTTTTTGTATTCCTTATATTGTATGGTTTGTTTAAAAAGCAAAATCATCCTGAAAAAGAGAGAAATACGGAAAATGCTTTCCTGAAATTGCTCCCATAATGATATTGACTTCTGGATTGATTGATTGAGATGTTGATAATGATACGATGATGATAATGTAAAATAATTGTGGTAAATATATGATGCCCGTGATAATTTTTCCATGACAAGGGCAATAAAGAATCTTTTTTTTTTCTTTGCACAACAATTTCCTGAAAATTTTTTAAATATGAAAAAAGTTAAAATCAAAAAATAAAAAAAGAAATCAATTTTTCCATCGATGTCAAATCAAGCAAAAATTTTCTCTCGCCTCTTTCGTCATCCTCTTCTCTTTCTCTTTTCCTCTCCGTAATCCAATCATGCATTTTGAGAATTTTCAGGAAATTCGTTCATCTACCATCAACCCAACTTCTTGCTGAGAGATGATTATTGATCCAATTTGAATTTCATTTTCATCATAAATTTAAATTTAATTCCCTCCGCCAATAAAAGGCCTTTAATTTTTAGCATACAACGAAAGAGTAACAACTTGCCATGAATATTATTAGTATTCTTCTTTTCTAAAAGCAAGATAATCAATCCCTTAGCTAGAATCTTGGCCTCTCGAAAAGCATGAGCCTCATATATTTACTTGGGCATTTTTCAAATTCTAAAGATTCAAAGAGCCAAGGGATTTCATTTTTCCATACAGTAGTATGTTAGAGATAAGTTAAAACAAAAGTTTATAGTTTTCAATAATTATTTTTACCATATTTAAACAAATTTTATCAATTTTCAAATATTTTACTTTAAAAACTATCATTTATTTAAATTTATGAAAATAAAACTTTTGAAAAATTTGGATTATTTAATACGGAATGACAGGAATGAAATAAAAATTTTAGTTTGAAAAAAAGGATAATCGATAATTTGCAGATCTGAATTGAATCAAAAAAAAAGAATTAACAATGCAAATGTTGATCTTCTGTCTGTTGAATAAATCGAAACCAATTCAGATACACTATTAAAATTTTGGAAAGAAACAAAAATTTGTTCGGAAAGAAAATAAATATCAATCATTTATCGTTAAAGTAATAATTATTAATCATTGAAAATTTATTACTAATTATTATACAACTGCATGAGTAAAAGATAAAAAATCTTTCAGATGCAAAAATTTAAATTATTAATTGTTAATACATATCCAGTCCGTATAAATTGTGAAAAATTTCAAAAAAATTAAAAAATATAATAAAAAATAAAATAAATTAAAAAAAAAAGCAAACTCATAATTTTCTTGAATAATTTTTTCAATCTTCAATTCATCACAATTTCCCCCATTCTCTCCTCACCCCACTATCTACCGTTTTTTTTTTTTGTTTTTATTAACCAATCGAAAACTCGAATTTTCATTCTCGAAAAAAAGAATGAATGAAAAAGAGAATCTTTAATGAAGATGATGATTAACAGTAATAATAATGGTAATATCTTTCCATAATCACAATCATTAATCGTAATCATAATCATAATAATAATCACTGTCGATAACAGTAATTCAAGAATAAATTCCGCTAATAATCATTGCTTCTCTCAATATTATTTTTATTTTGTTACTACTTTCCACTCCATCTCTTTGCATCGTTTATTTGAATAAAATAAAATAATGAAGTACCGTAATCCATGCATTACTGAATCTGTTATTAAAATATATTCTATTTCGAGTAATCATTAATCAATACTAATTTATTCGAAGCAATACTTAAATACTTGACGAAATAATTTAAACATTACTTCAATAACATTAATACATTTTTATATCATACAAATGTACGGTTACTTAATCATTATTTAAATTAAAAACTATAACAACGATTTCTATGCATTTCTAATTCAATGATTAATTGTTACTACCATTTATAACATTTCGCTTAAAAAATATTGCAATTTATATTTTTTTGATTTCAAAGTTTTCGATTTTTTAAATTTTTTTAATTTTGATTTTAATAATGTATCAAATGTTTTAAACGATAAGCAAATAAATCAATTGAGAAAAGGAAATATTACGACAATGCATAATCAAAGATTTTATATGCATATCCAAATGGTATCGGAAAATTGGATAAATTCAAAGGAATACCGTAATCTCTGAGAAAAATGAAGGCGAAAAAAAAGTACCAATAATTCAGATGTTATTTAGCCGATATAATGATATTTCAATACAATTAATGATATATCGCTGACATGAATGACATCCTTCGGTAAATGCGATGGGTACATCACTATTGACAGAGCTGATGTGTTTTTTTTTTCTTTCTTACATAAAAAATAATGATACTATTTGTAATTCTCTCATACATAAAATTAAATTTGCAACAAATCAACGAACTACACCGTATTTCCCACCTTACGTACGTGAAAATGCTTACATTCATATGATATGTGTGCATACTTTAAGTACATGCGTGAAGATGCGAAAATGCAACAATTTTATTCCACTTTTCGTACGTAAATAAACCGAAAAGACTTTTTTTGTTCCATTCTCACAAAAAGCGAGAAAGCAGAAATATGTCTTTTCTTCCAATTTCTCGTACGTAAAGAAATCAAAAATACATCTCTTTTTCCTCCATTTTCCAAAAAGTAGAAGATGCGGAAATACATAATTTTTCTCCCAAAGAAGCGGAAATATTGTATACTTTACGTAAGAGAAGGAAACAGAGAAAAGAAGTGAAAATATCGCATACTTTACGTAAGTGAAAAGAACGAAAAAAAGAAGCGAAAATAGTAAATTATTTGCATAAGTTATCTGTCATTGTTTTATCTTTATAACAGATATATGGTATAATAAAAAATACTTGTATTTGATTATTTCAAAAAGTGAAATTACAGCTTCTTCTCCCTTCTTCCCAAAATTTCACTTATTCACACAAAAAAAAAAATCCGATAGATTCAGAAGGATGAGAAAGAAGAAGAAAGGACACAAATACATCTGACAGTACAAAATTTCTTTTGTGTTCCGTTCCGAAGTCATCCATAACTTAAAAAGCTAGAAGAGCTGAAGTGTGACAAATTGTATATCGTCCACGACGATGTTTGGCAATCAGCCTTTGTTCCAAAACTATATCATTGTCTCTATCCTGATCGTATCGGTTTCTCAAGCAAACTTGAAAGAAAGGATGGATGACTATTTTTTTTTTTTTTTTTTTCAGTGATTTATTGTTTCCTCATATGTGTGTGGCAGCAATCGAATAAACACAGACACACATTACTGTCCGCATGTTTCGAAAATAAGAAATAAAGAAAAGCTATGTGATATAATTCAAATTTACACGTAAAAGCTTTTGCCCTTTTACTCTACGAGAGGTTTCCGTCCTCTCTGAGCTAGCCTTAGGACACCTGCGTTACGTTTTGACAGATGTACCGCCCCAGTCAAACTCCCCGCCTGACACTGTCTTCGGTGCAAGTCGTTAAACCACCGAGTGGTTTAACTTAAATCAAAAATTTCGAAACACATTAAATGCTTCAATTCTCGTTTTACCGAATAAGTAAAGAATCGATGAAATTAATAATCAGTACAACTATGACGTGTTACAAACGAAAATTCACACGTAGTAATTGGTATAACTATGATGTAATCGTTGTATCATGAAAAATAAAACTATAAGTATGTACAAACTAGTTATTATACAACATGAACAATGATAATTCAAAAAAATATTTCGATAGTTTTAGGCACGTCACAGTTTATTTGCCTTTTTCAATTATTTAGCATTTTTATTCCAAAGATTCATGCTTTTTTTTCCGATTGAAATTAATTAAAATATTTTTACTTACGTAAAAAAAGTACGTTGTAATTTTCACTCAAACTTATTTAGTGTTTTTATTTTTCGATTGAAATTAATTAAAACATTCTTACTTGCGTTAAAAAGGTATGCTATAATTTTCATGGTTTTCGAAAAAAAAAAAGAATGAAATAAACTTTTATTTTAAAACCTTAAATTTTAAACAAAAAGTAACTCGAAAATGGTTGTAATATGTGTCGATAAAACAAAAAAAGCTATTCATTAATTTCCTTTTTCCTTTTGTTCAAATTCTTCGAAGTTTAAAAAATTTAAACATTTAATTAATGATGATACATATTGAAAATCTTTTCATTTCATTCTTCTTCTCTTTTGTCTGCATTAAATTTCATTTAAACAATTTAAAAAAAAAAAAAAAAAAAGAAAAAAGGAAAAAAGAATATTATTGCTGGAAAAGTTTTTGAATATGGAAAATAAAAAAAAAAGGAAAGAAATATTAAAGACCAATGATTAATAAAGCATACATACTTAAAATTCGAATAGAAAGGAAAGAATGATAAAATGGAAGGATTGTACCATTTACCATTTTTACAATATCATCATCACTTTTCATTATCATCAATTGTCTGCAGTTGTCACAACCATTATTATTACTACTATTATTTTTATTATTATTATCATTACAAATTTTATTATTATTATTATTATTATTATGCTGTTACATTTACAACTCTTCCCTCCTCTCCCCTTCTTTCCATTCTCATAAATTTAATTTTATTTTCATCAATTTTTTAATTTTAATTCCTCTTTTATAATTTTTTCATCAAACCTGCTTTTCAATTCTTAACACCAAGAATTTTTATTTTTTTTTTCTTTAGTAACAAGTAAAAGCAAAGAAGAAAATGCATAAAATGAAAATGACTGAAAGAAATATTCATTTCTTTTTTATTAGTAATAAGAAAATCTATCCTTACTTAAATTTAGTTGTTATAATTCATCTTTTGTATTAAAAACCTTAATTTCTCAATTCTTGCATAATAACCAATATTTATTAATGATAGTAATTAGTTTTGTTCTTTATCAAAGTGATAACTCCCGAAGAAAATGGCTAATAATTTTTAACTATTTCAGTGGATGATTAATATTGCATTATAATCCATTTTATCTTATCAGTCATCTGGAGAAATGCCAAAAAAAGTTTCAACTGATAAATGAATTAATCGTAATAACATGCCAAGAGATTCTTTAGATTATTGTTTTTCTCTCTTCTTTTTCTTTTCTTTTCTTTTTTTTTTTTGATATTTTACTCCAGATTTTTTGATAAAAATTAGGCAAATTCAACAAGATATATAAGTTTGATATCAAAAAGTAATATCATCTCCAAACATCAAAAAAAGGAAAAAATTATCTCCATTGCTGGAAGAAATTTGTAAAAATAAAAATTTTTTTTTTAAACCATATTAAAAATGAAAAGAAAAATCTTTTTGGAAATAAAATTTGCTTCAATTAAAATACTATCAAAAAATATTTATATCAAACTATGAGAGAATCTAATTCGTCAGTTTAAATGATGAATTTCACTGAAATCAAAAGATAATATAAATTCTTAATGCTGGAATTATTATCGTTGATTTCAAATTGATAATTGTCTAATTTTCTCTTTTTTATCAGTTATCATTTGAAATTTTGCGAAAATCCAAACAATTTGCTTATCTTTAAATAATTCTTACAAAAATTTCCATTTTTTCGTACTTCCTCTTTTACTTTTTAATGATACGGTAATAATCTCGCCTTTTTACTGACATGATAACAAAACTATCTTTATAACATTAAAGATCAAATATTTCAACAAAGTGCAAACTTTCTTCTTTTTTCCCTTCTCTCTTTGCTTCCCCAAAATAGGAGTTATTTTTGTTTGATGAATCATAAAGCATTCTTTTTCATTTTAGTAGGGAAACAAATTTAAAAAAAAAAAAACAAAAAAAAAAAAGAAAAGAAGAGGGAAAGAAGGAACTTGAGGACAAATACATAATCCAAACATGATACGACACATTAAACTAAAACTCTCCTATTGTCACCAACCATGATGACTCGCATTGGAAATTTAAAATATTAAAAGAAAAGAATCGTTAAAAAAAGAATGAATTACTTAAACATAACAACTGAATATTCCATAATTTCACATAGTAAATTTCCAAACTTGAAAAAATTTGTAAAATTTCAGATTGCAAAAACTTTCTCATATTTTAAAATTAGGGCAATAAAACTGAGATTAAGTTTGACAATTTTAAAGAATAGAATTTTCTTATTTCCCATCTTACCCAATTAATTTCAGACGACGACTTTCGAAATTCGGTAAATATGTAAAATGAAGAGATGATATTGTCTTATTTAAAATTTCACTAAAGTTATTTTTTAAAAAATAATTATTAATATTGATTAATTTAAAATATAAAGATTAACAAAATATATAATTATGATAAGAATGTGTTAAGGTGATTTTTTTTAATCACAAAATTAATTAAAATAAAATAAATTTTAAATATAATGAATTGAATAATAAATTATTATCATACCTGAAATTAATTATACGGCTGATGCAGTTTGCGTCAAAGCTGTCGTACAAGATGCGGTACTATTACCAACATTGTTACTACTATTATTATTCGTTACTGCAGGTGATTGTACTGCTACTGCAGCTGCAGCTGCATGCGCCATAGCATTTGTCTTCATTGCATATGCAGCCAATACATTTCGTTGCAAATCATACGGATTATAAGGAGACATTAAGCTGAAAGAAACGAAAAAATTAAATTTCAGAGCCACAGAATTATCACAAATGATAAAAGTAAACAAAAACAATTGACAGTATTATCCGAAGTATTTATAAAATTCAAAGAACAGAATAAAATAAATTAATGAGAAAGATAAAAGAGGAAAAATAACAATGAAGAATACTCGTTCTTTTAATTAACTTAATTTACTTCATACTTGATTAATAGCCAAAATTAGTTTAATCATTATTCAACATTAATTCTTCATATCATCAATATTTTATTACATTTTCATATCATAACTTATCGTATCTCATTCATATTTCTGTATAATTATACATAATTCTTATTATTATTAATTGATTTTTTACTATTTTCAACGCAGAAATATCTATTATCTCAATTTTCACATATCACATGAATTTATAGCCTAGAAAGCCTCGACTTATTATTTGTCATATTTTATTCGGATAAAATAGTAAAATGGGAATTATATTCTATTTTTTTGTATTCCAAATGGAGAATGAAAATTAAGTAAAACAAAAAAAAAAAGTTGAAATAATAAATAGTCTAGGAAGCCTAGACTTATTATTTATCATATTCTCTTCTACAAAAACAAAATCAAAGTTAGAAGGAAAAAGCCAACCCAGCTGTTGTATTGGGCGGTGCGGTAGGATGAAAAAATGGTGGATAGTAGGGGAATTCGGTAGCTTTTGATAATGCCGCACTATCAGCGGCAATTTTAGCAGCCATATCAAGCGGATTTATTGATGGATAAAATGATGCTGCCCGTGGTACTGTTTGTTGACCTGAAATAATGGTAATTTTTCCCGTTTGTTTATTTGTTAAATTAATCCAAAACTTGAATAATGAAATTAGTAAATACAAATAATTTATAAACATAAGTTTCCCAAACATATTATAACTAATTGATGAATTTATTACAATAATAGAAACAAAGCGGCAACTTTCTTTTTGTTTTGATTGGGTTAGAATTTTTAAAATAAATCGCGCGAAAAATTGACTAATAATATTTTCAAAATTTTTATAATAATTACTGATTAAAATTTCTTGTTCATTTTCATATAATGGAAAATTTATTGAAAATCTAATTTCAATTTGATACAATTAATTTATTTGATCAATTAAAGCAAGAAGAAACAAACTTAGCAAATTTGTTGCCGGAAAAGCAGTAAATGGCAATGTAAACCGATATTTTTCTTTTGTTTTCGTGATACTTTTTGGTTTTCGTCGTGGTCGATACTTATAATCCGGATGCTCCTTCATGTGCAATGCTCGAAGACGTTTTGCTTCATCGATAAACGGCCTTTTTTCCGCATCACAAAGTTGCTTCCATTCTGCCCCTAAAATTTAAAAGATAAAAAAAAGTTTTCCGCTTCGTTTCACTTTCTTTCCGTTAGAACTTTTGCGACGAGTCGATTTCATAATAAATTTGAATTTTAAGAGAAAATCGAAACATTAGAATTGAACTGATCCGCCGAAATGTTTCTGAATTAGCAATCGAAAATTCTGTATAAAGTGCTAACCCAAACGTTTACTAATTTCACTATTATGCATTTTCGGATTATCTTGCGCCATTTTGCGTCGTTGTCCTCGAGACCAAACCATGAAAGCATTCATTGGTCGTTTCACATGCGATTCTATGGATATTTTACCGGGGCCAAGACTTATTGCATGACCTGAAGAGACAAATGAATTTAACCTACGTTTAACTAATTTAAATTTGACCTTGATTAACCCCTAAAAATATTTGATACGATAACACCACTCTAGGTATGGCATAGCGGCTGATAATCACCGATTGTAGCTGAAATTACAAACTAATATTGATGCAAGAATCAATCTATATTAATGGTATTACTAAAATGAAAATGAAATTATTTTTTTTTTTTCAAAAAAAAGTAATTTGAAAAAATTTTCTAAAAAAAACTAAGAAAGTAAGCAGAAAAAAAAAATTACGCCTATTTTCAAATAAGTAAATTTTAACTAAAAATTGCTAGAAAGAGAAAGTAAAGTTCAGCAATACGAATATTAATGATAATGATGATAATTTTTTACTAGTAGCTGATGAACGACCACCATCTGAAGATACTGATCCAAGATCATCATCATCATCTAATAAATCATCATCACGTTGATGATGATTATGATTGTGTAATTTATGTGGTCTAGCAATTCCATCTGATGATATATTGATCGGTATCGTTGATGCTGATGATGCTGTCACGATCGATGGATAAAGCATGGTTAATTCGGTCATCAGGATTTTTGCTGATAAAAATTGGATGATGATGACGAATAATTGATTGAATCCAAAATTATTCTAGGACTTGTCAATAATTAGTAAATAATTATAAATTTCTTCCTTTCTTCCTAAAAAAAATTTTTTATTTTTCAGAATATGAAATATTGCTTAGAACAATACTTTTGGAAGTCAAAAAAAGAAAAAAGGACACAAAAAATAATCAAAATGAAATATTTTTTGATAATTATAAAATATTATTTTATCAACAACCTTTCCAACCTTTCTTTTTTTCGAAGTAATAAATATTCAGATAATATTAATACCGATGATAAGATTAGGTTAAAGGTCATGCATGCTCAATTTAATTTTCCTTTTTTTAAGAAAAAGCGGAGAAAACGAGAGAAAAACAAAAGGACACTTTTTATCAAGATGATACTAGAAGGGAGATAGGAGGTGAGAAAGTGACAAGAAGATAACTAATTTTCAGCTTTTGTACTGTTAGTATTGGTGATAATGACAATAGTAATAATGATGATGACGATAATAATATATACAGACATGAAAATAAACAATAAATGAAAACATAATGCGACAAAAAGTGTTGGTACCATTGCTACTATATAGTTCAGTGGATTCAGTTGGTTAATGGTAAATGATGATGTGACAATAATAATAATAATAATGAATGACGATGATGATGATGATGACAATGTTGATGATTGTTGATGATGGAAAGGAAAGATTTATAATACAATGATTACAATGATTACAATGATTACAATAACGACAATGACAATGACGATGGCAATGACAATAACGATGACAATAACGATGGACAATGACAAATAAAAATTCATCGAACACAAAGGGAACACTTAGAGCAACTTGCCATGAACCATTATTATATCTGGGAAAAACTGTGACGTGACGATAATTGTTATAATATGAGGAATATGGGAATAGCCAAAATATGGAATAGATATTAAAAAATTAAATCAATACTTATCAATTTTACAAAAAAATTTTTGATTCCAATCATTTTCGAATAACTATGCTGCTTAGATATTCTTCTATGTTACTGACAAGAGATAAGATGAGTAAATTATCTCAGAGATTTTATTTCCACATTTTAATTATTTAATTAATTTAGAAATATAAGTTACTGATAAAGGGACAAGACAAGAAATTGTCGCAAAGATTTTATTCTCATATATTAATTCTTCAATTAATTTAAAAATATTACCTAATATAATCATACAAGAAAATATTAGAAAATAAGATCATTTTATTACGTTTTGGAACAAAAAGGAAGAAATAAAGTGTTTGATCAAATGAAATTCTAAAAAAAAAAAAGAAAAATTAACTAAAATTATCAAAATTTTAGAAATCATTTAAAGAAATAGAATGGAAAATGAAAAAAAGCAAAAAATAGAAAAATATTTAAGAAAAAAAATCAAAAGAAATTGAAATATTATTTTGTCAAATTGTAAAAATTTTTCCCAATTTATTTTTCATTCTTATTGGACACATTTTAATTAATTTCTGTAAGAATCTACCATCTATATAAGATGATAAGATGACAAGGTGGAATTAATTTGTCACCTTCCATCTGTCGCATCTCTTGATTAAACCAATCCATCATCATGAAAATCAAAACAAATACAAACTATTCAAACTCTGGAAAAATGACAAAGTGTTTCATTTATTTGAGAAATGAATCGTATATTTATAGGTATAATGTGGGTATTAAAAGTTTGAATAAATTGAATTGAATTGAAATTGGAAATTTGTTTAATGAAGCGAAGCATCCTTTAACTGCCCATCTACCTATTTACCTATCTACCTGTGTACCTAGTTATCTATCTGTCAACCTACCTTGATTACCTACCTATTCATTCTTCTTTAACTCCACTATCATCAATATCCCATTCTTCTCCTCCTTTCATCTCATTCTTCAAATTTTTTCTCCTTCTGCTTATGAATTGCAAAAATTGAAAAAACAAATAAATAAAAAAACAAAAAAGGAAGAAAATGATAAATCTCTAACTATTCCTTCTTCTATTCATCTATTTTGTATTAAATTCATCAAAAAGAAACATTCCTTATTTCTTTTATTTTCATCCTTCTTCTTTCCATTTCCACTCTCTCTCTCTCTCTCTCTCTCTCTCTCCCTTCCTTATCTTTTTAATCATTTTTCCATTTCTAGGAAAATTATAACTTTTTCCTTTTTTTTTAAATAAGGAGGAAAATGAGGAAAAGAAATGAACGAATAAAGGAATTAAAAAATGAATAGGAAGGTAAAATTAGAAATAAATTACCAAACATCTAAATGATTGAATACATTTTCTGATTCAGTTTAATAAAAGGAAAGATAAATATTATTTAAAGTGAAATGGGAATAAAGAAAAAAAAAAAGAAAACCAAATTTGTTAAAAATGAAAGAAGTGCAAGAATATGAAAGTATTTCATTTATCATAATAATATGATTAAAATGATAAAAATTAGGATATTACAGGAGATGAGAAAGATTTATTTATCTTAACAACATAGATGAAGTGATAAGAATTGAGATGTTACAAAAGATGACAGATCACTGATATAATATTCGAAATTTTTATTACTTCATATGACTATAATTTTCGACTTTATGATAACTCTGATTCAGCTGATAACAGGAGAAGGGAAAACAATCCACATAAGAGGATCATATAAAAAAGTTCTTTTAAATTAGATAATCTAGCATTCATTCATTCATTTATTCATTCTCTTTTCTAATTTCTATTATCATTCTAATTAATATCTGATTTAGATATTGTTTATAGTAACTGCTAATTAATTCCGATATTGTAATAATGACTGATAACTAATTCAAAAACTGTTATATTAACTGATAACTAACTCAATATTATTATAATAACTGATATCTAACTCAGATATGCTATACTAACTGATAACTAATTGAGATATGGATTGATAGAGAGAGAAAATAATTACATAAAAGAACCATATAAAGAAGTACCTTTTTTTTTTTTTTTTAAATTAAACAATTTAACAATTCATTCGCTATTTATTCATTCAATCATCCATTCACCCATTCATTCAATCATTCATTCAATCAACCATTCATTCATCCATCCAACTAGAAATTGGAATGTTTTCGGGTTTTTCAAATGTGCTATATATGACAATATCCATTTTTCAACTAAAAATTTCGAGGGAAAAAAAAAGTACACATACATCTACGCGTAATGTATACAATATAAAATTGGTTAAGAAGGAAGGAATCATCAAAGCAATCATTATTATCAACACTGCAATCGTCATCATCATTATCATCAACTTCTTTCATTCGTCATCTGTCCCCATCCTACCTTTTCTTTTCTTCTTCTTTTCATCTGTTGCTTTCTATAATTTTCTTTTGTTGCAAAAAAAAAAAAAAAAAAAATTTTTTTGAATATCAATTCAAATTAGATGATGACTGTAAATGAGTAGAAAGAGAAAAAAGAAAATTGCATAAAAAATAATATCGTCGTTTGCATTTTTACATTAGGAGCGATTATAAGAGAATATACACGTAAACTGACCATTGAGCGCAACAAAGAGAAGAATAATCCAGTGATCATTCTATTTGGATATTCTCTAACAATTATTTGTAACATAAAGTCATCAATTTTTATGCAATAAAATGAAAATTATAAAAATAATACGTATATTGGGAGGAATATTTATGCGAATTACGTGTTTTAAAACATTTCAATTTATAGTTTGATTTCAAATTTGGTATGTTAAGCTAAGGTATTTCATTCATTAAAAACTTAGCATCATATTTAATGTTAACAATAAATTGATTTGGTAAATTATTAACAATAAAATTGTTACTAAAATTATATCTTGTTACTAAATTAATCAATTTTCGATGGCAAAAAAAGGATGAAAAAAGAAAATGAAAGATGAAGAAAAAGAATGAAATAAATGTTTGATGAATTTTTCAAATAAAACATAAGAAAATCTGGATTATATTTTGTTAAGGAATTGAAAAGAATAAGGCATTCAAAAAGCTAAGCATTTATCAGTATTTTCTGTTTTTTTCCCTCCATAATTAGCAGCATATATGGTATTCCAAAAAATAAACAGCCTTTTTTAAATTGAAGTTGAATCAGCCTTGACAATTTTTTTTTAACTCAGTTAAATCATCTTCGACAACTTTTTCAATTCAGACTAAACCGTCTTTGCTAACTTTAAATTAAATCATCTTTGAAAATTTTTTAAGCTCGGATTAAATTAAATTTGACAAATTCCTTTAACTCAAATTAAATTATTCCTGAAAAATAATTCCATTGAAATCCTATTGTACTTTTTTTTTCTAAGCTTAAATTATAAATCAAGCAATTCGATATTAAACTATTCATTCCGAAAGTGTAGTAAACAAAAGGATAAGAAAACAATAAAGTACTGTAAAGTATACATAAGCTATACAATTCAATGATAGCAATACAACATTTCTTTTCTTACATTCAAAAAAGGACGATGATGTTTAATAAGATCAAAAGACATCATCACCATGTCATCCGATCGTGTCAACCGATCATCGTGTCATCCGACCAATTTGTATTCCAATAATCAGATGATTTCATCCATTCATTCATTCATTCATCCATGTAATCGATTGTACGCCTCATGAATTATTATTATTTGTTTGTTTGTTAAGATATTACAAAAGAGAGATGTAAAAAAAAAAACAATACAATGTAATAACAACAATAGTATTAACAATAAACTGAATAACGATGATGATAATAATAACAATTACAGAAATAACAATAAAACATTAAAAAGATGTTTTTTTTTTTTTTTGTTTTTGATTTAACATTAATAATGATGAAACAATGAACGAATAATGATGATAATTACTGATGATAACAATAATAATGAAAATTTAGAAGATGAATAATATTAGCAATAATTGAATAACGATGATGATGAGAAAAACAATAACAGTCGTAACATTCACAATAATCATCATAATAATACTAGAACGTCTAAAAGATATCCTTGCTCTTAGTTTTAATATTGATAACAATCACAGTAATAATGACTACAATAATGATAACAATAGTAGTAATAATAGTAATAATAATAGCAATAAAACATGTAAATAATAAAAAAAAAATAAAAATTAAGAGGGAATGAAAAGTTGAGAGAAAGAAAACGAGAGAGAAGAGAGGAGAAGGGGTTAAGATTACAAATAATAAGGATGGATTGAAGATGGAAGAGTATGCGTATTTGTTGAAAATTTGGATCGTAATGTTTCGTTAATTTGCATTTCAATAGGATATAACAAAAGAATTAAAAAAAAAAAAAAAAAAAAAGAAAGAGAGAGAAAGAGAGGTAGAAGATACAAAGAGAAAGAAAATACTCTTTTTTTCCCTTTTCATTTTTTACGGTTCTAATACAAAGAAGCGAAGCTTCAAAGGTGTATATTTTTTATAGTATAGCTTTATTCTTTTTTTTTCCCATTCCCTTCTTCTCCTCTGCACCCCGCTTTCTCCCGACACCGGAATGGATCGGGGTTTCTTCTATCTTCACCCGCTCTTTTGATTTATTTTTCACTTACTTCTGTGATGTAAGAAGCAAATTTGACTTCATTTCATATTCGTCACACCTACACACATACACGTACGCACACCCACACAATGGCATCCACGCACATTGATATGCAAACAAATAAATAAAACACATTAATGATTTTTTTGTTCAAATTTGAATGAAAGGAATGATTAATCATATGAAATAACAGTTGTTTTTTTTTTTTTTGAATATATACAGCAAAAAAATCGAAATGGTTTTTACGTATTTTCAACAAAAAGGGGGAAATTTTAGGTGATAGAAGTATTTGGATAATGGTGAAATGAATGAGTTAATGTCATATCTAATAACAATATTAAATGGCAGAATGAAGGAATGATTTTTCTAATTATTTTTCTACCTGTCACACATGTGATAGGTAGAAAAAAAAAGTTGGTATATCTATATAATAACATGCGCCTATTCGAATGCAACATTATGTCAAAATTTCAAAGCAATCGATGAAGAACTTGCAAAAATTATATCAAATGCCATAACAAACATTTACATTCTTGTTTTCATGAATACAATTGAATAATTAAATCAATCATGTTGGATATCTAATTAATTGATCAATAAAAGAAAATACATATACGATATTAAAGATCTCATGATATTAATAATAGTGTTAATCGTAATAATAATAGTTATACTAATAATAACAATAGCAATAATGATAACAATAATAATAATGGTAATATGGTAAGTGAATAATAATAATGAAAAAAATATTAATAATAAAAATGATAATACTATGCTAATGATATTGAACAAACTGATTGATTGGAATAAAATGATTATGTCATATTAGAACAATAAAGGATAATTAATATTTCAAGTTCGTCATGAAAATTATCCCGTTAATAATCATGATAATCTGGAAAGTGGAGGAAAAACGTAAAGATTTAAGAAAATAAGAAAAGAAAAGAAAAGGGAAAAACAAAATGATTCATTTAAGAAAAAGTTTTTATGGAATATTTGTATTTATGAAGTGAAGTTAATTAAGAAGATATATTTGTATTTAAAAATGACAATAAGACAAACTTGAAATGGACACGAATAATAATAATGAATTGAATAAAAATTCAATGAATAATGCAAAATGAATTGAATATAATGAATAGCATGAATATGAGGATGAATTTTAAAAATTTCGAAAAATTTAATTAACAATTCAAAACTTTTTTAAACCACAAACAATAACAATAATTAACATATTTTTTTTCAGCTAATCTTTCATAGTTATCTACAATTTCATTTCACTTATTTTAAAATCAGTCATCTTTCCACTTTACTTATCTTGAAATGATCAAATGGTTGAATTTATTTTGTTCGATAAAAGAAAATTGAGATATTCATATTAAATAAAGCAATCTTTTGCATGAATAATACAAATAGTATCAATGCGAACTTTCTTTTTTTTTTTTTTTTACTGAGTAAACACATAATTGGTGAAGGATGCAAATAAAGGTGAAGAGATTAAAATAAGTACACACAAATGATTTGATGAGAAATTTTTTTTTTAAAAAAAGGGATGAAAAGAAAGGGAAGGAAAGAGAGAGAGAGAAAGAAAGAAAGAGAGAAAATATTTTTTGAAATTACGAAAGAATAAAATAAAAATTCATAAATGATTGAAACTGGCTTTATGTTGAAATTGAAAAAAGAAAAAAAAAAGTGTGAACAAAAGAAGACTATAACAACAGGTTACCAATTTGAAAATGCTTAAAATTTTGTCTCTTTGTCATCATTTTCCCTCTCTCTCTCTTTCTCTTCCTCTCTTTCATTATCAATTTTTCTTTTTTAAATTTTTCTTTTGTTCGGAAAAATTTATAAAAATTCAATCAATCCGATATACTCTCATCAAAAAAAAAAAAAAAAAAAGAATTTCGTGACTATTGTTAAGATGAGGTAAAGTAGTAATATCATTCTTTTCTCTTTTCTTCTCTTCCTTTCAAGAAAGGAATACTTTTCGAGGCAATGAAAAATCGAAATCAAATTTTTGAATCAAAAAGTTTTTAAATCGTGAACAAGCGATATCTTTTGTTGATTGACTGGTTGAGTAATTGATGGATTGATTGATTCAATGATATCAGTTTATAGATTGATTAATTCAGTGATATCAATTTACTGATAATAATGATAATTAAAGAAATTAAAAAATAGTTAGAATGGGAGGAAAATAGAAAAAAAAAAAAAAGAGAAACATTTGAAAAAGAAATTACTTCGTTCACGATCCTTGTTCTTGACAAATAATACTGATAATTGAAAAATGAAAAATGAATTTAGAATGGGCAATGAAAAATGATGATGAAATTTCTTGAAATTTATAAAATTTCGGAACTTTTTTTGCTAGATTTGTTAAAAATAGCATTTAAATTATAATTCATCAAAAATTCGAAAAAAAAAAGGAATTATTTTCATCAGAAAATAAACTATTCGATTGTAATTTTAAAACTGAAATATAGATATATTAAAATATCCAGAATTCATCTCTATAATGTTACGAAAATCATTGATATCACTGATACGGCAAACATTGTTTTTATAATCAAATTTGTCGATATTACTTAAATTGCTCACAAAAATAATTTTTCACAACATGAATTGAAGAGAAAGCCTGAGGAATCAAATTTGCCGGGATTATCTTAAATCATTGATATGATAAATTGCAAATCTGCTGGCATTGTTTAAAACTGTCACAAAAATCATTTCCTCAAATGAATCAACTTGATATGATAATCAAATTTGCAAACCACCGAGATGACAATCAACGTTTTATTTAAACCTATCCTACATATTATCTTTTTTAAATCAAGAAATATGCAACTGAATTTTTTTTTTGAAAAAATTTTAACGATTCCTGTTTGTTGTAATATTATCTCACGCATACAATACATTAAAAACTATTCCGTATCATACATCTAAATTTAAGACTCCGGATAATAAATCCGGAATCGGAATCTATCCTGTTCTGACACAAAAATCGCTTAACATCTTGAAATGAAAAGAATAACTGAATATGCGACATTAAAATGTGCAGTAAACGATGTAAATGAGTTAGGAGACAAATTCGGATGACACGCCCAATTAAGACAAGGAGGAGGAGAAGGTAGGATGGAATTATTTGGCTTTGTCCCCACCCTCTTGGCCACATTTCCATCTTTTCGTCTTGTCCGCCCAATTCCGGCTGACAAACGGATGAGCAAAGAGGCGGTTATGACCGAATTGGAAGTTTGGCATGACAATTATGATAGGATGGGGTGGGATCAACCAAACAGATTCATCCATCGATGTTGCCTACTCCATCAGATAGCCACACCCAGTCATCACACATTTTTAACCCTATGACCGGATAGCTTTTACCGTTTTTTTCTACCATTTCCGGAAAAATTAGGAAAGATGATGAAGTCCGGGAAAATTGTGACATATTATGAAGAAGGTAACGGGGAAGTTTTTGGAAAGACAAAACTTTTTTTTTTTTATTAATTTACCATTAAATCTATCCATTTTCCGAAACTTTCTTTCCTGTTTAGAATCAGAAGAAATTCCACTACATAAAAAAAAAGCGGTATTTTTTCTCGTAATTAATATATCACGTAATTCTACGCACTATTTAGACGTGATTCCAGCAGTGGTCCGAATTAAATAATTGACATAATCGAATTTTTATTTTCAAATTTAGTGTATTCAGATTAATAAATTTTTCGCATAATCATTTAACACTTCTGGTATGTTTAATTAATAACTCAAAGTTTCGGTTAATTTTTAAAACTTTGAGCAATTGGAATATATATTTTATCATGAATCAGTCTTTCAGGTCATCATTCTAATCTTTATGTGACATTTGGTGACGAAATAGATCATCTGAATCAAATTATATCAATTCTGATAAATATTTCGCTGATATTAAATTCATATCAGTTCGATTGAAATGCAAATAATTAAAAAAAATGCAATAAATACAATATATCGAGAAATATTTAAAAGCATATATCAGAAATAAAGTGTGATATTATAAATGCTAGATTTAATTTATACTTAATGGTGCTTTTGGATGGATTTGTTCAGTTTAATTCCATTATTTCATTATAAATTGTATAATTTATATCAATTAAGATATTAGATAGGAATGTATAAATGTATAAAGATCAACTGCTAAAATTACACCAATGAAAATTATAAAAATGAGATGTATTTTTGTGATATGTTGTCGAAAGATTGTCGATCTAATTAACTTTACAAAATAATTAGTTTAGTAACATGAAATATGACACAGCCCTTCAGCAGTGAAATAAATGAGTAATATCATAAGTATGATACTTAGTGTTATAAGTAATAATGCAATGTTTAATATTATAAGTAATGTATGTTGGAAATTTTAAATTAAAACAAAAAGACAAATTATCAAATATAAGATTTAATCTTCACTTCGAACTGAAAAAAGCGCAACATTAAAAATTTTCTGAAATTCTAAATGCGTAATATTTGCTAATTTATTATAACTTTTACTATTTTAAAATTTCAAAATTGAAATTCCAAATGTAGACAAACAAATATTTTAAAGGAAACCGATCAAAACAATATGAATTAAATAATAATTGCAAACATGCAAGGATAAAGGACAATGATAATTAGAATTTTGATAAGAAATTCTACTATTATCACTATTATCATCAATTAAATTAACTGAATAAATTATAAGGAAATTAAATAATGGGGCAGGATGGAATTCATAATCATTTATAAAAAAAAAATTTATTTTTTAATGTTCAAGTAATCCAGATGGATTGTGTGATATAATCATATATTTTTTATTTACAAAAGTCAAAACTGTTATCACATAATTTTTCAATAATTTTAAAATTCAAAATTTTAAAATCAAAATTATAATGAATTTCAAACATATTTTTTTTAAGTAAAAAATATATAAATCTTTTTTATAACGATTAAAACTACATTCATATAATTTTTCAATAATTCTAAAATTCAAAATTTTAAAATCAAAATTATAATGGGCATTAAATATTTTAAAATAAATCCGTGTTTATAGATGATTAAAATTATTGATATTCATATAATTTTTAAAATATTTCCATAAATGATATTATTTGATATTTTTAAGTAAGGAAATAATTGATGAATATTTGCTGATAAAATATTAAATGTTTCAGCGGGAATTTCAAATTTCATAACTGAAGAAAAATCAAAATATAATTTAATACTCATAAAATGAATTGAACTGGATAAGAGAATGAATGAATGAATTACTGAATAAGAGAATGAATGAATGACTTGAATGGAAAAATGAATGACGAAAATAAATATTATATAATATTTTGAGATGTTTATTAGGAATTTAGATCTGATAAACGAGGACAAAGGGAGTCAGAATATAATCTAATAAACATAAAATGAATCGAATTGGATAAAATGAAAAAATGAATGAATGTGAGAATGTGAGAATGAATGAATGAAAGAATGAATGAATGATCAAATGAAAGAATGAATAAATGAATGAATGAGAGAATGAATGAATGAATGATCAAGTGAGAAAATGAATGAATGAGTGACTTGAATGAGAGAATGAATGAAGAAAATAAATAATATTTTTGAAATATATGTTGTTTGTTAATATCTCCATGATTGAATTGAACAAAAATGAGGAAGAAATTAGGAAAAAAGAGGAAAATATAAAAATTTGCATCATAAGAGGCTGAATTTGTTGTCACCAATCATTGTCACCCTCATCATCTTTTGGGCTTTCTTGGAATGGGGATGACAGAGAGAATTCAAAGTACAAAATCAAATTGAATAAGTTAAAATTTAGAAAAAGGGCGAGAGAGAGAGAGAGAGAGAGAGGGACTTATTTCCTTCTTTTGTTATCAAACCTTTTTATTCTTCTTCTTCCATAACCCAAATTGAATTTTTTTTTACCCATGAGTTAGTTAATTATGGGAACTTCTTTTCTTTTTTTTGTACCAAAAAGAAAATCTCTCAAATTTCATTTGTATATACTCAAATTTTTTTTTTTGAAGAAAAATGAAATTTTTGTTCCTTCATTTGAGATTTTTTTGAAAGAAAGAAAGTACGTTTTAAATGATTGAACTTTTGTGAAATAACAAAAAAGAAGAAAGAAAAGTTCTTTTTTTTTAGCTATTTTGTCAAAAAAATTTTCAATTGAATTTTAATTAGGAAAAAATTTACGTGGAAAAAAAAAGGAATTTTAAATTTTTCATAAAATTTTCATCTTCCAAAATTGATAAATGATAGAATAAGAAAAAAGTTACGTCAACTCTCCTAAATTTTATTTTTCGTATGAATTTTCACGTACCTTTTTCTAGTTACAATGATTATTTTCCTTTTTTTTTTTTTTTCTACATGATCAAATTAGAAATGAGAAATATAATTAATTTCAAATAATAATTTTGGACATGATAAATGAATTTCATATTTAACAAAATGAATACGTGCTATTAAATTTAAAAAAAAAAAAAAATCTTAATGCTTATCACAGAACAAAATTACTTTAGTTGAAAGAATTAGGATCTAGATAAAGTCTTGATTTGGAATAATGAATAACCTGAAAAGATTTACTAGGATAAAACTTGATTCTATCTTATCATCTAATCTTGATGAAGCTATTATGAAAAGGCAAAAATTGAAGATTAAAATTGGAATTCATTCGAAAGTATAAGAATTGTAAATCTATGCGATCAAGTATGCAGGCAAACAATATTCATAAATTGGAAAAAAAAGAGTTAGTGATAATAATTTAGGCATTTTTAATTCATTGAATTTGATAATATTTCAAAATCATTAATTAATTAAAAGAGTAAATAAATTAAATAAAACTAAGAATGATAATGGTATGAAAGTAATTTAAAAACTTTTAAAATATTTGAGAAAGATATTGAAATTAATTTTTAAGTAAATAACTTCTGATTATTTGCATAGATTAAAAGTTATATCGTGAAATAACTTGTTGCCAAATAATGATAGAATAAGCGATTATTTTGGTTCAAGTTTATCGTCTTTATTCAATAAATATTTATGAAAATAATGAATACAGTAGATGTCACAGCGGGGGAGCGGTGCGGTGGAAATAGGGTCAAATTTGGGGATCAAAATTTTAGGATCAAAAAGAATGGACAAAAAGTGAGATATAACAATGGGAGGTTTTCCTTAATGAAAGAGACAGGAAAAGCTCTTAATAAGTAAGTATTTTGCATATGACAATTTGGTATGATTGAAAGCAATCATATCGATCAAAAAATCATTGATAAAGGTCAATGATTTTGTATTGGTTTAACAATATTTGTGTCAACCTGATGATGACGCATTCTTGTCAACCTAATGATGACGCATTATTGTCACGAAATTGATTTACTAACTCTTTCAAAAGTCAATTATTAAATTATTTAGTAAATGAATTTAATATTTGTGGAATACAATAAACATTTGGCATTAAAGGAAAAAACAATGAAATCGGTAAAGAAATAATAAAGTGAGGAAGAAAAAAGAAAATAAAATTAGACGTAAAAGTAATTGAATACTCAATAAAATCACAAATTATTAAAAATGAATTTTTATTCATTTCTAATAATTTTTTGAAAATTCGTAAGATTCTTTGAAAAATTTGAATCCGGAAAATTTAAAAATAATTACTAAAATTTTCTAATCATAAATTAAATTTATAAATTTAGCTAATCAGTTTGTTTGTAATCAAAGATTAAAACTGGAATAAAGATGAAGAATTTATAGTGTCTATTTGAAATTTTAATAAAATTTTTTGCTAAATATTCTTTTTGAAAATATTTGAATAATCGTTAATTTGAAAAGGAAATCATTTGTTGTATTTAATACAGTTGAAATTGAAATTGAAACCAAATAATTTTTATTTAAATTAGTTTGTCAAAAAAATTTTTGATTTTATACAGCAGGAATATTAAAAAAAAAAAAAAGTGAAAATTTTTTCGCTTTTTTGACATCAAAATGCTTAATTATGCCAATTGAATATATGTGAAAAAAATTTTGCTTGACATTTCTAAAAAAAGGAAAAAGTCAAATTTTTCTTTGAAAAAAAAAAAAGAGAAAAATTATTTTCTAAAAATTAGCAATCGAGAAAAAACTGATCGTAGCATGCAAATTTGATAATATTCTTCTTCATCATCATTATCATCGTTTTCATCATCTTTTTTCAAAAAAAGTTTTAAGAAATAGTAGAGATTGATTAAGGATGAAATATTTCTATTCCCAGGTGTATTCATTACTTTTTCACCGACTTTTTTTTTTTTTTTTTTTTTTTTTTTTTTTTTTTTTTTTTTTCCCCCCTTTTTTTTTTTTTTTTTTTTTTTTTTTAGGATTTTCTTGAATCTTATTGGCTACCTTCTTCGATAATATTTCATAATCCATCGAAAATATAACAATGTAAGAATCATTTTTAAAGTAGACCAAAGAATAAGTAAGTTATTATGCAATGTGTTGTTATCATTAATATTATTGCAAAAATAATTTACTTTTGATGACATGCAAAAGTAACATGTGTTTTGTAATTATCATTGTAATCATTATTAACATATTTACTTCTGCAAATGTCATTATTAATAGCAATATTACGGTTCATATTGCTATAGATAATATTATTATTGCTAATATTATTATGGATATTATTGTTATTATTACGATTATTGTTACTATCATTATTACTGTTGTTTGATTATTGTTATTGCTATTGTAATAATAATATTATCTATAATATTTACATTATTTATCAAAGAAATTTTACAGCTTTTCCTAATCTTTGTTCATTTTTGATGCCAAATATTATAGTATCATAATCAAAATAATTCCATCTTATCACTATTTCTTCTATTATAACCTTTTTTTTGTCTTGCTCTAAGATATTCTAGTCAAGAAAACAAATCAAATTGTTCCTCATATGATAAGCTTTTTATCATTTTTGCTAATGATAGTGACAAACCCCAAACATCTAATTTTAAGCTCAATAATTGAAAAATTCAATTCATAATAATAATATAATTTATAATAATAATATAATTTATATAAGAATAGAATAAATGAAAAATATATAGCTGAATAAATAGGTGGGAATATTATAAGATAGATAAATAAATAAGTTAGATATTATTTATCTATTTAGAGATAATAAAATATTACCTCTATATAAGAATAGAATATTATAAAGTAATGGAGAGAACATGAAATAATTAAATAAATAAATGAAAAATAAATAGATAAATAAATATGTTATTGAAAATCAAAAAGAAAGTTAAAATTCGTTCCATTTTTTATTTTAAAAAATTTAAAGAGCGAAAAGAATAATTTATGAAATGAAATTGATTTTATCCAATTCGTTTTTTCAAAAAAGTTTATTATGCAAAGAAATGATCAATTTGAAAAGGCCATTAAGGCTAATTTCGTACTTTTAAATTTTCACCTTAAAATGAAAGTATAATCATTCAATGCATTCAATGCATTCATATATTTTCCTTTTTTGGCAAATTCACGAAAAAGGAAAAATTATAATAATTGTAAGAATATGATTGATTTAGTTGACCTAATTTTTGCCTCTTCTCATCTCTTGTATCATTACTAAATTGATGTATATTTATGCACATTCTATTGAAGTCATCATTTTAAAATTTGTAAATTCTGAAAAAACGAAATGTAAATAAGAATCTAATTAACGTATTGAGATGAATACATATGTTAGGGACAAACTTCGGAATGATAATACATAAATTTGAAAAATCATTTTGATATTTAAAATAGTGAAATAAATGAAAATTCAAAATATATTTTCAAACCGAAAAAATTATTTGAAATGAATCACTTAAATTTGAATTATTGGAAGGAATGTAAAAAAATTATTTGCATTACTCGAAGGGAAAAAAATATAAATCAAACTTTGATTAAAATATTGATTTAAATACATTTATCAGGCTTAAACTTCAAAATGATGGTACATGAATTTAGAAATTCTTTTAATATTCAAAATAATCAGTACAAAATAAAACAAACTGAAAAATAATTACTTGAATTCAGAAAAAAAATGCAAAAAAAAGAATAAATGATCAGTATATCGAGACAATTGATTACAATAAAAGTGGACATCGAAAGGATGATGCATAAAATTGTAAAATTTTATAAATTATTCAAATAACGAAATGAATAATACAAAGCATATTTTGCTAAATATTGCTAGATAAAAATAATTAACTGAATTGAAAAGAAAGAAAAGGAATATAACTAAAATTCTGATTAATGTTGTAATACAAATTTATACTATAGATGATGAATTTCGAAGCGATGATACATAAACTATGAAAATTTTCATAAATAATTTAAAATAGTCAGATGAAACATAGATATACTTTGTTGCGAATAATTATTTGAATTAATAATCAAAATATTCTATGAAAACAAAAAAAAAGACGAAAAAACATTGGAGAAAATTTAATTTTTTTTTCGAAAAATTTTTTTCTATAAATATATCATCCGTTTTGTTTCATTTCCAAAAGCATTATTAAAAAAATAAATAAATAAATAGTGCTATTATTCTAGCAAAGTAGAGATTGTTATAAATAAGCCATTCATTTCAATTCATTTCTTTTCAATTCAATTCAATTTAATGCAAATTCAGTTCGTGCCATAATTATTCCAAGTATTTTTTTTCCTGTTATCCGTAGATATTTAAAAAAAAACTATAAGATTTTCTTCTTTTTCTTTTATTTACCTTTTTCTCGTTTATTGATATAAAATTAATGAAATATCAGCTATGGCAACATCTTTCTCGAAAATTTCAATTTTCGAAATATTCCAGACAACAATTTGAATTGATTTTAGATGTAATAAATTATGTAAAATAAAATAGAAAGTTATTTTTTGCAAGGAAAAATTTCTTTTAGTTGCATTTTAAATTTCAATTTTTCAGTCTATAAAAGAAAAAAATTTAATTTATACATTAAATCTTAATGCTTAAACTTTTGGACAAAAGATTAAATAGATTTTAATTTTTGAATCTTATATGAATTATTGAAATCATTCGTCTAAAGTGCTGAAAAGTCTAAAATACCAAATGATTGCAATTTGTAAGAGATTATTTTTGGATGCCACAAATGGTTTTGCTTTTATTTAAAAAAATTAGGCTAGTTTTCAGTTATTAAAAAACAACACGATTCTATTAAAACAAAAAAAAAAAAGAAGAGACGAATGATTGAAGCAAAAGAAAAAAAAAAAAAAATTGGAAAAATTTGGAATATCAGAAATTTATGTAAACATCAAACAAAATTTTTCTCATACTTGTTATGCTCAGGGATTCGGTAAAATTAGTCAAATATTATTTAATGAATGATAAAATTTATATTTTTTGAAAAAATTATTTGAAATCATTCAGATTTTTGATAAACTTGTTGAATTGTTAAAATGAAGGAAAAGTTTTATTCAGATTATACTTTTCCGACAACGACATTACTAATCTTACTGATTAACTGAAGCAATTCAAAAAATTTTGAAGAACTTACTACATCAACAAATTCATAAATCGCAATATTCAATTAAAATTACTGATCAAAGAAAAATTCTACAAGTAATTTATCTGCTTCAATTCGTCTCTTTAATAAGACATTTCAATCCTTCTTAAAAAAAATAAATTTAATTGCGATTTCCAAGTATTGAAAAAGATCAAAATCAATCATCGCTATTATATATCTAATGCTATCACTGTTTATTAATAACGCTAGAATAGATATGGATAAATTGACCTAATTTACCTGTCTTGCAATAAGATTACTTTTGGCTTTACTTGAAATTTTTGCTTCTTAATTTAATTAATCAATTCTTTTATTGTAATTAGGTTCAGGAAATAAATAGATTGATAGATTATTTTTGATTCTTGTTATTTACCAAGCAAATATACTAATCGTTATTGCTATTTTGCAAGCATTTGGATTACTATTGTTGTTGTTGCTATTTTCTAAGTTATTTTGTGCTATTGATCGTCAACTTTTCATTTAAAATGATTTTTCTGAATTTCACGCATATTTCATTAATGTTATATTAATTTGTTAAATTAATTCACAATTTGAACAATCATTCATTTTATCTTTTTCAAGAAGTTAATTGATGCATCATAAATAACAATCGATTAATAATTTTTAAGCACATTCTACCTTTATGTTAAATAGGAAACAAACATTTGATCTGAAATAAATATCATGCAAAAAAAAACATTCGACAACAACAAAAAAAAAAAAAAAAAAAATCAACAACATTCCAATAAGAAAAACTAACCTTTTTCGTGTTGTTTTGTTCCACTTTTGTAGCTATCATGTTAAATTTGGATATATTAAACATCCTCTGATTAAGGAACGAAATATTGGTAAAGCAACGATAAGGACAACGACAACAAAAACAACAAGCACCACCATAACAAAGTCATCTTAACCCCTACATATATATAGACTATATATCCGTACCTACCAAATTTCCCAACCCCCCCCTCCCCCCCCCTCCGCCCCCCATTCCTACCAATTAACCCCTACTTAAACCAAAAAAACCCGAAACAATGAGACTTTACTGCTCATTATGCCCTTTCATATACATGGGGATCATGATATACCTTTTATCTACAATGATCAACCATTAATTTATTAGTAGACGAATGAATGCCTTTGTTGGGCATTTAAACTCGACTACAATAATCACTGTATTTTTTGACTGCATATTGCAATAATATCTTTAAAAAAAAAATGTTGAACTTTAAAATTTCAAAATTATTTCAATTCTTATTACTCGTTTTGTTCTTCCTTCGTTTTACTCTATTTCTTTTTCTTTATTAGTGACTGTATTGATCAAAAATTGAAGTTTATTTGATGGAATTTTTATAAAATTTTTTTTTGTTGACCTAAAAAAATGGCGAAATGATTAATAACATAGAATATATTTGATATAATTCTTTGCAATTTCCAAAATAAACACAATATGAACAATGAATTGTTGAATCACAGATGACAAATTTTGAGTTTCATTTAGTTCAATTTAATTTCGTCTTATTTAACTTTACGTTTTCTATGACAATTGGAGATTTAGTTTTTTTTTTTTATTTTTATAATGACTTTTTGCATTACTTTAAAATGAAATTTAACAAAATTATTTGATAAAGCAACTTTGATTAAAAAGCAAATAACAATAACAACAAATAAGGTAAACAATAAAAAATTCGACGACAAATTTTTAAAACAATAACAAAAATCAACATTGACTTTGAAAGTTTTTTTTAATTAATATTACTCCACAGTTTAAAATCAAAATGGCTATGGGTTTTTAAAAAGATAGATACATAAGATTTTCAAGTACATGATAAAAAAGACAATTCAATGGAAAAATATATGAAATGGAAAACTTACTACTTTTTAATTGTCAATATTTCATAACAATTAACATGACAATTTCATTCCAGTTTCAATCCATTTCAATTTGATAAAATTCGAAATAAATTTTTAATTTTAAAAATATCTTAATTCATTTAATATAATTGAATTTTTGTGGAACATTTGCGCAAATTACAAATGAATCAGATAGATGTTCCAAATCCATCGAAATCCCATAAATTATTTGTGAATATAAAAATTTATTCATTTTGTAATTTCAATTTCGGGATCCCAATTCATTTTGCTAAAATTAGAATTTGAAATGACCGCATTTACTTGATTTAATTGCAAATCACTGTTTTATTCAATCTAATTGTACTAATTTTTCTTTTTTATTTTTAACAGTGATTAGTCAGTGAATTCATTTGACTTCATTTGCATAATTATGCAGCATCACTAAAAAAATTGCAAATGAATTTAACCAAAATGTTTCCAATATATGGTAAAAGATGATAGAATAAATAAGAGAAGAAGTAAATTGACTCGAAAATTTGCATAACTCAAATACATCGTCTAGAAATTCAATCATAAGATTGAAACCAAAGGATCGAAATACATAAAAATGAGCAATAGAAGGTAAATGTTGATAAAACAACAATTGAATAATAATCGTCTAGTATTTAAGAATTAAACGATGAGTTAGCAAAATTTTAATTGATTAAATTTTTTTGAACAGCTATAAATTAAATTTTAGTTTCACGGATAATTAATTCGGTAATCTTATCATAACTGCCGAGTCTAATTTTTTTTTGAAAAAGAACATATTTGGACTTGATTTTTTTTGTGTGAAAAGATATGCTTACGGTAATTAAAATACGATAACATATCCGAAATGTCCGATCGTATTCATATTTTATTCATAAAATACTTCCAATTAATTTGGTAATGAAATGAAACTTTTTAAAGATGTCTCATTAAAAATTGCATGGAAAGTAATATAAAGTATGGGAAAAATTTATTTAATCAGTTGTAATTGAATCCTTCCAAATTTTTCTATTGAATTTAAAAAGTGAAACAAAAATTAATTTCCTTCTAAAAATTTCCAAGTTTTTACTAAAAAATTCTGCACGCAATTAAATAAAATTTCATTCAAATTAAAAAAACGAGTCACATGATATATCTTAAATCTTAAAATGCATAAATAAAACAAATTTTTATTTGAACCAAGTTGTAATTTAGAATGAAATTTATCGATTAAATTCTGAAAGTACAAATGAAAATTAATTTTCTTCCCAAAAATTTTGAAATTTTTACGGCAAAATCTTTTTACATACATTAAAATTGAAAAAACTTATGTTCAAATTAGAAAAAAAACGAAAAACAACTCATATAGTACATTTCAAATTCTAAAAATGTATGAATACAATAAACATAATCCATCTTATATACAGTACAGTAATTTCCTTTTCATACTAAAACTTCTTGGAGAAAAAAAAAACGAAAACGAAATTATTTATCAAATAGTAATTGTCCTTGCTGTCATATTTCAATGCTAACAAGGATAAAATATTTATTTCAGGAAATATTCGTGTTTCAGTTTTTATAATATTTTTTTCTTTTGTTGATTTCCTGCATCCTTTCATTCATTTTCTTTCGTTTTTTTTTTAACTTCTTAACCAATTTTTTAACATTCTCATAAAAGTTATACAAAATCATTGAAATGTTGTACTTTTGCTAAAGCAAAGTAAACATGTTTGATAAAATGAAAAATTTATTTAATTTTCAATTTTTTCTTTTATTTTCGATTTGTCTATACATCAAAAATGTATTTAATTTTAAATTGAAGAAATGATAGCAAAAATGTTCTAAAATGTTTTATTTTTTTTTTTCAGAATGACAAATATCATCAAATGAAACTTTCGTATGAATATTATTGCACTTGATTTGTTTTAAACTTTTTCTTAAATCAATTTAATATTATCAGCTCGCTTGTTGTTGTGTAGAAACAAATATGAATGAAGCAAAAACTAATCAATTTCAGATTTGAATTAGTTGAAATTTAAACGTCATGAAAATTTTTTAAAAAAGTTTTACAAAAATTAAGAAAAAATTGTAATACATCCAATTTCAAAATGTAATTCTGAATATAAATAAATAAGGCTTTCGCAAATATTTCATTTCAGAGAATGTAACAAAAAATAAAAATGAAATTTAATGGATTAATCAGTAAGACTACTTTATTATGACAGCGACGAAATTGGCCTAAAAAAAAATATTTTCCAAAAAAAAAAAAAAAAAAGGAAAATAATTAAATAGCTGTTAAAATGGTAAAGTCGCCGATTAATTACTAATTTTTGTTGTTATCAGTGATTTCAGTGATCAGTGATTGCAACAATAATTAATCAGTGATTGACAATTAGTCATTGATTTCGTCATTGCAATAGCAATATAATAATTATTTCCTTTTTTTTTTTTTTGAAGCAATACAAATACCGAAAAATCAAGTATATTTTAATTAAATTGCCAATTTTCTTCTCAACGAAGTGATAAAGTTATCGCTTTATCCATGTCATGTTATTTTATTGGGATACGTCAGTAAGACTTTTCGGCTTTTCTTGATTATCAAGATTACTGAGATTTTGTTGAATAACTTCAATAATGTCATTTCTATGATTTAGTTAAAGTAAGATTAAATTCAACAATTTAATTTCGTGTCAATCAATAATTTTTTGGTTTTAATTAGCATCTAAATTGCATCAATTCTATTGGCACATCCTCCTGCTCCAATAAGTTTTCCTAATCTTTTGTGATATTTTCGGCGATTTTCCCATCAATTATTCACAATCAGTCTCTTTTTACATTCATAATTTATTCTTTTTTTTTTTTTTCAGATTTTAATATCAATTCGTTTTCTATTCAGTTCTTTTTATCTCCAGTGATCAATAAAATAAAAATTTTTTTAAATGAAAAATTACCCTATCCATCCTAAAAATTTTTAACCTAAATTTTGAATTTTGAATAAATCATGGAATAATACCTAATATTTTTAATAATTTTTAAATTAGAAAATATTACAAAATTAGAAAATATTACATATCTAATGAATTATTTTAATGCAGGTTTTGAATTTAAATTGAAGTAATATTCTACCAATATATCTATAATATTAAGTAATTTAAAAATACTTTTTTCTTTTTTTTAAATTTATATTGTAAATAATTTTTTTTTTTTTTTTTAATATTGAGCTTGATATCTATGTTCGGTATTTTTAACTTCAATTCTATGTTGAACATTATTTATTATTAAATTAATTTTTTTCAATATATATGAATTTATAACTTCATTTTATCGTTCCTTAGGTAATGTTGTGTAATCCTTAATTTTTATAATATTTTATTCTTTAATCTTTTATTCTTTCCCCATTCTACTTATTTTTCGCTATTTTTTCTTTTCCTGCGAATCTCTATATCGCTTTTTTCCTCACATTCTCTTTTTACCAAGCATTCGCTCGTTCGTTGTCCTGTAATGAACGTTTGAGTTGATAAAACGTTTAAATAATCAAATTTAAGGCTTCCAAAAAAGGAAATAAAAGAATATAAAGAAAATGTAAGGTTCCTTTCCAATTTTTTTTTTTTTATACTTTTTTTTAGGCTTAGGCTTAGGCTTAGGCTTCATGATCGTCTAATAAATATTACCACGGAAAAACATGCCCATGATACCAAAACTACGTGCAAAACTGAATAATAGAACTCGATAATAGGATGAAGGAAAAAAAAGAAAAACATGCCCATGATACCAAAACTACGTGCAAAACTGAATAATAGAACTCGATAATAGGATGAAGGAAAAAAAAGAAAAAGATGCCCATGATACCAAAAATACGCGCAAAAGTGAATAATAGAACTCGATAATAGGATGAAGGAAAAAAAAGAAAAAGATGCCCATGATACCAAAAATACGCGCAAAAGTGAATAATAGAACTCTGCAATACTGTATAATAAAACTCGATAATAACTGAATTATAGAACTGACCCGATTATAGCATCATAGAAGGAAGGGAAGGAAGGGAATAGGGATGAAAGAAAATAGTACAAGATATGTATGATGTTTTACAGATTGTTGTTTACATTAACATATTAGAGTAGAGTGAATATTAGAGTAGAGTTTTAAAAACCGCATAGATTTAAACGTACAAAATAAAAACCCACCGACACTTGAAGCCTATTGAGAATGTGTTTTGTTGGTAAGACACTACTGAATATATTTTTGCAATTACTGTCCTTTTAAATATATATCTACATAAATGTATGTACGTGTATGTGAGTGACTGCGTGTGTGTGTGTGTATGTTGTGTGTGCGAGTGCGAATTTTTGCGAACCTTTTGTTAAGCCTAGGGCATAACATAAACCTAGGGTTAATTTGTTAACCCAGGGCATAACATAAACCTAGGGTTAATTTAGGCTTATTATGAGCCTAGGGTTCATTTAGGCGTGTGTGTGTGTGTGTATGTTGTGTGTGCGAGTGCGATTTTTGCGAACCTTTTGTTAAGCCTAGGGCATAACATAAATCTAGGGTTAATTTGTTAAGCCTAGGGCATTACTTAGGCTTAGGCTTAATTTAGGCTTAAAATGAGCCTAGGGTTCATTTCGGCTCTCTAATAATAATTATTTTAAAAATGATATAAAGGGTGATGAGAGACGTAACAATTTTCATAATTGTACCGCATTATAATGCAGAAATATATATATATATACGTATATATGTATGTGTGTATGTGTATGTATGCGTGTGTGTGTGCGGGTTCGGGTGCGAATTTTTGCGAACGTTTTGTTAAGCTTAGAGCATAACATAAGCCTGGGGTTTAATTCGATATAAGTTTAGTGTTAATTCAGGCTTAAGTATTTTTTTTTTTTTTCTTATATATGTATAAATAGCCCAGGGCATAACATAAGCCTAGGGTTAATTTGTTAATTTTAGGATAATAGATAAGCCTAGGGTTAATTTAGGCTTAAATATTTTTTTGTTCTATTTTCATAATTGCAACGTATTATAATATGATATTGTTTTTATATATATATATATATATATTTTTAAAAAAAGAAATTTTTACTGTGTATATTTGGTTTGTTTGGTAGTTTCCAAGGAACAAATTTTTAAATTAATTTGAACGTTTTTTTATTGCGATTTTTATAAGTATGTGAAAAATAGATTTTTTTTTTTTTATTTTTATCGGTTGTAGGTGTTGCTGATCATCTTGGTAAGATGTTAAGTATTTTTAAAAATTATTTTCTTCGGTTAAAATAATTTGGTGTTTTTTTTTTATTAATAGGTATGAAGCGGGAAGATTAAAATGACAATTTATGATACAAGCTCGTAGCATATTAGTTTTTAACAAAATGATGATCGAAGTAGTTTTTAATTTTTTTTTTTTGCGTATGTTTTTATTTTTATTAAAGTTATTTATTTTTTTTTCATTGCATATTTCAACAAATGAAAGAAAGAAATAGAAGAAGATGTCGTGAAATTGGCATATTTATTGACCGGAAAAAAAGTTTTTTTTTTTTTATTACATATATATATATACATTAATTTTTTATAAACTATTATTATTTATATAATATAAGTGATTATTAGACGTAAAAATTTTCATAATTGTACTGTATTGCAATTTGATATTGTTTTTATATATATATATGTATTTTTTTTTTAAAAAGTTTTTTTTTTTTCAGTGCATATTTCAATAAAAAAAAAGAAAGGAATAGAAGAGGATGTCGTGAAATTGGCATATTTATCGATCGGAAAAAAAGGTTTTTTTTTTTTTTATTTTACATAGCATATTAATTTTAATCAAAGTTATGATCGGTGCAGTTTTTTTAGAATAATTAAAATGACAGTGTTTATATTACAAAAGGATTGAAAAAAAAGAAAAAAAAAAAACGATGACATTGTATATTAGTTATGTTTGTATTTTTGTCCCTCTATATTTTTAACGTATGAATTGTTTTTTTTTTTTTTTTTTTTTTTATGAAAAGAATGACCAAAAGAATTTGTTGTTTTTTCTAGAAATAAAAAAAAAAAATAGATTGTATTAAAAATAATTTAAAAAATTTAATATATACATTATTGTTTAAATTTTTGGCATTTTGCCGACGAAAATTTTTTTGGGTCTCATAGTGAAAAAATTGCAAAAATTTTGCTGTAAGCGTAAATGAGGAGGGAAAAAAATATTTGAAATTTTGTTAACTATTATGTTGTTTTTTTAGACATGTTGGTAGTATTATCATTTTTATCAGTGAAATCAATTAAAAAATTTTTTTTTAATGATTCATTTTTGCTCTTTTTTAATATCATTTTTCCCATATTTTATAGATGTTGCCGTTGATGATGTTGGAAATGTTAATTTTATAATTTTGTGGACAAGCGTTGGTTTGGTTTAGGTTGACGTATATTAATAATTTATATAGATAATACTGATTTTTTGTCATAACGTTATTTTATATTGTAATATACGACATTTTATAATGTGAATGGGAAGAAAAAATTTTTTTTATTTTTAGAATGTATAAAGAAAACAACAATAACGATGAATCAAGTGATAATGATCATATTGATATTATTTGGGAAAATACACCGCAAAATAAGAATGGTAACGTGAACTTTAGTGTTGGTGGGCAGAATGAAAAGTAAGTTTAGTTGTATAATTAAAAAAAAAAATTTTTTTTTGTAAAAATAATATTTAAAAGTAATTATTATTTTTATATCTAGAATAATGTTTGCAATGGTATTATTTTATGCATTTGTTGTGTATTTATATGTATTCATATTCATATCCATAACGTTATATATATATATATACATATATATATATATATATATATATATATATAACGTTATATATAAAAAAAAAAAAACGTTATATATATATATATAAAAAACGTTATATATATATATAACGTTTTTTTATATATATATATATATATATGTTATAATAAAAAATGCAATTAAAATTAAAATTTTTTTTTTATTTTACAAAAAATTTTGTAATATAATGGTAATAATTATTATAGAATTATTTAGTTGTCGATGGCTTAATTAATATTATGATACGGGCAATTGATATACCGTAATGTTGAATAGATTTGAAGCGTTATATATAGAAGAAAAAAAGAAATTTGATAATGTAGAATGTGGATGGGAAAAAAAATTTTTTTTATTTTTAGGATGGATAATGAAATTAACAATAATGATAATTTAAATGTTAATCATAATGTTGATCATCAGCGAAAAATGACATCGAAAAAAAACAAACGTTGCGTGATATTTTACATTGGTGACGAAGATGAAAAGTAATTTTACTTGTATGAATAAGAATAAAAAGAATTTTTTTTTTTGAACTATATATATTGAAGTAATTATTGGTATGATATTATTTTATTTTTATTTTTTAATTTTCTTTTTTAGTGCATATTTGAGAAAAAAAAAAGAATAAATGTAGAAGGAGATGTGTTGAAATTGGTATATCGATGTTTAGAAAAAAAAATTTTTTTTGTTTTTTGTTTTTCTTTCTTTTTTTTTTTTTTTTTTTTTTTTTTTTTTTTTTTTTTTTTTTAGTTATGTAATTAATCAATTTTTTCTGAAATTTCATTTTCTGTAATACCAATTTCTTCATTCAGTTGTTCCATTATATCTGCTAATTGATTTCGAAGTAAAATCTAAAAAAAAATTATTTTTTAAAATTTTTAATATATTTGATAGTTTTTTTTTTTTAAATTATTGTATGGAAACATTTTAACTTTTTTTTTTTATTAAAAAAAAAAAAAAGTAGATATTTTTAGGGTTATTTCAAATTATATAAATAATTTTTGTATTGTAAAATTTTATTTTACCTTTGCATTTTGGACTATTTCATTAGCTTGTCGTTTATTCATATTGTGTATAGTTGATAACAGTGTTGATGGATCTGCTGTAGCCAACGAACTTATTGTTTTGAAACCTTTAAGTTATGTTAAAATTAATTTTTTTAATAATAATTATTTAAAAAATTAATTTATGTTTATATTTTTATGGTTATATTTGTGTGTGTGTGTGTGTGTGTGTGTGTGTGTGTGTGTGTGTGTGTGTGTGTGTGTGTG